>VXAL01006589.1:62100-155229 GCA_013399475.1 Chauna torquata | reverse complement strand
TGTGGTACCCCATGGGCTGCAGGGTGACAACCTGCTCCACCGTGGGCCTCACCACGGGCTGCAGGGGAACTTCTGCTCCGGCGCCTGGAGCACCTCCTCCCCCTCCTTCTTCACTGCCCTTGGTGTCTGCAGGGCTGTTCCTCTCTCCTCTCACTCCCAGCTGCTGTTGCACAGCAGTTTTTTCCCTTTCTTAAATCTGCTCCCACAGAGGCGCAAACAACATCGCTCACTGGCTCAGCTTTGGCCAGCAGCGGGTCCCTTTTGGAGCCAGCTGGAGCTGGCTCTTACCTGACATGAGGCAGCTTCTGGGCTCATGAGGCCATGATCTCAGAGGTCACCCCTGTAGCTCCCCTGCTACCAAAACCTTGCCACATAAGCCCGATGCAAGTGGGCTTTTTCTTGTTTTAGTCATACGTCTAGGCGGTAACATGTAGTCCTCTCCATCACTAAGGTGCAACTGAACGTAGCTGGTAATCAAGCTGTCATTTTAAAGCCTATCTTCCACAGAGGAGAAAAGTGTGGTCATTAGCAGAAGTGGAGGTAGGGAAGGTTAAAGAAGACTGGCCTTCAAGACAGAAGTGTGGAGACCTTTGTCTGGAATTTAAAACAATTTAACATGTGCTATTGTAGTTGTGGCTTTTAGTTACAGCAGCCTGCTCTGTTTTACTTAACTGTTAGGAATATCTAATGAAGATCTATCAGCTTAATGCTATAAATGTCTTCACTCCTCACACAATTAAGTTTTCCATGCTATTGGTAAACTTTACAGTTGGAGTATAGTAACATTGGTGTATGTTTCCTCTAACTGATTATACTTAGTTTTTTGTCAGGCCTTGGTAGTGTGTGTGGGAGAATTCCGCCTGTTAGGTTTTTATCTTGAATCTTGTGGCTAGTGACAGACTGCCTCTTGCTATTACAACAGCAGCTCCACCTCTTTCCAACATCAATTAGGAGAAGTTACATGCAATTTAGGTAAACTAGTCCTGAGGCTATTTGTGAGCATGACCACTAAGATAAAGGATGTGGAGGGGAGAGGGAGTGAAGAAAAGGTACAAGGTTAACATGTTTTCTAGGTTCTTTTCTGATTTTTTTTAGTGCATTTTCTGTCAAGATGAGGAAGGGGGATGAGAGTGAGATATTGGTAATACTGCAAAGGTGCCACACCCCAGGGTTACAGGAAGGATTGTCAAGAGTGCCGGAAAAAGGGGGTGACCTTTGGATCGCTTTTGTTCAACACAGTACAGCTCAGCTGAGTCATGTTGACTGCATGACTGCTTCTATCACAGCACAAAGCAAAAATTATATTAGCTTAACATGTTATTACAAATCAGCAAGAAATAAGTTCGGGTTACCCTACAATTGGCAGTTGGCTAGTTAATACAGTTTAGCAGATAATTGGTAGCTTGCTAATGTGCAGTGGCTTGACTGTTAGCTATCATATCTCCCTGGCCTCAGCTCCTTGTTAGGACCACCTCACAACACTTGTCCCTTGTGAAACTAACTGTCAAGATATGGAGTAAAGATGGGTAGTCTTTGAACGGCAAGCTGGTGTATTCAAACATAGGACTCTCAAAGGTGCTTGGCATAGGGCTGGCTGTTTCTTTCAAAGACCTCTGGCGTTGTTCAGATAGATAAATAGAAATGTGTACTTAAATGCCAGGCTTTTGGTTTTGGTGCAGATAAAAAACTGCAGTTTCTTTGCAGTGTCCCGCAGGCTACTCTCTGTGTAAGGATTCCAGGTTATTTAAGGTGTAAACAGCATTTTCCTACCTGATCATGTCTGGGAATCAGTTTTCTTCCAGCTGTGCTTAGGTTTCAGGAGGAATACTTGAAGCGTATTACACTGCTAGTGTAATGGAGATCCCTGTCCCTGCACTGGGAAGAGCAGTGTCCTCTTGGGCTTGATTCAGTTGTCCTTAAATTGGTATCTGAGACATGCTGGGCTATTCAGGTTGTCCTCTTGGTGGGTCTCATGTTGGATTTGGCAGTCCTACCCCCTGAGCAGCAATTGAAACCAGTGCAGGTTACGGATGTCAGCACAGACATAGAGCTGCATGTTGTTGGTGCCTTCGACTTGAAGAAGCAGGAGAGCCAGCCCAGCAGCACCTAACTGCTAGGATAAGGGGAGCAGGAGGTTGATGCTTGTGTATACTACTGATAATTTTGCTATGAATGTGTAAATGTTTGAAGTGTGACTAATAGTAAGAGGGTTTCTGCCTCTCTTTCTGGCCAGAGATGTTGGAAATTCCAGTTTGCCTTTTCAAAAGCATTAAGATTCACTCTGGTCTTGCTGGTGGCAGAGGCAACAACTTGAGCTAAAATGTCTTTGAAAAGTGGTATTTTTTGTTGATGACTTTATTTTTATTTGCAGACTTTTCTTTCTCCAGAAACCATGTCTTGCTGACTCCTTTGGGAATGTCATTTATGTCTGAAAATCTTTAACACATTCTTCATCAACTGTGCAAGATTAAGGTTGCCAAGCACTTCCTGGGAAAGTTCTTGAATATATGAATTAAAACACTGATTACAAAGGATGAGGGCTAGAGCTTGCCAAGCCCTTGTAGAAGGTGATCACAATTGTTGCAAAGTGTTTTAGCAAACTATCTGTGTGTTTTATGGATTTACTGCATTAAAAATCATGCAAACTTCTAGACTCTTGTACTCTTCAATGGCTAGCACCTGTTTTAGATGAGCTTTGGATCAATTGCAAAGAGGAGGGCATTAATGTACCTTAAAGCTGTAACTATCGGCTGTATTTTCTAATCATCATCCAGTGTGGAGGGAAAGATTTCTCATTTGTTAGCAATTAAGTCGTGGTCACAAATGCACTTGGCTTGAACATGTCTTGCAGCACTCGTTCTTACAACACATCCCTTCTAGGATGGATTCAAGAACACTTTCAATGAATCATGTACTGGCCCTAGTAAATCCTTGATTTGCCTTGAGACCCTAGTTCAGTGTCTAAAGCTTTTGAGAAAGGACTTTCCAAATGTCCCTGTTGATCAACTGACTCTGAGGTGATGTGCTGGCCTGAGCTCGTGTCGCAGCCAAACTGACTCGTTCTGTGTGCCATATCGCAGGGAAGCCAGCCTTTTGGAGAGGGACCCTAATAACAGAAGGTAAAAAGTCACCCTTTGTGCATGCTTTCCTCTCCTGAAAGCGCCCTGGTTAGTCTGTCAAAGCTCAGAGCACTTCCCTCTGTGGCCCAGCAATGAAAACTGCAGAATGAGTTGAGATGAGCTTATGTGTTGTGATTTCTTCCTGCCCTGTGAGTTCAAGCTGTCAGCTGTGTGCTGAAAGATAGTCTACGTAATTATAGAAACCCTGCAGTCAGTTTTCTTGAAATATAATGTATTCATTTCTGTTTCCTCCCAGATGTAATTGTGTTTTTCTCTGCTCTCTCCACTCAAACCCAAAAGTTGAATAAAAGGACTAGTCAAGAGGGAGCTGTCTGCTTAAGGATGAGCACCCATCCATGAGAACCTCCTCCCTCTAATCCCCTGAAACCAGCAAAGGAGGTGTTTTTTTTTCCCCCAGCCATGAAAGACTTGTGTCTTTCAGAACGTGAGTGATGCCACACAAAAGAGGACTTGAGTGTCATAAACAGAATGATTGCATCAGATGCCATATCATTGTTAAACATGGTTGTTTTCAGGAAAAATACATGACAAGCCATGTAGTTCATGGCTGTTATTCCACTGCGTGGCTTTGATTTTTACAGCACTGCAGCGGTTTCTAATTCCAGCCAAGCCTCATAGTAGAAAAGCAGCCAAAGACTTTGGTGTTGTCTAGCTCTTGTCCTGCATATCTTTTTAAAGTGGACTTCGATCTGTCTTCCCCTTTTCGTTGTTATTATCAGTCCAGTTTTTACCTTCCTCTCGTAAGAATAGCTTTTCATTGCTTTAGTTCTCTTGGCACCCCTCCATGTCTGATCTAGGTGTCGTTCATCTGTGGCAGTAGAATTGTACATGATGCTCCAGATGGAGTCTCTGTTGCTGTGCATGGTGTACCACTTCTGACTTTGAGCAGCTCATCAGTAACACTGACTAGATTTGCATTTTCCTTTTTGATGTTTGAATCAGTTTTGGCTTCGAGCCATTTCTGGATTGCCTACAGCATGGTTAAGTATTTCTCCTTTTGCAGTGGATGATCTTTTAGAATTTGAATTCTTGTTTAATCAACAAGTATTTGATCTTGTGCTTCACCATGTTGCATGCTATTGTATTTATTTGATTTCTTTGATTTAAATCCTGATTTATTTTTTTCCCCAAATACCTAGGAACCAGTTCAGTCTCAGTGCTCTCCTGTTGTGCTACAACAGCTTTTAGAGCTCTCTCTCCTCTGGCTCCTTGTTCTTGTAGTAACCGTTTTGATGAGGTGTATTACTTTGCTGTCTTGGTTGGAGTGCATAACCCACACAGGATTTGCATCTTTGGCTAAACCACATTGTGGTCCTCCCACATTGGATTCTTGGGGCTCTTGATCTGAATTACTTCATTTTCCTTTCTGGTGTATGTAGCTTGTCAGTCCCACAAAGGCGTCTCTGCCAGAGATCAATGCACGTCCCATAGGTGCACATCTGCGTAGCCATCTGTGCGCCGCACTGTGTGACAACATGCTGCCTCCTATCTCAGCCTTTCTTGTCTGACCTCCTCCTTTTGCCTGCACTTTGGAACAGGACTGTGAGGTGGTGTGTGTTGGAGATGGATACCAGACAGCCAGACCAGATTGTGGGTGCTACACCAGACAGATGTAGGGAGCTTGGATTGCTCTTCATCCTTACCGAGCTGATACCATGGCTGTGGCTGCTGTCACTTCTCTGCATCTCCAGTGTCAATTTAACTACTACAGGAGGTCCCTTAGGGTCATGTGACCAGGGTCACTCCAGGTATCAACCTAAAGGGATGTGAATGGTGTCACTCTGTCGCTTAGCATTCTAGCTCTGGCTTACGCAACCATTTTAAAACAATCGCTTCTTAAAGACCTTTAAGATGCTGGCTTACGAGCAGCTGACTGTGAGGGTTGTGCCTCCAGAAAGGAGGGTGGGTTCAGTGTCTCTAGCACTGTGCATGTTGTTTTTGCTTACTGTCCCATGGGAGGATGTGGGTTAATGACTGCACCAGCATCAGGCCCTTCAGCAGGCCTTTGACTGTTCACTAAGTCTAGCTCTGCTCCCCTGGAGCAGGCAAGCGAGAGATGATTTGTGCTCATTTGGCTCAGAGCTGATGTCCCTGCATCCTTTGCAAATATCAGAGTACTGTTCCACCAAGGCCCCCAACCTTACCTAGAAACGCTCAAGTGATCTTACTGGCTTGTCCCTGCACAGGTGCAACACAAGAACTGGCTTATCACAGCCAGAGATTCTCCCCTTGTAGTTGCTGTGTGCTGGAGTGTGCTGGCCTATCTCTGAGCTCATGCCACCTGCAGTGTCTGTGCATAACAGACCTGATTTTGGAGGGACAGAGGCACCTTCCACGTAAGTCTTTTATTCACAAGTAAGGGAGGTACCCAGACTGTTTGTAGAATGCAGACACAGCCTGAGAAACTCAGCTGTCACCAGCACTGTTTGATCCTGTCTCCCCACCCAAATGCTGTGTAAGCCTGGCTCCCTGCACCAGCCTTTTTTTTTTTTGGCAACCCAGACCAGGGTCTGGCCTACCCAGTCTGAGCAAGCAGGAAGGGTGGAACATCCTGAGCACAAAGATATTTCCGCATATTTATTGCAGCCCTGTTATAGCTAAGCATTCCATATGTATGTGTCCTGTTTTTGTGTAAATATGTGAAAGTATTGGCACCAAGGTGGCATTGGTCCTTTTATTTAAAATAAAACAAAACAAAAAAACACTTGATGTTGTTTTGCAGCTAATAAAACTCTTGAAGTACAAGGACTCAGTGTTTGCAGTGGAAAATTGCTGGCTATAGAAAGATAGTGTGCCCAGTGGTGGGGAGACAGTGTGTCTGTAGCGTTCAGTGTTACAAAGTACCCAGAGTATTGTCTGTACATTGCCCTGCTTCCTGCAGGGGATGAGGCTCCAGGCTTACCAGAGAAGTCTTCTGTGGTTGCTGATGGTCTTCACTGCTGGGACAGTTTGGTTGCAGGACGGAATTTGGATCAGCCTTCAAAAGTAAGCCCTCTCTGAGTACAGGAGCTGGGAGGCACCAGAGATGGAGCTGGAATATGCGGTCGTATGCAGCCAGGGTTGATGCTGTGCTCTTGCTGGTGGTGATCTAGTGCAGCTCTGTGCAGTGCGGACAGGAGTGAGAAAATGCACCAGGACAGGAGTGATGTCCCTTACATGCTGGTACCTATTTGCATGGTCTCTTTGCTCAGTATTCCCTGAGACTGGTATCTCTGCAATGCCACTGTGACACGCCGCTTGGTGTGGCAGGAGGGTTTCTGGATCCGTGAGGCTGCAGGGCCCACGGGCCTAGTGTTGGAAAACTGTTCCTTTTTGATGTCCAGCAGGTCAAATATTGATACTCCTTTATTTGTTGCTCTAGCCTCAAGTTACCCGACTCCTTTCTGGAGGCTAAAACTGGGTATGGGAGTGACACCAATTTCTTCTTGCATTTTTCTCTATTTTTTGGAGTTTAGATCCTTGGTAATGGCTTAGATCCTTGTTAATGGCAGTCTCAGCCTTCATGAATAAATGTTCCAAGGTCTGCTTTACAGTATCTCTTGATTCTCTTTTTCCTGTTCCCCATTACCTTCAGTTTCCTACTTTAGCAACCAGAGCTATGCTCAATATCATGACCACTTCCATTTCATTGTCTGTTTTCTTCCAGACTCATGTTAACCTGGAGATACTTCATCATGACATGGACGTGTTCTTTATTTCAACCTTCGCAACAGGAATAAGTTAATTAAATTTGTCTTCCTCTTAATGCTAGCTTTGTAGAACAATTATGTGAAACAGAAAACACCAATATAAAATTTCTTCTTTCTTTGGAGTCATCTTTTATCCACTAGAGATGAACATATACCCAGAAATTGTAAGGAGAGATTTTCTTGATCCCTCTGTTCTACTTCTCGACTCTTTTGTTACTTTGTCTTTAGCAAGTCTAGTATCTTGATCCTGTAAGCATGTGCATCACTTCATGTACCTCAGTAGCCCTCCTGAAGTCCTGGGTAGAAACCATCAGCTAGTGGGTATCAGCACTGCTCAGTGTTGGGTAATTGAAAGACGACTTGAGTCAACTGTAGACTGGTGCTTGCATATCAGTTTCTAATTCTGCACTAGTTTCTACACGGACAACTCATTGCAAGAATGATTGTTCTTGCTTCTCTGCAGTTAAAGAACTGCCCAAGGAGAAGTTCAATACTGTAGCAAAAGCATTTACTGTGGGCATATATATGTTTCAATCTCATTCAAAGAAGAAAATGAGAGCAGTCATGGCAAACATGATGGGGGAAATGCTACAAGGGTTGTTGAAGCAATTCCAATGACACATTAGCATAGCAAGATCTTGTTAATGGATTAGTGTTTAAGACAATTCTTCAGCATTCTACAAGTCAGGGCAGTTCTGGATAATGTATGTTTCTCAATTAAGGAAGAGATTGACAAGGCAGCAGGAGACTCCAAGCAGAAAATTACTTCATGAGAAGAGAAGGTTTTTTTTTAAAATTACCTTACTGAGTTAATGCTGCTCGAGTTCTAGGTGAAACTATACACTCTGTTTTTAGGGGAGCAGGAAGTAAAACAAGATTTAAAAAAAAAAAAAAAAAGCTGAGTCATCAGGCATAAAAAATTATTTCTGTACCTGCTGGCTTTGGATCTCTCCCCCATCTGCTTGCAATATGCATGAGTTAAGTTGATAGCACAGCAGTGTAAAAGGATAACCAAAGACTTCTAGCAACCCATTGGTTCAGTTTGCTTATGCAGTAATCCCTGCTCCAAGCAATTTCCAGCTTGCACACAAATTACTTTGACTTTTTTTTCTGGTGAACAGTCCTGCATATCCTGTAACTTGTGCTGATAGCACTAGAGCAGAGCAACCTAGTCCTGCTTGTGTTGTTACTGACATATCAAAGAATTGTGCTCAGAGGAGATATTTCAGCCTCTATAAAGGCATTTGTTAACTGGGATTATGGCTTTCTTATTGTCTGCTTTATGCAAAGAATGAGGATGGGGTTATTTGGGTGACGCTAAAGGTACCAGAGCATTTGTGGACCAGGCAGGATATTGAGCTCTTTGTGGGAGACTCAGCTCTTTCTGTACCATGTAGGAAACTTCAGTGCTCATGGAAGATGTCTCCACTTGTAGGCTGAAGCTGTGAATCCACTCTGGGAGTCAGCTACATGTCTACCCCTTCATAGATTTTTCTCCTTTATAAGATAACCGGGCTTGAGTGATATGCGTGCCTTGCTGTTATAGGGTCTTTCTGTTTAGACACCTTCGGAAGAAAAAAATCTGACTGGGTCATGTTTCTTCCAGCTTCAGTTCCCAGAGTTACTGTGATTGAGTATTACTTTGATTCTCATGTTCAGAGTTTGCCTTTTTTTTTCTGGGGATCTGGTTTGATGATCTGGTTTGAATGTACTGGGTAGACACAATGATGATAGAGAAGGCTCCAAAGTTGGACTGAAAACCTCAAGTTCCAAGCATGTTTTTGACTTGAATTAAGCAGACAAAAATAAACCCAGCAGCAAATCCTCTGGCAGCAGTAATGAAACACAACCTTAGCACAGTCTCAGCTGCAACAGTACTACCAAGAACAACTTCAAACAATGGATGAAGGCTTTTGTATATTGAAAGCTTCTCTTGTTTCCTGAAGTTTGGACACTGATGTAATGAAAGATACTCCCTTAATAAAATCGGAAAAGAAAGGGAAGGTTTAGTAGCTATTGTTTGTGCGAGCCAGATACAAGATGTTGACAGCTTCCAGAAAACTGACTTGGCTTTGTTTCTCAGGAGCCTTATTTCAACTACTAGATAAGGATTTGGAGCTACTAGGATAGTTCGCTGCCTACTGTACAAAGGCAGTGTGCTCACATGGCCTAACTCCTAGCCTGGGCGGAGGGACCTGAGTGAGCACTGGTGAGTAGTCAGTGTGCGAGGCCTCAGGTACACTGCATTCCTGGCTGCCATTTTGTGTTTAGTGAAGTTTAACTGAGGTCTGTCCCTGCGAGTTCCACATCTTTAAAAGTTGCCTGCTCCCGAATACCTGGTTTTAAGGATCATGGCCTAGAAGCCTGGTTTTGAGTCCTTTGTTAACAACTTTTGGGTCTGTGTGTCTATGCAGGTGTTCTCTTTGGAAACCCACTCATACAGATAAGCTTTGCATGTCACTTTGTGCAGCAGAGCAATTGGTGTTAGTGAAGACAAGTGAAACCCAGTGACATGTACACTTGAACCACAAGCATTTTGTGGGAAAGAACAGTTAAACTTAGGTACAAGTCAAGTTGTAAGGTGCATTTGGTGTGTACTCTGCTTTTTCCTTATGCAAATACTTTGAAAGAACTATTTTAAAACAGTTCCTTGCTGAATATTTAAAATATTGCTAATGTATTGTAAGGTACTTGTATGCAACCATGAGGAGAAGCATAAGCTGTAACAGTTGGACCTCTTTGTAACAAGTAACAACAGAACTGCTTTGCAAACTTTTGTGACTTTATTATATAGGCCTGGGCTTTTCCATTCCAGCTTACATAGCCTGTAGGCAACCTTACTTTGTTTCCCAAATGTGTCTGCAGATCGCAACTGTGAAAGAGTTGCAGTGCCCTGCCTTAGGGACTGGGCTCTCATAAACTTGTGGCTACAAAGGCAGGTAGGAGTATGAACATCTGTGTCAGGTGCTGTACCAGGAGGTGACAGGACCAGTTAAACACTAAGACCAGTGGTCTACAAGCACTGTGCTCCAAGTTAGAGAGGGTATTTGGGCTACAGAGATTGCTCAGGATTTTCTGGTAGAATCCTGAGACTGTTGGAAGGAGGCTACCCCGAGCCAGGATCTGGGGGACTTGGTACTTCATGAGCAGAGCCTAGCCCCTGATAAGAGTGGTAGGGAGTGTAGCATACTTTGCAGTCTTGCCTAAAGACTAATATGGCTCATGCACTACTATTTTTTTTAAAATGGAATTTGTCTGAAAGCAAGTTGAAATGACCCTTTGTTTGTCAGAATGATTGAAGATAATCCAGAGGACTGTTTAAAATCAAATAGAAGCAGCTATTGCATGAAATAATGTAGATCCTGGCTTTCTGACAACCTAGGAAACCATAGGAAGGGTAACAAAACCACCACAGTCATTACAATTATGGGGCCTTATTACAGGCTTTAAAATGGGAACAGTTTTGTTACTGTCCTCATTAGTATTTAAAAGAAAAATTAGCTCATCTAGTGAATGCAGAGAGTTTACGCCAATTAAACTACTAAATTCACCAACCCAAAGCAAAAAGGGAAGCCAAACCTTGCCCTGGAGTCTTCTTCAGTCTTCCAGTGGCTGCCTGCCTCAAGTGCTATGCTTAGGGCTGCAGTGTTGCGTCAGTACCAACTTTTTCTTGAAGGAAGAGCTATTGTCCCAACAAAGGCATGGAGCAATTTGTCAAGAATCTTTGTAAATGCAAATATCTTCTCAGGAGTTTTCTATCCTAATATTAATTTAGAATTTTTATGAATAAAGTGGCTTGTGTTTCCTTGGCAGGTATATTGGTAACTGGATACCTTTGTAGGAGAAAAGGTGAAGACTGCTTGGCTAATTGATCACCGATGAACTGACATCATCCCTGTCTCCAAATGCAAAAGCAAATGTCCTTTTCTGCCATGACTTCAAATAAGTGCCTGTTGCATACTGTGCCTCACTTGCAAGGCTTTGGGGGCATCTGGGAAAATCATGGTGCATATCTAAACTTAATTTCCAAAAAAGACAGTGGCAAAACTTGCTTCTGTGCGAGACAAGATGCTTTTGCTTTTGTGACACCACTTTAGGCTCTTTCAGATCAGAGGAACACCATTCAGCTTACCCAGGGGGGCCAAAGGCCCTTTTTGGAGCTTAAGGGCTCAGTCCTTGAGGCCTTGTGTGCTATTATGTGTCATCAGTTTAACAGACATGATAAATTGTAGCCAAGAATATATGCTGCTGCAAAATTCGAACTGTCCCTGTAACCCCAGCTGAATATACTCTTGACTGCTGAGAAACGTGGTGCCTAGGTTCTTCTCATGAGATGGCTGCCATGCTTCCTGAACTGTCTAAGATCAAAGATACCAATGCATCCTTCCTATGGCTACCGATCTACCTAGGCAGGTCAGACCATGTTTTGCTCAAGAGGCAGGTGGGGGCAGACTGATCCCCAACTGCCTGTCATTCCATCACAGGATTAACAATACTTTATTATTAAGAAAGAATGGCTGGCAGCTAAATGAACCAGAGACTCATGGAATAGTCAATGGAGGACACCTAGGGAAGATGAGAACAGAGCAGTCAAAGTATGGTGCTTCCTTAGAGTGGTTTCTAAACCTACATTGGTTTGACTCAGGAAATTTGTGGATCACAAAGGTGAAATTATCATATTTAAGAGCTTTTGGGGGATTTTTCTTCCAGAAAAGTGATTAAACCTTTTAAATGTGCAAAATATTTGACATTTTATATACCTTGTAGCAAAGAGTCCCATACCTTACCTGTATATTATATGACAGAGTATCTTCTCATGCTTGTTTTAAACCTGCTGTTCTTATTTGAAGTCCCCTACTTTGTATATGAGAAAATACAGTGAATAGTCTTTTCCCGTCTACTTTCACCATTCCACATATTACTCTCTAGACCTCCATCCCCTCCCCGTGTACTTTTTTTCAGGTTGCAGAATGCTGGTGCCTTCTTTTGGACAGTTGTACTACCTCTTTTGGGACCTTTTACAGTTCCTATGTGTCTGCTTTGAGATGGGGAAATAGACCAGATCTTCATGGTATTCAGGATACAGGTGTAATGTGGATTAGTTGATACATGTGTTTCCTTTTTGTTTCTCTGTTCTCTTTGTAGGTAATTCCTAGCGTTTCTCTGTTTTTAACTGCTACTGAGTTGATATTCTCATAGGAGATTCTGCCTCAGTCTTATTTCCGAGAAGAGTAATCAACTCAACATCCATCATTTTGTAGGTAAGGTTAGGACTGTGTTTTCTGTATGTCACTTTATACTTACCCATTCAGATGTTCATCTGTTGTTTTGTTAGTCTTTCAGTGTTATGAGATGCTTCTGGAGTTCATTGTGGTTAGTTTTTCTTTCTACTGCCACGAGTATGCAGTTATTGTAGGATAATTGTCACCTCACTAATTATCTCTTTTTTCCATACCGTTTATGAATATAATGAATAGCAGAGATTCCTGTGATATTGTGACTTGGCCTCACTAAAAATCATTATCATTTTTTCCTCTCTCAACTGTTTTTCCATCTTAAGCCTTCATATTCTATGGCAGTTCAGCTCTTTTAAGAGTCCTTGTAAGACATCTTGTTTTAATTTCTTTTGGAAATCCAAGTAGACAGTATCAATCAGACCTGCCTCATGCACCAGCTGTTGACTTGCTCAGGAACTGAGGTAGGTTTTCAAGGCAGGACTTGGATTTACAAAGGCTATGATGATTCTACCCCCATATAACATATTTATAGGAATACTTGCTACTTTTATTACTTTGTTGCATGTGCTAATTTGGCCATTTTGTAGATAGTGCTATACTGTCAAAGATTTCCCATGCTTGCTTTAGAACTTTTTTTTCTGAAAGATTTCCCCCAGTTTTCTGGCAATAAAGTAGTGTTCGGTGAGAGGCTGCATACCATCATCAGTCATTTAGTTTTTCCATCCTTCAGCCTGGTTGAGCGCTATCTGTTCTTGGTCGCTCCTTGCTGCTAGCTTTTCCCCCCAGTCTCTTCTCCTGATACTTTGCTTCTAAGACAAATTATCTAGTTGGTTCTGGTATGCGTATGCCTATCTGTGTTTGTGCAGGTTGTGTGCCTAATCTTATAATCCTTTCCATTTTTCAGCTTTTCTGAAATAAGCTTTTTTGTTCCCAGTGTTTGTTTTATCCTTATGTTTAGCTTTGGGCTTTCTGAAGGCTTTTTTATTTGACAAGCAGGATGCATTTGCTTCAAGACTAACATGATGTCTTGCAATAGTCTATATGTCTCCAGAAAACATGCAGTTCTTTTAAGGTTCCCCCTTTAGATGCATTGATTTTTCTGCAGTTGTGTGGTTCCTGTTTTCAAAATTGAACATGGCAGTAGTTGATCTTCTAGCTTTGGTCTCTCTGTAGAAATGCTGAATCAGATGCTGATATTGTTCAGGTCATGGCAGAAATATTATAAAGCAATTGTGTGTCCTAGTCAGGTCTGAATCAGGAGTTGCTTCCCATCTTGTGGGTTTCCTGACTGTTTCTGAAACAATTCCTCGCAGCATGCAGAAATCTAGTATTATCTGGCTGACAAAATGAAGGTTTCACATTTTACTTGAATGTAACCGAAATAATTGTTAATAATTGTTCCCTAGCATTTTCATTGTCTTCCTGCCACCACATTTCCTTCATGCCAGCTGTGTTCATGTCCTTTAAGGTACAATATTCTAGGTCTGTACCATCATTATCTTTTCAGATAATTCTGTGAAAATGGGAAGCATTGTTTTGGCTTTCTGTCTCTGCATCCTATTCACACTGGACTTTATTTTTTTAAACTTGTCTTCTGTTTACTATTGATTTTTGTCAGCTTCTGATGCATTATTTACTTGAGGATGCAGTGTCTGCCATAGGATTCAGAACAGTGCATCCTCTGTGACCAAGCTGCTTTCTCCTACTTATAAAATTCCTGTATGATGTTCCTGTTGTGAAGTGCAGGTGTTGTTTCCCTGCTCATCCTTTGCTAGGTTCCCTCTACTCTAGAAGCTTCCGCGGTCCCTGATGAGTCTGCACCTCTTCCTTACTCTGTTGCTTTAGCCATGCATTGAGACTTTGCCTTCCTACCAGCTGTTATGGGGGTCCTGGTCTTTGGCTTGCTACGTTGCGTTCTGCCTCCAAAATCTCTCTCCTTCCCTTTATTTTACGCGGTACCCACGTGGACCACAACTCCTGCCACCTCCCCAGCATTTCCCAACTTGTCCAGGCTTCTCTTGAAGTTTCATTGCAGCACCAGCAGGCACATCAGTACACTCTCTGCAGTCACGAGCCAGACCTGCTGAGTACCTGGTAACTGAATCACTGGTGTCTATTGTCTGTCCCTTCCTTCCAGCTGGAGTTTCTGCTGCAAGGAAGTATTGTCCATACAAGAATATAGACAGTCAGCTTGTGCAGGGAGAGGACCATTGACCAGGATTGTTACATCCATCACCAGTTTGGTGCCTTCCTGCCATAAGACTAGGCCTGGAAAAGCTTTTTTGTGCCCTGAAAGCCTCCTCAGTTTAACCTCTCCACTTAAACAGCAATGGGTTGTTTTGCCTGCAGGTGAGACTGTTCAGAGGTTGCCATGAAGCCTCCGTGTCATGCTTTCTTCCATCTGTGCCATCACCAGAAGGGGCTCTGTGTCTGAGGGCTGTGGGTTGCCTGGAGTGAATACCTGTTCACACCACCTACACATGGGTCAGGTAATCATGTGACACTTGATTCTTTACCCTCAGAAATTCTCACCCTCTAGCTAGGCTTCTGTCTGCATTTCTCTTGCACATCTAGACTGACTCAATAGAAGTCTTCCTTTATGGGATGGAAATGCAGCTTCCAGTTAAAATATTGAGAAGCAATTACATGATGCATTATTAGTAACAGTATTCGTTGTGTTTCATAATAGATTAACCTGTGGCCTTGACTGAATCCACATTATGCAAAGCTGAGGCTTGTCTTTAGACTATGCTTCAGCCAAAAGAAGCTATCCTTCCCGGGAAGGCAGTGTTCCTGTTAGTTGACTATGGACTTGGTATAAGGTGAAAGGAAGAGCTCCAACCATGTAAGAATTATTTGGAGCAGCATGTTTCTTAAGTGGTGATCCCTGAGTTATGGAGGGGTCAAATGAAGGCTATTCTGGTTTAGGGAAAGAATCCCTAGATTATTTATTTTTTAGAAACTTTGTTGCAGCAAAGCAAAGAAAATATCTGCCACACATACGCCTCTCTTGTTCTGATGTTCTGTCCTGTTTGTTTGCCTTCTGGAACAAATCTGTGCATAAGGTTGTGTGGGCATTTATTTTTTTGAGTAAGTTTAGTGGAACTGAGAAAACTTAAAACTAAAAAAAAAGATAGCTGAGAAAACATTGAGAAATGCTACCTTAGGATAGTTTAGGCTTGTGATAATTGACTTGCCAATTAACTTGCCATAACTAGCACAAGTAGAAATGCTTATGCAGACAAACCGAAAATACTTATATCACAAATGTTTGTGAGCTAGAAGAACTTTTCCAGAACAGAAGTGTCTGTGGCTAGGTGGTCACAATCAAAATTAACATCTAAGAAGTTAAGGAAGAATCACAAGCCTGTCCCCATAATAACAGCAACTTTCAAGTTCGTATCTGGCCAAATGGCACCTTTCAAGGAAGTTCAAGGGAGTTGAGGCACATGCCGCTGAACCTTCATCAACTTGCGTCAGCTCTGTATCTCACCTGGGACTGAACACTGTCTCTCTAGCACATGCAAATACTTGGTGTTGGTCCTGCCCATAACTTCTGGTTTGTTTTTAATTCTACCAAAGAAGGAAATAAACTCTGCGTCCTTGCAAAATTTTCGTGGCTCTTCTGATTTGGGGTGTTGCAGGGTGTGTAGTTAATGCTCTGAAAAGGCTTTGGGATTCCTGGATGAAAGGTGTGATGAAAGATGTGTACTGTTATTGTTTTAGGGGAGGAATCATGCTACTGGGTAAGCCTCTGTCACTGAGACTTGCTGAACTTGTTTGTTCTGACTTGCCTATGACTCCTTTCTTTCCTAATTCAGGTGATAAAGCCTCAAGTCTATGCTGAGATGCTGCACAGTGTGTGGTGTAGTTCAGGACAGTGCATCTCCCAGGCAGAGGAGCTTATTGCTGACTTCTCACTGGTACCCAGAGGTGAGTGCCGCAGCCATCTGACTTGCTACTTGGTAGTTTGGGCGGCATGGTTATATAATGTATGGATTTATATGGCAATGTCTGGGCTTTGACTGAGGCAGGGGTGGAGAATGAATGGCACTAGCTCTGAGCTTACATCTGTTTTGAGCTGCCTTCTGTGCATCAGTAATCCTTCTGATCCTTCTCTCTTTCTCCTCACCCAAAATGTGTCTGTTTTCCAAGAATTCCCTGGCTCCTCTAAAGGGTGGTAGGTGATAAGTCAAGGTGGTCTATGACCACAGGTGAGAGTCCTCTTACTGCAGTCTAACTCTGATCTGCCCTTCTTGCTACCGCAGTTAGTGTTGCAGTCACGACTGCTGAGCTAACAGTGTGGTATGAGATGGTAAGTGGGATAGAGTTGTAAAAGTATCTTGTGCTCCTGTTTATTTTAGTGGGCTTTGTATGCAGCCAGTGAAGTGTTAATCCGCACAGAATCAGCTTGGAAATGCACCAAATCTGGTACCAGACCATTTCACCCACCCTACCTTGGAATGAAAATCAGACAGAAAAACCATGGAGACTATAACTGCTTGTCTAGTATTTCACTTCTGGAGTAGATTTCAACCTGTCAAAGGGGGAGGAAGGGCAGACAGGCAGAGCTTTTTTTTGAAGGCTGAAAAGCAGAGACCTACTGCTATATTCTGGGACTGATGGAGCTAAAAGAATAAGGTACTAGTCTATGATCAATGTAGAAGATGATGTGGAAGTTGCAGAACCTTATTCTAAACTGGTTGCGTTCAGTGGCCAAGTACTTAATTTTCCTTACACTTGAATGACCTCTCACACCTTCGTGCGAATTGAGTCCTTATGTAGTAAGTAGCATTCTTAATTCTCCTAAAGCTTGTTACAGAACAGGGGAGTCTTTCCCAAGATGTTGGCTGTGGTGATCAACTGTAGAAAGATGTTTTTTATCAATCAAGGTTATTTCAGTTGTTGGCCTTAGTTATGTCCCACAGATTGTTGTACTAGTGTGGTAGGCCAGCTCTAACCCAACAGAGAACTCACAACCTCCAAAAAACTGTATGCAAAATGGATCAGAGAAAGGAAAAAATGTTTTGTGGTGATAGCAAAGGTGATCAAATAGTCGGGGAAGCCTGTATGAACAGCATTTTGACATTACTGTCATTGTTAGCTCAGACCTTATCAGTAACTTATCCCAAAGGCTGAATGCTGCCCTTGAATCTTGCTGCAAATCACAAGAGCAGTATTTGAAGCTTTTGTCTCTGCTTAGCTGAAGTGTGCTTCTGGGAAGCAGCAAGGCCTTGGTAGAGTTGGATGGTTAAGGGGAGGGGCTCAATTAATATGTGGCAAATAAGTTAGTGATACTTTATCTGACTGCAGAGGGGTGGCATGCAGCACCTACTGTCTTTGTGGGATGTTTGAGGGTGTGGGGAGGTCAGGCTGATTCAGCGTGACGCATAGAAGAACACATATTTAGTTTCCCTCAGCCGATCCCTTCAATGTCTGGAAGTCTACCATTGTATCAGAATTGCTTTAGGAGATGTCAAACATTGGGTGAGTGATGCTGGTAAGCAAGCACTAGCTGCTTTTATTTCAGTGCCCAGTGTAGTAGGGGAACGTTGTCCCATTCTCTTAAAAGTGTGTGTGGTGGGTATGCTGCAGGAGCAGAGGAGAAGTACTAGGTTGGTGTGATTGCTCGTGGCAGAGGTGGGAGTGGAATTAGCATGTCTTGCCTGGCCATGTGCTTTTGCTACTAGACTCCTGGGGTTAACCAGACATGCTCCAATTACTGCCATTCCCAAACATCCTGCCAAGGTAGAACACTTCAGGAACATAGTTTCATGTTGTACTCACCAGGCCAGCAGATTAGTTTGTTCAGTTGCCTTGTGAAAGATCCCATTTCTATGAAGAGTGATTGTGGGGCTGTGCCTGAATCCTAGAATGGAAAACTGGGTATGACTTTAAGCATGGAGAGACCCTCATCAGCATATTGCAGACCACGTTCTGCCATTGGCTCTTCCGAGAGTATTGCAGTATCATTGAGCAGGGGTTGGACTAAACATATTATAGGGAGACAGCAGTAGATCAAATAGCAGAACGGAAGAGTTTGCATGTTTTCTTCTATGTAGAGCTTGGCAAAACACTTCCAGTAAATGGATGGTGCCCCAAAAATGTCATGGTTCAGATCCATTTGAAAGCAACTATAGGGAAGGGGTTCTATAAGGGCTTAACTTAAGAAGTCAGAAAAAGACAAGGGCAAATTCCCAAAACGTAGCAGGGCAGCTGTTCCCTGCTTACTCAGCAGCTAGGGCCTTTTCCTAGAACACGGGTGGTAGTTTCACTTCCTTTCCGTGTCTGAACAGCCATTTTCCCTTTAACAAAGATCAACGTTACTGAGGCTTTTGGTAACACAGTAGCTCAACTAGAAAAGATGGAAAAGCTCGGTATGGTGAAACAAATTCTGTCAGGCAGAACTGGGAGCTGGAACGAGCATAGTAACCTTTTAGAGAGTTTGGAACAGAGTGAGAGAGGAGGAACAGCTTATCACCTGTATATTGTGCTTGTCTTTACTTTTGGATAAATGTTGCAGATTGGAAGGTAAAGGGTTCGTATGGGGTTGATCAGAAATCCAACCTGAAATGCTATTCGTTCTCTCCTTGGTTTCACGAGGAAGACCAGACAATCTTGGCTCCATTAAAATTTCAGTACAATTCTTTCTGATGTGCAAATAACTATTAATGTAGCTTTATTTCTTGCGGCATTTCACTTATTTTTAAAATATCCTGTATCAAGGCTTGATATATGTGTATAAACACACCTTTGCTATGTTTAAAATAGCTATGTTTATATAGAATTAAGTTATTTCCAAAATAGTTCATTTGGATGAATTTTTTAGCATGGAATAACTTTTCAGTCATTGAAATGCTTTCTTTGATGCAGAGCCAAAGTGCGTAAACTGTGAGGCTAATAGTTCACATTTCCAGACCCCCTACGAACTGTGAAGGGAATTTGTCAGATGCTATTGTCACTGGATTGTCTTGGGCTCCTTGGGAATGAAGCATGTTTTGAATGAGAATGCTGATTGCTGGAGGAGGTCTGACGTTCATTCATAGTCTCCAAGATGAGCAGTTTTGTACTGAACTAAAAGGTCTGGGGTTTGAAACTTCTTGCTAATACACTGCAGACCAAAAGCTGCCAGATACTGTGAGGAGGTGGTTTTCACAGAGCAGGGAGGAGTCAGCCTCCAGGTCTCCAAGTGGAGAGTGACTTTTGATCTCTTAAGGCTTACTTTTGAGAAATGAAGGTCATTCTCATCCTCTCACAAGAGTGGGTGCTATGCTGGAGGACAAGTGTGTTGGTGTTACTTGAATTCTCCTGATTGCCCTCCTGAGAGTGAAGTGGCAGGTTACTGTACTTTGGACAGTTTAAAAAAAAAATAAATCTGTGTGTGGTATAAGGAAAAGATGCATTTACAGGTGAAGGTGATCAGATTATCTGTGTCTACATTCATCAGCACCACAGAGTCGTCAGCACCACAGGGGAATCAGTGTTTCTTTGGCCAAGGGAGTGTTGCTGGGTGGAGCAGTTTTCTTGGTGAGTGAAGCACAGAGAAGACCATGCAGAAGCCTGATTGCTGAGCAGGGGGATCCACCTGCCACTGAACAGGTGGATCTATTTACCTACAGAGATGTTTGTCCAAGGCACAGGAATCCCTGTGAGGTGGTTATTCTGGTAAAGCATGACAATCCTGCATTTCATGGCATAATAGCGAAAAGGCTAGGGGAGTGAAGGAGCTAGTTGGAGATGGAATGTGTGTGATCACTGACTGAATGCGTAGAGTGGACATAACGCGAACAAGAACTGTCTTTTCCTAAACATCCTACTCAGCCTTAGCAGAGCCAGGCTCAAAGCCAGACCTAGTTGTGTTTTTTTTTGTGCGTACAGTCCCTAGCATGGTGGGGTCTAGCACTAGAACTCCTGGGCACTACTGGAAATATACGCTGCTCCAGTACAAAGAGTACATGGTTAGTGTTGCCTACACTCAAGCTTTTCTTCAAAGAGTGGTGGATAGCTACTTCTGGGACAAATAAGGCCATCTGTTCTTTGCTGTCTGATTACTGAAATGGGTGGCAAAAGATTGAGTATTTCCTAAACAGTTAAGAACAGGACAGTTTTTCTTTCCCAACACTTCTGCACAGATGGTGAACAGCAGGTCTACTGTTGAAGTGGACAGAAAGGATGGGGGCTGCTGATCTAGGTCCTGCACTTGGGTGGCGTAGCTGAAGGATATATACTGGCAACTGTACATTGTGGGAGGTGGTAAGACTTGGTGCTTTCACTGCACAGGAGATTTTTCTTGTCCTGATACTTATCTTAGCAAGATGGAGGTCAAGAGCATCCTGCTAAAGAGAGGAAACTGTTCTGGGTTTGAAGAGGTGTTTCCACTTCACATATACAAAGTAATTATGTGACTATAGAAATATAAGGAAGTGTTTCCTTTAAACTGTTTTTGTAAGTCCTTTTAGTGAAATTAGTATCAGAATGGAGAAGGCTTTCTGTTCTTCATCTCATGTTTTCATTTCCCCCAGCACTGCAGCAGTTTTTAGGGTTGTGTTTCCCCTTGCAAATCTGTTTGACCTCTGGAGAGCAGGCAGGTCTGAAATGTTGAGGAAGGAGGTCTGTGCTGCCAGACTTTGGTGATGTATCTGATATTTGCATGAAATAAAAGAAAGACATTGGAATTCCGGGCAATGCTGTGCCTGTCAGAGCACAAGTCCCATAGCAATGAGACACTCATTTCTTAAGTGTGAGTCTTAAGCTTCGTATCTTAGGCATAAGGCCACGTCTTGAGGAAATCTGTCTGTATACAGGTCAAAAAAACAGTGGTTATGAAACAAGAATGCTGTTGCCTCAGTATCTGCAGTCAGCCGTATGCTGTCAGGGCTGTGCTGCATGCTGTCTGTGCCAAGAGCAGCAGAAGGATGTTGTGCTGATTGCCATTCGGGTGGAAGCCCACTGGGGTGGGAACAGCTGAAGCACAGGGAACCAGCTGGGCCTGTCAGCAGGGGCTTGGACCAGACAGCAAAAGCTCTCCAGTGAGGAGAGCAAGATTGGATGCCAAAGCAGCATCTTTAAATCACAAGAGGTGGCTAGGTGAGGTAGAGGCATTTTGCTATTGTGGGCGGTTCAGGTTAGCCAAGGATCTTGCCATCCAGGGCAATGAAGTGAGCTGCAATCCCATCGGCTGGGTCTGAAAGACCGTGAGCTGCAAGATGAGGATGGGGATGCCCCAGGGGAGACTGCAGTGTGTTAAACTGAGGCAGGGCAGTCCCAGAGGTCTTTCATTTTCGTCTGAATTTCTACATCCGTTGGCCCCTTGGGGTGGTTGATAGTGTATACAGTGAAGGTCTAGATGGCCAGAAGTCAAGGTCTTGGTGAAAACAGTTCAGCTCTAGTGTCTGAAGACTATGTGCCACTGCAACTTGCAGTTTCCAAAGAAAGTAATCCTGACCAGCCGGGACTGAGACTGCTCCCACCTGCTCTGCAGTGTGCTTTGCAGAGACCTGCGATCAAGGAACTGAGCTGTTCTAGTGGGGAGACAGCTAGATTTGCAGAAAACTTTTGCAGAAAAACTTCGCAGAAAACACCACTGGTTTGAGAGCATAAAAATTTTCCTGCTTTCCTTCTTAAGCAATGGGCTGGGATACCTGCCAGCACTCACTAGCCAAAACTAAGCTTTTGGGTGAGGAGATTAAACTGTGTGAATTGCTTCCAACTACCCTCTCACTTGCTGAACACACCCTCACCGTGTACAGATCCCTCAGCTGCTTCTTCGGTAGCTCTGTCCTTTTCTTTTTCCTTCTCCTGGTTTGTTTCCTGGCATTTCTTCCTCATAGCTTTGCTCATTGTTCTTGCCCTTAAGGCAGAGTGTATAACCCCACTGACTCTCCCACTGCTTCACTGTCTTTTGGTGTCATGGATTTGTGCATCACAGCTTTACCTTCACTGCTGGTCTGTCCTGAGCTCATCTTAGGCCACTGGCAGCCTCTGCTATTATCCTGCTGTGCTTGTTCATCTCTGCTTGCACTGTGCTGTCGTCTTTGCCACCCTATAGTCAGAAAACCTGCAAAGCATCACGCTCTCTGCCTGCCTGTCTGCTTCTTCCTGCTCCTGTCTTCTCAGTTGTTGCTCAGAAATGACTGTGCCAATGGCCCGAAAAGGGGGAGAATAGCATTTTGTGTGTCTGGCCCACAGCAAATGCAAATGTGGTTTAGTGGACGTAATACAGTATGGTGACTAGTCAGCTGAGTGCCTCCTCCCCAGAGCTGGCTGCTGCCGTTTGTCACTCCAGGCACCTTTGAGGGATTATCCCACGTGTTCTTCTGACACCTTGTACTAAAGCCAACCGTGATGTAGAGACTCGGTGCGTGGCATGACAACAATTACTGCATAGTGCACTGTAGAATTACTAGGGATCTGAAATAATTGCTTAAGGCTTTGCATCATCCTACAACAAAGCTACTGAGGACATGTGCAGAAATGCAGTTTTCTTAGTGTTCTCTTGCCTAATGCTGCACAAGAGGAAATAAATGGAAGGGAAAGGCTTACTGTGTCTTTGTCCACGTGAGTTAGGTTCCCAATCCCTTCACAGGTCTGCTGTTGGCTTTTAGTGTGTCACTAAGACTGGGTCCTGTTGCTGTATGTTGACATGTTAGTAGCTATTTCTCTCCTCTCTGAAGGACTGTCTGGCAGGAGACACGATGCTGTCTCTGACAATGTTTGCATGCTTTTGGCACAAAGAAGCCCAAACCCAGTAGGAGACCAACAAATGTTACTGCTCATACCAATGAAAAATAACTCAAATCTGTGTTGTGTTGCATCTCTGATAGCCTAGAGTGCAGAAGTTACCACATCAACCACGAATTGTTACATTCAAGTTCAGTTTAAGTACCTGTGTGGGCAGCCAGCTGCACTTGAAATCTGTGTAATATTTCTTGGTGGGAAATAGTCTCTACTAGCCATCTAGCCATACCTGCACTACTTGAGGCTTTTTTGAGGTGTGCATGTGAGGCGATGGAGGCACGCTGAAACACAGGAGATTCTGTCTAAATATAAGGAGAAAAGCTTTTGCCAGGAAGGTGGTCAGAGACTGGACCAGGACCCCTGGGAGGCTGTGGAATCTCTGTCCTTGGAGATACTAAACACTTGACTGGGCAAAGCCTGGGGCAACCTGCTCTAGTGGGACCTGGTTTGAGCAGATCATCAGACCCCTAGGGTTCCTTTCTAACTTACCTCGTTCTGTAGTAAGCTGAATTAAGCTGCACCAGATATGGTTTTGCGCAGGATGTGTTATTGTGTTTCTAACAGACGAATTTTTCCATGTGTTCTTCACCAATGCAGATATTGACTCAGATGGACACAGGAGTGAAGCGTATGGAGCCATGGAAGATAGCAGTCATCGTTGTGTCAGCGATAAGTGGATTGGCCCTTGTCATTGGCTTGATTTCATATTTTTTGTGCCATTGTGAGTGCATCACTTTTGTTGTTGTTGTCACAAGACTTTTGAAGTATCTGTTGTTTCACTTGTTACTGTGGTCCTACCTGGTGATTTAGGTATGAAATTCACCTCAGGTGTAGAATCTGTATGAGAACTTACTAGACCCTATTAAAGTCCTATATTGATTAGAGAACCCACAAGAATACTTAAAATATCACTTACCTGAAATGGGGATTTAAATTTTGTCCGTACTTCAGTTTGTCTTGCTCTGCTGCCTCCACTGGTATTCATGGCTAACCAATAACTGCCGTCTTGTGTGTAAGCCAGAAGTGTGTCTCAGCACTCAGGCTATGCATAGTAAGCTTGGTCTTGAACAGGGTTTTGGCAGAAACTGAACCTGGCACCTCTGGCTGAGGATGTTCCAGAAAGAGAAAGGACAGATTCAGGCTTTCTGGAGTCTGATAGTCCTGGTTGCCAAGGATCTGGTTTCAGTAGTACCTGAATGATGCCACTCCGTTCCCAGTCTCTGAAATACCGATGTGAGGGGTTTTGAAATGTATTCCTGCTGGGATAGAACTAGCTATGTTGCTGTCTCAGCTCACCTAGAGTCCATGAAGCCTTGGTTTATGCTAGGGCACTAGACAGAGTAGTGGCAGAGCTGCAGTTTGTTTTTGTAGTTAACTTTTTGCTAACTCTCCTTTATAGGGCCCCTCTCTGCCTTTCACTTGAGAGCCAGATTTTAAACTTAACCCAAATGCTGAATGGATGCAAACAGCTCTGGGCCACCTGCATCTGAGGGCAGGGACATCCCAGAAGGCATCTAGGCTGATTAGAGGATGGTCCTCAGAAGTTTATTAGTGGATGCAATTTAGAGCTGCTTGGGATGGTTGTCAGGGTGGAAATGAGCCCCCAGCTGGTCCATGGAGCAACAAGGTGGCCCAGATCCCGCTTTCCTCACAGTGCTGCCTGGAGCTTGGCCACAGCTGATAGTGTCACAGCCAGAGCCTGGAAGTCTTACTTGTGCCATGCTCTGCGCGGAGCTGTGCATGTCTGAATTGTACTGAAGGAGATCAACTTTTCCTTCTCTCCTTTGCAGATCAGGACCAATATTACAATGCAACTTTCCTTATCACCAACATCCGGTACGACTCTCAGTACGAAAGGCAAACCACAGAAGAATTCAGATACCTGAGCCAAGAGATTGAAACCATGGTAAACTAAGATGTTTCTCTGTTTCTGCCTGACCTATGGTGAAGAGTCCTGTGATTGTGTGACTGGAAATTAGAGTCAGAGGTCAGAAGCATGATTGTGCCTCAGGCTTATGTGGCTGGATTATATTGGGCAGTTCCCAGGGCAAAGGGTAGGAGGGTGAGGAAAGGAACAGAGCTAAACACTGGAGAAGGCTGAGTCTGTTCCCTGGCTCTGCCATTCACCTGTATTTAGCTGTGTAATTGAGACTACCCTGCCTGCTATTGCCAACAGAGAAGCCGGCAATGACAAGGTTAAGTCTTAAATGCTTGGGAAACAGGGGAAGATTGCTTGGGTGGAAAAACTCTATCGGAAGATCAGCCCGTATCATGCATATTGCTGTCAGCATCATGGTATCTGCGTGCCTTGCGATTCTTCTATGGTATCAGTCTCTCCAGACTGTTTAGAGGTAGGTTGGTGGTGGTTTTGCTGCTTGGAGTGGATGGGAAAAACAGCACAATTTGATCAAGGCTGAGATCATCAGTGTTAAGTGTTTAGTTCTCTTGGAAATAATCAGGAGTTAGATGCCCAACTGTTACTGGGAACTTCGTGGTTTTCCCACAGTTGCACAGGGTTTGCACTGAGGGCAGTGAATGGCCCTGTGCACCCCCACCCCAAATCAGGCAGGGTTTGTAAGTAGTCGTGGGCATATTCAGTGCAGGGATAACGTCTGACTGACAGAGGATGTTCCATGCTGGCAGCTGACGTGATGCTGTACCCTAGCAACCTCAGTGCTGTTACTTATTCAAGCCTAGAGCTGGGCACTAAAATTGCAGGCCATTCCTATTAAATAAGGGGGTGTACTGTGGAAATCAATAGCTGAAAAAGCTCAACCGTCTAGCAGAGGAACAGTTTAACCTCAGCGTGATGCAATGTCCCGGTGGGCTCACGTAGGATATAAACTAGAGCTGTGTGAGGTTGTTTGCCTGACACATGCTACTGGCAGGGGGACTGTTGCTTGACATTCTTTGCCTTTTAACAAGGACACTGGGAAACCAGGGTGGTACAGAAGAGAGACTAAAATTACTTCAAAAATGCACGAAGCACGACACAGTTAGAAAGCCTTAAATGGAGAAAATAGTGAAAGAAGTCCTGATAACTTATTTAAATTAGAAAGTTTGGACTGCATGTCTTTCTGGGTGCTGTTAAGTGTTTTGGTTCAGGGCAGGTTTGCCCTAGGTTATAGAATCTTAGAGTCAATCACTTTGTTTCCATTGCTTCTTGTCCTGTCACTGGACACCACTGAAAAGAGTCTGGCTCAATCTTCTTTACAACCTTCCCAGTCATCTTCCAGTCATCTTCTGACTCTAACATTCAACAGGGAGTGTTAAATTCCTTGTTGCTGTCTCTGCAGTCAGGAAGCAGGAATCATACGAGTACTCCTGCGCTCCACTGCAAGCTTGTCCTTGTCCAGCTTTAAAACCTTGCTGTAGTGGCAAAGATGCCTTGCTTACTGTGTGCAAACAGATGGTAAGCACACATGCTGTCTGTTCCAGCAATCCTGTAGTTGAAAAGGCACCCAGAGAGCAGAAGGGACAGCAAAATTTGCCAGCTTAGCTGTTTATTTTGGTTCTGCAACCTCCAATGGAAGTTTAGCAGTAGCTTTGGTGTAGAGGTGGGGATCTGAAGGCAGCTTTTTGTTTCAGAGTCTCACAGGACTGTTTTAGTTTGAGAGCATGCACGTATTCCAGGTGTATTTTAACACACTTTTCCTTTAACAGATGTCTACAGTATTTAAGGGGTCCTTTCTAAGTCAAAGGTACATCAGGTCCCATGTTGTCAGTCTAAGGTAAGTAATGTGAAGGTCAGGAACAAGCAGAAATGTGATAAATATCTTTTCTTCCTTCCCCTTGACCACAGGGAAATGTTTCTTGTTGCTTATGCTTGGATTATGCCACCAGAATGACTAAATCTTGTCTGCTTGTCGCTCTCCCTCAGTGCTCACAACACTGGTGAGGGCTTAGTCTACTTCAGAGGTCAGCAAGGAAAAGAAAATGAGCCTTATATGTCTGCAAGTTGATTAACTGAACACCAGTTGTTTGTGGCTGTGATGCAGTAACCGAACTGTTAGGTTAACCAGCCTTCCCTGCTAGTTAAGGACTTGAGAGATCCAGAATCAGCTCTTTATTCTATATCATGCTTCCTGTGGAAGATCAGGCTGATGTTTACCCCTCTGCGTGGTATACAGCAGGAGGTGACTATTCTCCCCCCTCTCTGAAAACATCTGAAGGAGTAAATTCCACTGAGATACCTGGATATAGAGAGAAGAAAGGAGGCAAATGGGACATACAGATATGAAGGTTCCGTGAGAGCTTTTAAGTCTGTCTTCTCCGTGCAGTAATTATGTATTGCTCTCAGTGACAAGAGCCATCACTTCCCTCTCCTTCATATGATTTGGGTTTGGAGCAGTTGAATTTCTGTAAGGCCCCAATCTGTTGTGGAGTGTCTTTCCCTGGACAGCAAAGAATGCCACACTTCCTGCAAATGTCCTTTTCCACAGCACTTTGGGGCTCTTTTGCCTTTACCTGTGTCTAGATGGTTATTTCCTTAAGCTGTTGCACATTGTTCTCTGCTACTGGTTTCTTCCACAAGCCTCCCGTACTGTGTATCAACTGAAATTACAGAATTTGGGAGCTAGACTTCAAGCAACCCCTTAATACCTTGTAGGCTGACCAAACAGAGCACTGCCTCTAAACTGTTTCACTAGAGACACCCTTCTCTTGCACAGCTGAGTGATGGGTCAGCTTAGCTGCATCTCTACTCTCTTTGCCTCTGGGTTTCTGTTGGTTTTCCTTTAGGCTGTTAGTCTGAAGTATTGATCTTAATATTTTATACTGATAGTAAGTGATCATGCCTTGTTCTGATAACACAAACTGTTGAGATTTTTGTCTCTGGATCCAATGGAGCTAACTAGCACTTGAATGGACAAGTGACTTAAATGGAAAGAAATGACAGAAGACCTTCTGAATTTCTGTGGGTCTAGTCTGGGTCTTATAAATGGATGTTAGGAATGGCTTGTCAGGTATCTGTTGAAGGATTTTTTACTCTTATTGCATTGTTTCTGCTGTTGTGTCCTGTTGACTGAGCTGCATAGAGACTAAAGGGAGTGGCCCTTCCTCTCCTCCTAGGAGATTCCCTGTTATAGCTTGAACCAGGCCTTTTGCTGCCTGCTGATAAATGTTGTCATCTTCCTTTGCCTGTGCACAGCTATGCTGTTCATTCTACACATCTGTGCAGATCAGACCTGTTCTTGTATAAGGAAGGCAGACAGTGCAAGCAGAACTAAGAGGCTTAGTGGGCAAAGAGAATGACACCGCTTTGTTTTTGTTGATTTGCAGCCCGGATCCTGGTGGAGTACTTGTATCTGTTGCTCTGGTATTTAGATTTGCCTCAGCTGATAGCAAGGCAACAAACTGGGGTAATGTCAACAGTGTGTTACGGAGAAGGCTGAAAACAAGCTCAACGTTCTTGAATGTTGACCAGTCTACCATTAGTCTCACAGGTAAGTGCCTTAGGTTTGTGTTTTTAGCTTGGAGTTTGTTCCTCATACTTTGCTGTTCTCATTGTAATGAGTTTCACTTTACTGTGCAAATATGTACAATTGCTTTTTTCTTCTTTTCCCTTCTCAAAATTGTCGTCTAGGCAGACCATGTTGCCTTAGTGGCTGACAGATCAGGAACTTGAAAGTAGTAGCAGCATGAAGAGAACTAAAGCAGACTGACACCCATTTTATACGAGTGTGAGCTCTGCTCTGTGCATCAGAAGTTCTCTGTGTGCGATCTAGCTCTGAATGCGATTGGCCAACTTAATTCATCAAAAAGAGGCCCAACTTTGTGATCTGGGTTCACAGATTACTTGTGTAAGATGCAGTGAATTGGAGAGGAACCTGTATCAGCAGGTACTCAAATGTGGAATCCTCAATCTGCTTAAAAAATACAAGGCTGAGATGGTTCCTTTTTACATCATCTGCCATTTCCTTTGTTTATTTGACAGATTGCTGTAGCAAGTTCATAACCAAACCCTGCAGTTCCCTGGGCAGTCAGTAATCCTTTCCCATGAATCCGTCGTTGGTTACCACCCAGAACCTGGCAGAGGGAGTTTTTGTAGGGAAGAAATCAGTAACATTACAGCCAATCCCAGCACTGAGGATTTGTGACCACGTTGCCACACTGAACCTATGCGTATAGGCTTTTGTATCATGTGTAGCCCCCAGCACATGTAGATGTTACTTGGACTTAGTCACCTGCTGCTTTTTTTAAGCTTTGAGCTAAGGCAAGAAAGATTCATCCTTTGGCCTTGCGCTTTCAGTGAAGATCATAAGCTTAACTGAACCTCTCCGATAGAGCAAATTACTTCTTTTACCATAGTGTCACTGCAGGCAGCAGTGCAAGCTGTTTTCGTGTGTTTGCTGGGTACACGGAGGAGGGAGTCTGTCGTAGATCACACAGCAATAGGAGATATACTCACTGTATTGTTTGTTTTTCGTTTCAGAGTTGAATAAGGAGAAGGGAGATAACCTTTTAAACAACTGTAAGTACAAATGGTTTATAGAAATCAAGGGACATGGTGCTGTAGGTTCAGTGTTTACAAGATTTTTATACCTGAGATGCAAGTTGAAAAAATAACTTCTTAAAGCTACTAGAACAATAGGTAATTCATGAGCCTGGAAGACTTCAATTCCTTTTTTTTTTTTTTTCCTTTTGGAGACCTGCTGGTTCTCCAGTGTTTGTGGAGTTAGGCGTTTCAACTTGGTGGTGAGAAGCCCTTGCTTTAGTGTTGGCTATGGGAAGTAAGGGCATGTAGATGAGTTGCTGTCAGCGAGCTTCGCATGAGGACTGCAGTTGCTGTGAGCTGAGAATCTTGCTGGATGGGATACTGCCGCTTGCTGAAACTAGCAAGACAGGAAAAACACAGCATTAAGATGTTGTCCAAGTTGCATCTTCCAAGCATCCCATACATGGAATCCTAAAGAAAGCCCTGCCTTTTAAGTGATCTCTGAAAATGGTCATGCCAGGTCCTTTTCTGTAGAAGACAATCTGCTGCCTGCAGAGAGACTGTTCAGACCTTTGCTTCGCTGTACATGCATCTATTCCTGTGTCTGCCCTGAGCTGGTAAGCTGTTGTCCCTACAGGCATGACAGCTAATGGCATTCTGAGCATCCTGCTGGCAAAGACGAGTAGCTCTTAGACTGCTCATGAATTCATCATTCCTTTCTTCTCTTGCCACTTTGCTCGTCTCTCTAACAGTAGCTGTCTGTAAGAGCAGGGTAGTTGTCTTGCTTGTACCCTGCACAGAGATCATGTCTGCGGCCTTGCAGGAGGGTCAAAGGTAGTGCAGAGCAGTGCCAAACACAGGGCTGGAAGTGAGCTGTCTGTGGAAATGAGCTATCTGGTGAGCTGTCACCATGTCTAGCAGCTGCATGTCCTCACTCCTTCCAAAATGCCTTCCACTTTGCCGCCTCCTCCCTGCAAAAGTTTGGCAACAGAGGTCCATAAGAGTTGGGAGCTAAACACTTGCAATCTTCAGGGAAAGGCCAGAGGATGAGAGAGGGAGAAGAGCTGTCCACAGTGAGAGCAAGGCAATGGCACAGCCCCGGAGAGGGGAAGGTTCTGAGTCCCTGTCCTGTTCAGTGCTCTGCAGCAAGGTCTTAGAGCTCCTCTGGAAACATGGAAACAGAATCGGTACATTCGCAGCTGAACCCTTTACAAAGGGACTCTGCATCTTTGTGCTGTCCTGAGCACTAGAGACCTGTACCACCTCTGCCTAGCATGGTCTTGGGCATTCAGCGTGTTACACGTGAACTTTCCATGTTTAAGTGGTCCCTGAGAATTAACTTGTTTGGATCTGACTTTTTTTCAGCTGAGTAACGTGTGACTGTGCTGTTGGCACAGTGGCTGTAAGTAAACCATTGAAGGAAGAAGACCCTTTTTTTTTTTTGGCAATTGTTGTCAGGGCTGACCTACAGGTGACCTGACAAAATCCTTTTCTTGTTACCTTGGTTTATGGATGGTTGTTTCATTGTTGTTCTTGTTTTTTATGAGCTACTCTAGCAATTCTGTGACACTTAAAGCTATGCTGACTATGTTGGCATTGCCTTTGCTATACAGGTGGAATGTTACAAATAATGGAATATTGCCTCCAGTGTTCAAGTTCACAAGTGATGTGTAGTGTTTATCTTCTGAATATTTTGGTGTTGGTGTGTGTATTGAAGATACATATATGAGTTGTCCTGGTCTGGCTGTTGTTTACATAGGGATTCATCAGTATTTTCTCACTCAATTTTTAAGAAGTGCTTTTGAAAAAGTAAGGATGTTCTTTAATACGGTAACAAGAGAGGTTTAGTCTTTTGAGACGAAACCTAGATGCCATTATTATAAAAGCTATATGAATGCTTTGGTTAATTATCAGTGCATGTGTATGTCTTTGTGCCTAATAATGTATGTGTGCGCGTGCCTGTATGCACATACAGACTAACAGATATATTCCTCTGTACAACTCTGGTCAAATACAAAACAAAGTGAGGTTTGCAAAGAGGCAGTATTTTTTTAATTAGGCAAACAATTACAACCTGAGAAGATAGTCTCTCGGATATACAGCCTTCATTTCCGTGGAAGTTCACACGGCCTTGTGTCTGACAACTGGCTTAATGAAAAAGTGGTAATTTTTCCACCATCCTTCATTTACCCCGTATCTATCCTGAAACTCTCGTGACCACAGCACCTGGTTTCTCCGCTATTGAAGGCACTGCTTTAGGTGAAGGTTGTGTCTTGACAGCCCTGCCCTCTTGTGCCTGTGCCAGCAGCCACGTGGGCCTGCCCAAAGCAAGACCCTGATCTCCCTCAATCAGTTAAAACAGACCTGCCTTTTTTTGACAGTCTGCGGAATACGAAAGGAGACATTCTCCTTCTCAGGAGTGGAAAGAATAATCGGTGGGCAGCGTGCACAGGATGGGGAGTGGCCATGGCAGGCTAGTATTCAGCTTGATGGGACCCATCGCTGTGGTGCATCGGTGATCAGTAATACATGGCTAGTGACTGCAGCCCACTGCTTTAGAGGGTAAGTCATCAGCACCTTTCTGATCCTATAGGCCATGCAACTTTTGGGTGCTCTGATAGGTCTGTTCCGACCTTTCAAGGCCCACTAATGTCTGTATCTGCTGAAAGATAACGAAGTTTGGTTCTTCTCTGTTCCTTACACAAAACTGGCCACGTTACATTTGCTTAAATAGGAAGCTGTGTTCTTGTGAGGATCTTTTCTATGGCTGTGACGTAATCTCAAATGTCTTTCAGAGGAAGAGAGCCTTGGAGGTGGACAGCCAGCTTTGGAATTCTGCTGAGACCACCAAAACAGAAAAAATATGTCCGAAGAATTATCATTCACGAAAAATACAGCGAATTTGTCCTTGATCACGAGTATGATGTGGCTGTTGTGGAACTTGCCTCACCTATTGAGTTCACGAGTGATATACACAGTGTCTGTCTTCCTGAAGCATCTCATGTATTCCAGAATAATGCTTCCTGTTTTGTCACAGGCTGGGGAGCTTTGGAGAATGATGGTGAGTGTCTGTCATCTTCCTGTGCCATCACACGTGTATCTGACAAGACTGCTGTTAATTTAATGCTTTTTGTTTATTTTAGGTTTCTGAGACTTTGTATTTAATAGGTGAATTTGCTAACGATGCACTGGTGGACTTAGTTTGCTTTTTTTTTTTTTTTGATCAGTGGCTTAGAATATGGAAAAAAAGCTTCAGATTAACCTTATAGGAATAAGAGCAGCTTTTTTGTTCCTGGAGGTATTGTGGTGGTTGAATGTGTTCTGTTGTCCATTCTCGTTGACCCAGTGCTCTGGGTTTAGCTCTGACATGAGTTTTTACCTTTCAGCTTTGTCTGTAATAGATCTGTCATAAGTTTTCATCAGTTACATTCTCTGGTCCTAATTCAGGCTTCAGTTCATCAAATGACTTGAATGAGCTCCATTCAAATTGGCCAATGTCAGTGAGATTAGAGATGATGGGCCTGTAAGTCTGCTTAGGAGACCGAATGAGCTATAAGCTGTGTTTCATGGTAGATTCTTGGGGCGTGTAGTGATTGTCCAAAGTTGCATTGCAGTTAACCAAATGTATCTTGCCAGTAACATCAAGGACATACCTTGTTCAATTCAACCGTTGGCTACACTTAACATAATGGGAAAAGGGATTTTTGTATATGCTTAAAGAACATCTGGTGAGGATGAAAGATGGAGAAGTGTCGTGTTTGGGATGAACATGTGAAGGACTTCAGGGAAAAAAGAACTTTCTTCTTAAACATTGTCTGAGTAGCTCCCCTTGTTGCCTGCAATGGCAGGAAAGCTGTAGGAAAATCTGGCTACTCCTAATCCTTGTGTATTTTAGGTTGCATATCCTGTCTGCAAATTCTAATACCACTTTTCCTTCTAGGCTATAGTGTTAATCAACTTCGACAAGCGGAAGTGAAAATTATAAGCACTGAGATTTGTAATAGAAGGGAAGTGTATGCTGGAGCAGTAACACCTGGAATGTTGTGTGCTGGATACTTAGAGGGGCAGGTAGATGCTTGCCAGGTAAGTCTCATCTTAAGTAATAGTAAAAATGAAACAGATGGGGTGGGAAGTGATGTTTCCTTTAAAAAAAAAAAAAAAAAGAGAGAGAGAGAAATAAGCAAGATCCCACGAGGTATGTCTTATGCTTATGAGGTTCAAGATCTTGACAGATGTAAGTTAAGTGCAGACCGCAGCCCAGGAGCGATGTAGCTCTTATGTGCTTTGTTTTTATATATAATGCAGATGTGAGGGTGTAGAATGGGAGAGACTGTACTAGGTATAGGCTGTCAGGCTCTATCTTCTCAATAAGCCATGCAGATTGGAGACAAATATCTGTCAGTTGTAAAAGAGCGATGTGATGCTTGCTTCATTAGCGAGGTGAGCACTGTTTACTTTTTGTTCCTGCATGCTGACATTTTTCTCCTTAGGGTGACTCTGGTGGGCCACTGGTGAATGCAAACTCCAGAGGAATCTGGTATCTCGTGGGAATAGTGAGCTGGGGAGATGACTGTGGCAAGCCAAATAAACCAGGAGTGTACACGCGAGTGACTTTTTATCGAGACTGGATCGCTTCCAAAACGGGCATCTGAAACCTGCAGTGGCTTGAGTTTTGTGGGCTGTGTATAACGCTATTCCTCTGACACATTCTGCTCTGTGGTTGCCCTCTAAACAGCTGCTGGCTTGGCTTATGGTGATGTATCAAGTGCCAGCAAGCTCAGAGTAGTCTAGGACTTGAAATAGGTTTGGCCTACAGCTGGAAAGGAACGGACTCGATGCGTGTGACAGAGCTGTTTGTTCAGCAAGTATTCTGCCAAAGGGACAAAGGCTTTGGTTTATGTGCAACATACTTACCTTCTTCTCTGTATCCAAATGTCTTGGCCACTACTTGTATAACCAGGCAAAGCATCTGAGCCCAAACAATCATTTACTAGCATCCAAGAGAAGTTATAACTAAAATGTGGCCCATCCATTTGCTGTGTGTTCCCAAGGCCCCACCTATCTGTAGACCAGCTACAATAGAGCCTGTGACTCCAAGGCTGCTGCGCTTCTGAATTCTCCTTGAGCTTTTTTCCTGCATTGTTCCAGGGAGCATACTCTAATAATAAACAGAAGATGGTTTAGAGAAATTCCAGTTCCTAGTATCATGTCAGTTACCTAAGTGAATTGAGAAATTTTCCCTGCTGTGTTGTCCTGAAAAACTGATTGCTGAGAGACACCAGCTTCAGTCCACTTTCTCTGAATAAGTGTATGCCCACTCCTTGCTTCATATGAACAGCATCTACCACAGCATTTACCATATGTGATTGCTGGACTTCAGACCAAAAACCGCATGGTGTTTACACCAGTCTGTTGTCATATCAGAATATTTGGCTGAATGAATTTCCATTTTAAAACTTTCCAGATTGTATTGTTTTTAATAAAAGTCCTTGGCTTTTTTGTGCAGGGTGGAGGCTTGTAACAATCTCAGTATGACCATTGCCAAAAACGATCCCCCAAAACTACTTATTCTCATGAATGGTGTTCTCAGGTCTTTATAAGTTAATGTGTGTATCTTCAGCTGTATCTTGGGGGTGGGGGGTGGAAATACATGTCTACTTCAGAACAGAGAACTTCAGACTGACCCAGAAATCCATGTAAAGATCTTTCTCCTGTCAGGAATTAAGAAGTGCCTGTCTTGGTGCTAGACTACAGCTAACCCATCTGATCTCACAAACTTCCTGTTCTCTCTGCCTTTGTCTTCAGGAGCCCATGTTTCTCAAACTCCTACACCCCAGCAGGGGAACACGCCTGTTGCTGGTGAGGATGCTTTCCTTAATGTGTCTGCAGACTCTTTCCAACACTTTGTGTGGTTGCTCATTCTGACAACACTGAGTGGTGTGGTCTTCTAGCTCTCCTCTATCATCACTAGATACATGAACCACTCATTTGCTCTCTTTTCGCTTGGTCAGAAGAGAAGGAACTCAGCAAAGGAAATGCCAGCCACACTGCCAAGACCCAGAGCTGATCCAGTATGGCAAGAAAGCAGGAATCTTATGACAGGCTAGAAAAGACAAGCAAAGCAGCAGCCTTTCAGCATCCTTGTAGTTAGAAGATCTGGGGAACGCAGGCCCTCGCTGATTATAGTCTTAGGTTCAAAGTGTTGTCCAAACTGAGTACAAGTCAGTTAACATCATCGGTGGTAATTCAGAGGATTATTGGACTATGCAGCTTGCTGCAATCCTGCCCAACAGAGCAGCAACCTATCAAGTTAACAGCAGTACTTTAATTACACATCCTGTGATTTAGGTGCCTGCAAGCACAGTGAACCATGTTTTGCCGTATCTTCATTGGAGGCATGGGGTGTTTGGATGCCCAGGAAAGGTTTGCATGAAGCACAAGGGCCTGAAGCTGCTGTTCTATGTTTGTATATATCATGAAGATGTAGCACTTAAAATGTGCTCTCAGGGAACTTTTCTTGTGGAATGCTGTGAGCTCCAGAAACAAAACTTTGGTGGCTTAAGTTTTAGATAAGGAATAAAAAGTATCAGACTGGCTCCGTAGGTCTGAGCCCAGCAAATCTCATTTTAGTCCCTTAAGCAGAACATGAATTTGAAATATATTGCTTGCAGAGGAAGCTTAAAAATGGTGTATGACAATTATATAAGAATTTTTTTTTTCCTGGTAACAATTGTCTTACCAGGACAGTGAGTAAAATTTATAAGTCTTGAAGAAAAGCATTATTACAAGATGCAGTGAGTTTCTGGTTCCCAAAGCACTTCAAGCTTGGGTTTTCAAAGGGCATTTTTTTTTTCCCCCTATTCTACCAAATTTCATTGTAATTCAGGAACATAATATTTTTAGGTCTGCAAATCCCAGGTATTTTGCTGGTCTCCAAGAAGAGGTAAGTAGACGTCCAAAAGATTTCTTTTGAATTAGTGAACTTTCTACTTGCGCTTGTTTTGGGTACAAAATCAGAAAGCCTTAAGCATTTTCCTTTGTGCAAAGGACCGCTGTAAATGTAATTCTCCAAAGTAGCATGCACAGGGCTGAAAAAGTGAACTCATCGTTTGCTTAAGGAACTTCCATTTCTGAGCATCCACCTGGAGAGATCCAGTGCGTGATTCACCTTAACGCCGAGTGTCAGTGCAGTGCAGCCAGGAGGAGCGGGACTATAGAGGACCAGACACCTACACAGTGTGTGTTTTGGGAGCGTTTTTTTGAACTACCCTGTGGACTCTGATTTTCATGACAGCAGCTGGAACAAGTATTCTGGCCTGATTTCTCCTTGAAGCAATGTAGTTTGCATGCTCTGAGGCCTCTTGGTGATGCAAAGCAGCATAAATGGGAATTGTCAATGAGATCGCTTCAAAGAACACTCCTCATCCATGGGCATGCTGGTGTGGATGGACCTGATGGATCTGAATCCCTTTCTCTTGGCAAAACTACATTGATGTCAGCATTGTCTCTCTTTTCCTGAGAGACACTGTGGAAACCTGAAGCGATGTTGACAGCAAAAATCTTGTTTGAATTTAGGTGGCCTGGCAGACTTGTATTTTTTTCTAAGCTGAGGTCTCACCTATTTCAAAAGCCACAAGCTTTAGCTGCTCTCAGCCATGTTATCATAGGAATTACGATCAGCACTCAAGGCAGAATGGGATGCATCTAACTATACAGTCATGTGTGACACAGGAATAATTTATATGTTAATTTAATAAAAAAGTTTAAAAATTGTCTTCTGTGTACTTGTTAATTTCCTGTGTTATGGTAAACAACTGCAAGATGGGGACTGATCTGTTTTAGAATGTTGCACTGATTCTATACTGTGTGTTTACATACTGACTATGTAGTCTTTAACAGTCTGGCTTTGACTTGTTTGAGGAGTGTTACTGAAAATGCTGTCCATACTGTCCGGACTTGGACAGAACGTAACCCGCCTGCCCAAGGGTTACCCAGTTTTGCAGGCAGGCAAAAGCAGGTCTCGCGTCAGCCACTAGAGGGTGAATAGCATTGTATAAGAGCCTTAAACTCTTTAGCTACTCCGTGCTCTGTTTCAGCTCAGTGGAGGGAGTCTGGAGGGCAAGGTACCATGTCAGTGTTGCCTTGATAATGAAGAGATGCTCCATAACTGTCTTGCAAAATTTGAGGAGACTACAGCTGTTCAGATTTTAGAGAACGCCTTTGCAGTACTGGGTGAGTTTTGGTCTCTTCCCCCATCTATGGGAAAGTTGGCATCAAACACTCCCCTTTTCCTATACAAATATAGTGTGTTATGGCTATAAGCAGGAGGCTGAGTGCATTTTGCCTGCATCTGTGCTGCACCAGAGCCAAACCATGGTGTTGCAGAAAAGTAGGCTGGAAATGCACAATACCGGGAATTGTCTGCATCATGGGTCTGTTTTCTCAGCTTGTCAGCCTTCCTGCGAAGAAGATAACAGAGCAGCGGCAGTTTTGAGTCTGGTAGGATGGGAGCCTTGCAGTGGCTTACAGCTGTAGCTTGCTTTGATCTCCTGTTTTGACAACTGATGATTCTTGTGGTTTGAAGACACCGGATTTGTTCTTTTCCAAGATGGGGAAACTTGGTATGTTCTCAGCTAGAAGAGCAAACTCTTTATGAATGAAACATGCTAGAGTTCAATGATCCTGGTCTATAATACCTAACAGCCAAAAGAAGGGTCTTGGAATTTGAGATTAAAGGGGTTTTAAAAAAAAAAAAAAGAAGTACAGCCGCCTTAGTGCAATACTGCAGGACATTCAAGGTTGGTAGGAATGAGGGTGGCTGTTCATTTGCAAGAAGAGGAGAGCTGTTGTCACATTTTACTGGGTGAAGTGTAATAATGAGAGTCTTAATTCAGAGACAGGCTTAACAGACATCTTTGTAACGAATGTGGTTTTTTTTTCATGGGCTAAGGAAAGACTACTGTTTGCTGATTCCTGACAACACATGCTGTGTACATGACACTTTTTTAATTTAAACATTAATGAGCGTTTGGTAGCTAGTAACTGTGCCATGACCCAAAGATATGTTCTGCTGTTACGGCCATGTCTGGCTGAGGGAGCTGTGTGGGTGGAGTTTCTGTCAAAGGGGTTGAAGTGAAGAACTGAACAGAGAAGCAATTTGTATGTGTGGTTGAACTAGGATCCTTCTATAGTTAAGGAAACGTTACAAATGGCTGTTAATTTGCTTTATCTTAGAGTAAACTTTTATTTTTAATTTAATACATTCTTAAGTGACACTTCCTTTGAAGAATATTTTGTTTGCAAGCTGCTGTTCATTGCTAGTGGCTTGTTCTCAGATGCAAATAAGCTGTTTCCATAAAGACAAAGAAAAGGCTTTTGAGAACCTGTTACTCGAAAATGTGATGTGTTCTTTTCTGTAAGCTTGGGTAGGTAAAGGAATATATGGCATGTCTCTGATTCAGTTGATTACTGGAAGGAGGAAGGAATTCATTAGCTAAACCTGAAAAGTTGTGCCTTGCTATGTGATGTTTTTTCCCTCAGCTCCTGTGCTTCCCACCTTCTGGTTGTGTCGCTGGGCAGTACAGTTCTTGAGGAAGGACTTGCCATCAGCCTGGTATCCAGAGGCTGTTTTAACCACAGATGGTTCTTTGTGAGTCAAAAACAATCAGCTGCCTGTGATTGTCACACATCTCTGACCTTCCCCAGACTCTTGGGGTCACCTGCAGTCTGCAACCTTTGAGTGACCCAGACAGTCTGGCACTCCAGGCCAGATGACCTGCATAGCAAAGGGACGTGTTACTGAGATCATCCTTTCCTAGCGGACAGATCATGGCCCAGATGGAGGGACCGGTACTAAGAAACTCTCTCTTCAGTGCTGGAGGGTGATGTGAGCATAAGGAATTTTTTTTTTTTTAAACTGTGAGCATGGTTGAACACTGAAACAGGTTGCTAGGAGAGGTTATAGAGTCTCCATCTTTGGAGATATTGAAAACCCAGTTGGACGTAATCATGAGCAACCTGGTCTGGCTGCCCTTGCTTTGAGCAGGGGGCTTGGGCTAGACCATTTGTGGTACTGTCTCAGACGAGCTGACTGCCCCCAGTGGTTTCTGTGATAGGTGAGTGCTCTGGCAAGACAACCTGAGGACAGCTGACACCGGCTCATCTTCGTGCTGATGGACAGAACTTCCTGTGGACGCAGTACCCAGCCCTGTTGTCCCCAGCTTGTCTGGCACTGTTACCACTAATTGAGAAATCAATGAAAATATTAGGGCATGGAGGGGAAAACAAGCCATTCTGCGCAACCTAGGTGTAGAGAGCAGGTTACCCAAGAGCAAGCTCTTACACAAAGGCAGCAAACCAGCACTGCTCTGAAGTGGGACCCTAATTTTGGTACTGAGCAGTCCTGCTCAAAGCATGCTGAGTTTTTCCTTCAGTGACTCAGCCTCTGAACTCTGACTGCAAGGATAGCCAGAGTTGAAATGGCTGCAGGACGGAGGTCTTGGGCTTGATGCTCACTGTGTCTAATGTAGTCTGTGAAGACTCAAAAGCTAATGCAGCATATGATACATCAGGTGACTGCTCACAAGAACCATGCTTCAGGTCTTGCATGCCGCTGCAAAGTAAACTGAGGCAGATGATAGCTGTGGCAGAAAGCATTTCAAAGAGGCAGATGCAGTTTGGCTTCCAGTAGGCAAGTTAGCTGCTAAGATCTAGCATGAAATCAAATCTAAGCTAGCCATTTTCTGGGAACGTAGAGACATAGGAAAAGTCTTGTTTTGAGCATGTTGTTTTTTGTAGAGAATAGAATAGTTCAGTTGGAAGGGACCTTCAAAGATCGTCTAGTACAACTACCTGACCACTTCAGGGCTAACCAAAAAAGTGTATTAATGAGGGCATTATCCAAATGCCTCTTGAACACTGACAGGCACGGGACATCAATCTGCATCATTGCTCCCAGTAAGTCTTTCCAGCACTTCCACTGTGTGAAATGATGTTCTTACCTTTAATTTGGGCAGTACCTGTAAAGGATATAGTGGATTTATTTTTATCTTAATGTACCTTATTTCTTTGTAGGCCTAGTCCAGCCGTATAAAGACCTCACGTCTGTTTGGAGATGCTGTGCATCTTGACTATGAGCAGAAGATTTGTGCGGTGGCTAGACAGAGTAGCTCGTTAACCTGATTGCTAGGTAACCCTGGGAACAAAATGTGGGCTGGCCTGTTTCCCTGTACCAAGCAGCAGCTCTGGCTGAGCAGCTGCAGAGGACAGATACATGTGTGTGCTACCTTTTTGCCTTGAATGGGGTGACAGGCTATGAATTCTTTCTTAATGACACTGGAAGTGGGGGATTTCTGTTGTCTAAGGGCGTTGCCAGTATTGTGGGCTGGCCTTTCTGGCTGCTACTTAAGACGGGTGTAGCAGTTTCTGTTATAAGGGCTTGGAAAGAGGGACTGTTTGGAAACCAACTGGGGCAGGATCTAACATACTTTAGAGCTTGAGGCCATGGCTATAACATCTGAGAGCTTCTGTATGCTCAGTATCTCAAAGCTGCATAGGCATGTAATAAAATTTGGCCCGAACTGACTTTTCATGGCTCAAGGTAAAGGACTTGGCTTCTCTCCCAGCCCTGGTGTTTGCTCTGGAGAATCATTCCATCCTTCTGTTGTTTTTTGGGGGGTTATTTTTCTACTTATCAGTTATTAAAAGCAATGGCTAGGAATTTCAGGTGCCAAAGAAAGGATGGGATAATAAGCTTTTCTGTCAAAACAGGAGAGGTGTGTAGCATGTCTACAGCTGAAGTATAAAGAAATGCATCTCATTTAGAGCTCCCCAGAATTTCAAAAGCCAAGTGCAAGATGCCTTTATATTTTCAGGATGGGAGGGAACCTGAAGCCACAACTGAATTGTCAAGGTGAGCTGATAGAAAATGAGTGGAAAAATCCTAGGGAAGGATTTCATTGTAGTAGACCCGTTTGGTCTTATCAGGTGCTCACAGCGTAACAGAGTAATTTAGATTGGAAGGGATATTTAGAGGTTATTGTCCAACCCCCTGCTCAAAGCTGGTCCAATTAGTTCAGGTTGATTGGTTCCATGTGCTTTAGCAGTGCTTCTGTCAGTTCTGTTAAATATCTCTAGCGGGAACATTCACTTCTCACTTTAAAAGTAATGACTGATGCAGTCTTTGGTCTAAAATTCATAGCCCAGGATGAGTAACTGGTAGACAATTATATAAAACATCTTTGCTTATAAATTCCGAAGATGTTATTGCTTTGGGGCTGACCAGTGGCCTTCTCTCAAGGTGTTCTTTGTCTCTGTAGCTGTGCAGCCTGTGTGAGTATGCAAACACAAACCAAGGCAGCCTATTATTAGCATTCTTAGGCAAGCAGACTGTCTGACTGGCTGGGCTGACTTTGCAGGGTTAAATGGAAGGAATCATTATTACATCTTCTTACACTTTCATTCACAAAATCCTGTGCTCCCACGTTGTCTGTTTTCCACCCTATGCTGTGATAGCTAGCTTCTGTACTGCTTCCCTTGTATTAACCAAAAATACTACTAACTGCCTTTGCTTACTGAATAACTCCCTAATACTAAACTCTTTGCAATTTGCTAATGTATTGTGAAGAAAATTGTTCCTTAATGATTGTATTTTCTTGGCCTGTCTATACCACTGTTCTTGTTAGACAAGTACGTGTAAATGGCTTTGGTATGTTCTGACACAGACGAGTATATTTCCTTATTTTCCAGGACAGTTCATTTTAATGGTTAATTAATTTGGAAACAAAAGCAAACTACTTTAATTGTTGTTAGGCAGACTGCAAAAAATTCTTGATCCGAAGGAAACCAAATAACATTTTTGGAATACCTGTGTTCATGCTCTGGAGTAACAGCAGGAGGAAGGTCTGTCCTTTTGAGATGAGCTTTGAAAATTACCAGTTCATTTATTTGTTGTCCAAGGCCTCTTCTTCTAGCATTACCTCCTGAGATCCTTTGCAACCTGGTGTTTTTCTAATGAATGCTCTTCCCCTCAAAGAAATCTCATTGCAGAACCCGAGGTCTTGAGCAACTTTTACCTCGAGCTCTAGCTGTTTGCTAAAATAAAATCCTGCTCTGCTGGGATTGGTTTTTTACTTGACCCAGCTGGGTAGAGTTGGCCTTTGAACTTCTGGGCACGTCAGGGGGAAATTCTGTGCATCTTATGCTGTCAGCACTTCAAGGGCCACCTTTTCCCTGTGTGCTTGGCCTGAGCTCTTTAAACACTAATCAAGAAATTAATGATACTAACCCACTAACAGTGCTGCTATCGTTTATCTTTGTGAACGGACCACGGGGCACAGCCTCAGCTTGACCGTTCTGGGAAGAAATTGCTACATGCTTCTTTGGGTTACATCCCAAGCTTAATGAAGCCTTTTCTGTTCTTGGAGTGTGTTTTTTGAAAGGATGACAGATTTTGTGATCATAATGTGTGGGGGAAAAAAAAATTTAAACCAAGGGATTTCAACATATTTTCATAACCTCTGGATTGAATTGGTTTGTAAGGATGGAGTGCTGGAGTTCGCGTGGATGTTGCATATATTTCTGTGTGGAGCAGGAATTTCCTTTAACCCAGTACTTTTCTGCATACGTTTTTTTTGTGTGTGTGTGTTTTATTGATCTTGAAAAAGAAACTAACAGGGCTGGGTGGGAAGGGAAGGTCCAGAGGAGGATGTCAGTACTTGGTAACTGTGTACTTAGTCATTAAAGCCTCATGTAAGGTAGGCAACTGCAGCAATATCCTTTCTATAAGGAAATAGGGGAAGCCAAAAAGCAGTTGATTTGATCAAAGCAAAGGAAGAAATCGGTGAGAGAAACAGGAGGTGCAGTGCAGCAGCACTCAGCTTTTCCCACTGTCCTGTAAATAGGCTGTCCAGGCACTTGCTCCTCAAATTGTGTTGAAGTGCTTCTGAGTGGATATTTCTGGGGAAAGAGGGAAAGGGACTAGATAGGATTAGATGAAAATTTCCTCCTCCTGTTTTTTTTTACCTCGTTACTGAGATTTTTGTGAATTAATGAGTGTTCCCACAAAAATGACTGAAATCTTGATACTTCATTGGACAAGCAAATGCTTCAAACTTCTTGGCACAAATCCAAGTGCATCAAAGGCTGGAAACAAGGAGTTTGGATTCTGGTAATTCTCCATTTTAGTTCGAGGGTTTAGATGTAAGTGCGGAATCTCTCACCAGAGAGTATCCGTTTTTCCCCCTTCCAGCTGTCTCTGAAGAACCATGTTTGTGCTGGGAGAAGGGAATTCCGAGGAGATTGGTGGCCCTTTTCACAGCGTAAGCATTTTCCACAGGCGGGGTTATGCCAACCATTAAATGACTAACGTATAATTAGGAGACTGGATACTTATAGTTGTCGTGTCCCTGATGCCAAGGGAGTCCAGGACAGCTGTGGAGGAGTGAGCACTGAGGGAGATCAGGCTTGGCTGACCAAGCCATTTATGTCTGTATTTGTTTTTGTGTTCAGCCTTTGTGTCGGCCATCTCAGGAGGCGAGTGAGTTAGCAGCGTGGACAGTGCAGTGACTCTCCCTTATGGCTTTTACAGTGAGCGTATGATAGAAGGTGCTGCCAGTCAGGAGAAGGCCTGCTGTAAGGACACAAGTTGGACAGAAAGGGAGTGCTAGAAAAGAGAAACTTAACGTACTTCCTGTTCTGCTGTGGTGAAGAACAAGTCGTCTTGCCTGGGCCGGTTTATCTGCTCTGTCCATCTCTGCCTGGGGAGTTCTTTGATGCTGAGCTGATCAGAAGGTTAGAGTCTCCTTATCGACTCCATGCTTACCTCTGTTTGTTTTTATTCCGAAGTTCGCTGTCTCGTTTTGCAATAACCCACAGGGTGCTGGGTGTTGCGCCAGCTGTGCCTCAATGAAGGATCTTCATTCAACACCTTTCCCTTCCCGTCACACCAGTCAATGTGACTCCTGCGTTTTCCAGCAGCATTCCCTACGCAGTCCAGACTTTAGTCGAGCTGTGGTTGGAGGTCAGAAAGGCTACCAGACCTACCGGGACCTACCATGGGATCTTCAAAAGTAGGTGGCATATTTTCACTCAGCAAGTCTGGTATGGAGGTGTAATGGTAGTAGGGGATGTTGCTTATGGGAGAGCTTTAGGAGGTGAAGGACATATACAGACCCAGAAAAGAGATTGCTGTTTGTTGTCTTTCCTGCCCTCGGCCCCCACTGTATCGCTGCCCCCCTTCATCTTTTTAGAAGCAGAGTACATCATGGACCCATCCAAAGTGTGCAACCTGAGAGGGGGCAATGGGTGGAGGGGACACTAAACAGTAAGTTGCAGGCTGAAGGGGAGATTTCGGAGACTGATTTGGATGAAAAGAACCACGTATGGCTAGAGTGAGAAACACAGAGGAAAATCCTTTCCTAGCACGGCCAGGAGCAAAGATTTGCTTTCTGTTTAGAAGGGTGATATGATGGCTTAGACTGACGCTTATTTATCTTTCCCTATAGTTGTCTTATCCTGCCCCCAGCAGGATTTTATTGCACCAGTGCAGAATACAGGAAGCTCTTTTGTGTCAAAATCAGATTTTAGTAAGATGATTTTGGGAAACCATGCCTTTTGGTCAGGTCTAGTTGCAATATTATTTCCCCCAAACCCTGCAGAGGGTCCCACTTAAATCAGCAGAGGCAGCATAGCTATGTAAGGAGAAGGTAGCCACTAGGTTTTCATCGTTCCAGGTTGTTCCTAGAGCTTTTAAGGAAGAAGCCACAATTTCTGAGAATAGTGACCAGGTGTTTTGTATTTGAAAACATTTTATGCAGTCAGAGAAGCTGGACATTCCTAGTTTTGTTTTACTGTAACTTAAAGACATTGCTGGAAAGTTTGGAGTATTTTTGCAAAAACAAGCCTCCCAGCTGCAATGCTCTACTATGCTCTCTCGGATCAGAGTGGGGATCTGATCATAAAAGTAGAGTGAGCCACCTGGAGTTTATTTCTGTTCAATGCTCTGGCTCCTGGATTCATGTGGCAATAGGAGATGCTCAGTCTCCCTTGAGTTTTTGGTTTTGCATCAGCAGTCAATGAAGGTTAAAAGTGTGGCCTCAGAAACAAAATCCAAAAGAATCTGAAATGTATTATTTTTTTCAACACCCTCATGATTTGGCTAGATGGCTGAATTTTTGTGTGTGATTGCTTAAGACTACGGTATGTCCTCTCTCTGCCCTTATATTGGGCAACTGACTGTGAACAATTACAAGATACTTCTTTTTTCCATCCTCAGTATTTTATTTATTTATTGCTATTTCTGGACATGCTGGAATATAAACATTGTTTCTGGATTGACAGAACTTATCCTTTCTGCCCACTTAAGTGTTTTTTTTTCTGAGGACAATAATATTTTGGTCAAAAGTATTGACTTTGCCAGGAGAACACTGAGTTTGGCTTGTGGTACCCTGCTTGACACTTCAAGATCCTGCACCTGGTTCAACATCCATACCTTTAAAGCTGTGCTGCTCTGACAGTCAGCGAGGAGGAAATCCCCATCAGTTGTGAATACCAGCTTCTGCATGTTACATAAAGGGGGAAAACTGAGAGTTCTCTACCTAGTAGAACTGAGAAGCTATTCCTTTTTCTAGTTAGATGGAAATCTAGTTGCTATGTCATGTTCATATTAACAGTGGTGTAAATAGTTTTAATAACAATGTGCTAGAGGGTAGTTAAACAACATCAAAGTCCTGTTTGGTTGCCTCCTGGTTAGGAAAGGATTTAGTTGTTTAAATGGTTGTTTAGCTTGTTATAAAATCTTAAGTATGTGGGGGAAATCTGTGTTATATAACTAAATATTTTCACATTTCGGAAAGGATGGAGATTGCTTGATCAAAGACCCCATGTAGCTTGTTAAACGTCCAGAGATCTTTGCTGGCTAGGGATGTAGATCTGAGCGTGCACCTACGAACCTTGCTGTTTGAGCGCATCAGACTGTGCCTTAGTCTCTTATACGCGTAGTGCATCAGCAGTATTAGCTTTATCCAGTTCCAAGATGCCTCTTTTTACAGCATTTTGAGCTAAGCTGGAACGTGTGCTCCATAAGATCCTTCAGGAATCAAACCTGGTAAGGAAAACAGGGTGGAGTGGACAGCCTCGTCGGTCTTGTCCCTGCCCTCGTTGTGCTGTGCTCTGCAGTCTGGGGAGCAGTGACCTTCCCCAGTTTCCTTGTGAAGATCTGGTGCGCTGGCAGGGTGAGTTGCAGAGTAGCTGGTGTTGTATATGTTAGTCTAAAAGTGAATATGTAGGTGGAAATGCAGTGCCACTTGCACCAATTTGTCATTCAGTAGGTGGGCAAAATAAGCATAAATTACAGACTGCTGAGGTGTAGCAGGAAATGAATACCAGCCCTGGTGCGAGGACATTCGTGTTCCATTGACAGTAGTGGGAGTTACGCTTGATTATCAGATGTTCCTACACAGTATCAAACTTATTCTGCTCGGTTTGTCTGCCCCGGTCTAGATCCTGATTCCAGAAGACTGTAGTGAAATTCCTATATGCACCACACCTGATTTGATGCCTTTAGAATTGGTACCATTTGTATTTCCTTGCCACTTTAACTCAGTTTCTGAGCTTTTCAGACAGAAAAACAAAAAGACGAAGAACTTACTGCTGAGTCTTAAGATCTGGTCATCTTTGTTAACTCAGCAAGCCCCAGTGTAAACTCAGCTGCATTTCTGGCCCCTACAGTTCCTACTAGAGGGTGTTGCAGAAGTGCCTCACTCCATTAGTTTTTTTCACAGGCAGTCTATGATCATGCATTTTGGGCCAGCCATAAGCCTTTAAGTCTTTCTGCTTCCATCACATGCTCTGTCCGTTTCTGCATTGCTGGTTACAGAGATCTTTGTTCTGAATGAAATCTGGTTAACACAAAGCTTGGGATGGCTTAATGTGACATGCGTCTGATACCAGACAGTCTGACAGCTTCATGTGGTTTGTGGACAGATTTGATGATAATCGGGACAGGTTTCATACAGAAATGAGCATGGGAATTGCTGAGTTTCTCTGCCACTAGAGAATTGCCCAGGGCTCAGCTGAACATCTTGCCTAAGGAGTCTTCTCTGATTTCAGCAGGATTTCTCCTGTGAAGAGATTTGTCCATCTCTGTTCAGTGAAAAAACATTGCTAGATTACAGCATCTGTCTGTTTATCTGCCCAGCCCAGCAACTGTTATATATAAACTATAAAATATGGAAAAACTTATTATCCAGCCAGAAACGTAAGCTTCCAAACTACGTGAAAAGCTAGATACTTTAGGTCAGATTCTTAGTGCATATACGCTGTCACAGATGCACACAATCATGAAGGCAGAAGGTCTGGTCTATTATATCAGACTTGCGGGACTCTTCAGGAGTCATGTACGTATATTTGTTTTACTGTGACATTTCGTATACCCAGTAAACAGGTTGACACAGTCACTGTCCTATTATGTGTATATTTACGTACTAAAATTATTACTAAGGCTGATAAAGTGCTTTTCATCAGTTTTTCTCAAAGCAACTTAAATAAGAATGAAATACCACACATTTTAAAACCATGGAGAAAATCTGTCTGCATAAGCATGCTTCTTTTACAGGGCTAAAAACGAAGGACGTTTGATAACCCACAAGAAAACATCAGTTCTAGGTGACTGTTTTGGGTTTGGTTGTTGTGTTGCCCTGTCAACAACTTTCTTTTGCAGACGCTGCTGGTGCATGGACGCCAAAGCAGGTGCCTGTGTTGTTTCACAGTGTGTGCAGACTGAGCAAGACGCAGTCTCTGATCTGGAGCTCACAGCAGCTAATGGAGGGCAGCTAATTCTCACAAGCATCAGAGCGTGCGTGCTTCCCTGTCGAGAAAGAGCTTTGAGGCTTTCCCTCTGAAGCAGGAGGTTTGACTTGTTGAAGACAGTTTTAAATCTACTTCTTTGGAAGAAGTGAACTTAAATTCCAATATGTGAAAGAGATGCTATTTCTTTCATAAAATAACAGTTTCAGGCTGCACTGAGACAAGTACATGAATTATTTATTTAATGTATTTGATACTTTTATTGAATGGCATCCTTAAGAAACTAGTTAGGATATTAGATAAGATTTTTAAATTTTTGAAACTTTTTTCCTGATACCCCTCTGTTACTGCAAGTCGTCAGACGTAATTAACTGACCACTGTGTCCTTGTCATTTGTGGCTTTTAAAATTCATAAAGGGAGGGATCCCTCCGGCTCTGTGTTTATTGGTGTGGGTTCCTTATTGAGTAAATGGTTCCTGAGGGGCTGCTTTGGGCTCGTGATGGGGGGAACCCAAATACTGATACTAAATATGGGGCTCCAAATCACCCACCACCACTCAGGAATGGTCTCAGTGGATGTTTCTAGGAAAATAACCAACTGAATGCCAGCTGGAAAAGCCAAGAAGGTGTTAGGAGTTATTAGGAAATAGAGCAATCAAATGACATTATGTTAATATGGACAATTTTACATCTTTTTTTGTGTTTCTCTTTGTCAGCAAACATTTCACTCCTCTTCCTAGTCAGACTAATCTTAATCTGGGAATTGGCAAACAATTTTTTGCCAAGAGATTAAACCCGGTCCCTGACTGCAATGTATTTAAGATTACTGCACAGGCATAACAGTCTGGGAAAGACCAGAGTCCCTGCGGCAGAAGGCAGGACCACGCAGGCTGCAAGCAGAAAGGGACCCCAACAGAAAACCCAGTGAGGTCAGTGGGAGACCTTCAGCTGGTTTTTGGTTCAGGCTTAAAATCTCCATTTCTCCTGGAGGATTTTACTGACTGCAGCTGTAGAGTTTTTAATCCTGCTGTGTTATTTCTGTTACACTCCCTGTTCCCCCTCTGTTGAACAGGTAGTTCCCAAGGGATTAGCAGGGACTGCTTGACTCTTGACCTGAGAAAATAATTTCCTGCTGTTTAACTAGTATCAGCTCTCTGCAGTGTTAAAGCTCTTGGTCATCATGTAGAACAAAGCTATTTTGGTTTGAGGATAATTACTTTTCTCATGTGTATTGAATCCCTGCAAGTACTGTCTCACTTTTCATCTGACGTGTCCCATAGAGTAATAATTAATCTTTGAGGAATGAACCTCAGGAGACAGAGCAAAGCAGCAATACAACTCAAACCTAATGGGAATGGATGAGTATCAGCCCAGCAGTCTTTGTGCTTTTGTCTCATACATAGATATGTTTGAAAACCTGGATTTGGAATCCAGTCTGTACATCTATTCAAATGAGGAAGTATCCAGATGGTACAGATTAGCCAAACAGCCTAATCAGGGACATTTTACACATAATTTTTGTTTTTAAAACAAATTAGGGATGGAGAGCAAGTCTTAACAGTCCTTTCATGTTGTTATTTAAAAGGAAGAGGAAAAGTTTATTCAGAAAAAAGGCATCTCAAGTTCTCCCAAAACATCCCCACCTCTATTAAGTGACTTTCCAAGATGTATTTATCAAACAGCTTCTCATCTGAGGAAATTCAATTTAGAGCCTGATGCTGAGTCCCCTCTTTCATATGGTGCTCTCAAACAGGTTTCATGAATTAAGTGAAAGTCATGTGCGTAAAATTACATGTATGAGTAACAGTTGTGGACTGGGGTTTCTGTTTGCTAAATGGAACATGGAACTTGAAAGGGAAGAAATTAAGAATAAGGGTTTGAAATATTAAAAGTATGTACAAAAGAATGCTGAAAAAGTTTATAATATGATATACAGTGCTCCATATATATGACTGCGTCCCAGCCATGTTTCTTCTGGTCTGATACTGTTCTTTCACTGATATATGATAGGCAGTTACTTCTTCACGCTCACCTGCTGTGGTGTGGAGTTGGCATTCAGCCTTTTAAATGGGCTTCTCAACCCCAGCATTTTGGTTTGGAGCTATGCCAGGATCATTATAGCTGAAAGACCTTCTGAGTGTTTTTCCTTCTGTGCAGCTTAAGGAAGACAATTGCTTTTTTAAATGAAACTAAGATAATATATGTGAGTAGGTTGTGTCAAGTTAGTTGTGTTTTTTTTTGTTAGATTTTTTTTTAATTTGTGCAGCTTAGTCTCACTTCAAACATAGAAACATTTGCAAAGCACATTGTCCATGCAGAGGACAGAATGTGTTAGCTTTGACCACTAGCTGGAGATATGGGGGTAGGGGGGTTGCAAATCAAAGCTGAACCCACCACTGACTTAATGGATTAACTTAAGAGCTACTGCTAAACCCAGCAGGGCTCTAAGACCTCTCAGACAATAATCTGAGTCCTGTTAGATCCTGAATTCATGTGGCATGTCCGTATGGGCTACTCCAATAAATGAATGTGCTCCATGGAGATCAGATTCCAAGCACCACAGTGATGAGTGAGCAGTAGAAGCTTAGTTAAGTAGCTCTGGTATTAAGTTTTAAATAAACATTGATAGCAAAAGTAGTAGTACTAGGGATGTTAAGGTTGGTTCTCTTAGATTTTTTTAAAATCAATTTTCTGACCGAAGTGCTTATGAAATCTCTTTTCAAATTATTTAAATGATCCCATTTCCTATTTACTCTTCAATAACCAAGGTAATTGTCCATTGGAAAGAAAGACTGTTTTATGAAGAAGTTAGGGGTGGTTTCCTGTATTTTCCTGTATATGACTCTGAATGCCTGTGAGCCCGTTGGTCAATCAGTCTAGAAATGCTTGGCTTGAAAAACAAGGTAATATGAGACTGAGGAAAAAGTGCTCAAAGAGATTGACCAGTCAAAGCCTCTTTGATTATCAAAGGCTGTTACTATATTGAAATGTTTCCTAAATGTTCTTGTTAATGAGGCAAAGTCCTGACCATATATACCTACATATTTTTCATTTCTGCAGTTAGTGTTTTAAGGGAACTTCCATATGGTAGGCTCAAAAATAACCTTGGAGCTGCTCATCACCAAACCCTTAACAGAACTGTTTAATTTTGGTCTTATTTTTTTTCTGCTGTGGTTCCACAGATGCATTTTAAAGAAAACCAGATGAGATGAGAGTTTAGTTAATAAGCTGTTTTAGTGTATAGGAGGAGTGAAGGAAACACTGGTTAGGAAAGCCAGGGCAAGTCGGAACTGATATGAGTGACAAATGAGAATTCCCATTGTCACTCGAGCAAATATCACAACATTTAGTCTGAATCAGTTGTTTTCCAAGCAACAATAGAGTAGTTAAGGCTTTACGATGAAATCAGAATGAAATATCAGAACCTACTTCTGATGTACGGTGCACGGTGTACCAGCTGACTTGTTCCTGCACGCAGCTGCAGTTGGGTGCTTGCAATGATTTTCAGCTTTAGTGTATTTAAACTTATGGCTCATGAGATGTTCCAGAGGTGAGCAGTATTTACTTTGTTATGAAAGTGGGAACTCATTGAGATCCCTTCGTACCCTCAGGAGAGGGTCTCTGCAGCCTTCTTCCCTGGCTGTACCTTGACCTGAGGGTGCGCATGTTAGCACGAGTGAGGTGGCTGGCTGTAGTAGGAAGGAGTCTTTGCCAAAAACTCTTCCTCCCTGTTCTGTATTTTGTAATGGCTGATAACATCATAGAAAATATGACTCTTGGGATCTTCAGATGTCTTTGAGTTCATAGCCAAAGGCAGAATTTGCTCTAAGTAACCTTTTGGGGACAGGTTTTTTGTCTAAATACCAGACTGACTATTGACTTGCCTTGTGTTAATTTGAATTAGCACCTGTGGAGTTAAGAGCAGAGCAGGAAGCCTCGCCAGATACTTCTCTCTCTGTGTTCCCTTGTCTGCTCACGTGTCCCTGCCCTTTCCTGTCATTTCATCCCTTCAACTAATACTGCTTAGAACCGTGCTTGCCTTTGCTTTTAGATTTGGCCTGAGTAAAATAGGAAGCACAAGCTGTCCCTCCAAAATCTTTCTGTTTTTGTTTTTTTTTGTCCTGCCCTGCTCTGCAGGCTGGAATGGACTGAACAGCTTGGATAATGGATATATACATACTATACAAATAAGGGGATTTTTTTTTTTTACCAATTTCGTTGCACAAAGGAGTTTTGGGAGCAAAGGTGGCAGTATGTCTGTAATAACTGACTAGTTTAACCTATTGAAAGCTGCTTACATTGCTGTACAAGAGTTCACTTAGCTGCAAAATGAGAGTAACACTTTTGTTCTTGGTAATTTCCAGTCACGGATCACATAAGAAAGTCCTTAGTGGGACTCCTATTTAATTGAGCCCAAAAAAATAAAAATAAAAATCAAACCCTGTGTTTGTGTTCTGTCATTCCTGGCATATCCCAGCATCTATTTCAAAATAGTCTTGAGTCATGGTTTCGTTTTTAAGGGTGTTAGGTGAGAAGTCACTTAATACTAGTGGGAAGAATCAGCTGATGTTAAGGGAGAAAACTTTAGCATCTGCATCTTAGGTTTTCAAATTGAAAAGCATCTCTTAGAAATCTTCTCTATCTTTTTTTTCCAGAATTCATCAGCCAGCCATCAAAATAAGACATCTTGAGCCCTGGAAAATTGCTCTAATTGTTATTGGAACAGCAGTGGCAGCAGCCATCACCATTGGTCTCCTAGTTTATTTTCTGGCGTATGGTAAGTTTTACAGAACTTACCACTATTCTGTTATTGCGTTTGGTGCATCTCCTTTGTGCTTGTTGAGGCCCACGATGCTGGGAGTTTGTTTTCCATCAGTCTAACTAAAACTTCTTTGGGGAAAATCCATCGGCTTCTCTGGAGCTCTTTCCATCCTCATTTAGCATCTTTGCAGATCTCTTCTCAGGAACATTTCCTGCTATGCAGGGTGGTTAGGGCTGTGGTTTCTGTTGCCTTTCACTTGCTTTCACTCCTTTCACATCTTCCTCATGATCTGCTTCTGTGATGAGGTCAACACATGAGCCTTCTGGCCTCTGTTAAGTGAGTGACAAACTGAGCCTTCCACTTGATTCTACCCGTGGTGTTTCCCCATTCCCCTGCCCTGATCCCCAGCAGCTGCATGCCGGTGCTCAGTTCTGTGTTGACGTGCGGGCCAGGAAGGAATGTGGCTGACCAGCAGGATGCTACTTGTGATCCTGTATGCATTGAGCCCAACGTGCTGCTGGTTGGCCACAAAAGTAACTGCTGGAAAAACTAGGCTTTTTGTTACTACTTTGCATAGATCACCCAATGCAATTGAGTTCTTGTTCCTGAGTTCCTAGCTTTCAGAATTTATATTCGAATGGGTTGGATACAGGTGAAGGCTCATCTACTCAGTCAGACCCAGACCTTTCTCTAAGTTCGTGGGTCTTGGTGCATTGTGAGTATTCCCTGTTCTTCTTCTCTCCCTTACAGATCAGAAGCTGTTCTATTACAGTGGCAACATAAAAATCACCAACATCCGGTATAGTAATGAATTATCCAGACAGACCTCAGGAAGGTTTAGAGACCTGAGCGAGAGGGTTGAGAGACTGGTAAGTTGGGACTGTTGTGCCTTTCCTTTATTGAGGACTGTGTGATGATAGAAGAGCCGTTAATGTGAACAGCCTGCTCTTAGACCACAAGTCTCTGGTGTGCCCTGACCCTCCATGGTTAGCAGACAAGGGCAATGGATAGTGTGAGAGTTGTGTTCATGCCTGGCAGACCAAGCAGTCACCAAATCCACTTATTTTAGCACATTTAGTAGATATTGACAATACTCTCAGCTTCCTCTTACGTCAGTGATCATTCTTCTGTGCCTTCTCTTTCCCTGTCCTGAGCCTGACTGCTGTATGCCCTCAGGCGTGTATGTACAGCACCAGGCACACAAGAGACCAGCCCACACTGAGAGTTCACCAGACTCCGAATTATTTCCCTCCTCCCCCACCTTATAGCTAGCTACCACTTGCTGGCTTTCCTACTGTTCCTCTGTCTCTAAGGAAAGCATGCTTTTGCGCCCTCTCCTTTATGGGGTGGGGAGCTCTATCGCTCAGGCTGCTGTTGCTGTTGAGAAAACAATACACAAGCCCTTTTCCTGTTCCTTTGGTATGTTTTGTTGGGAAACCCTCCTACGAATAGCAGAGGGTGCTCATACAGTAGCTATGGAAATAAATAGATACATTGCAATTTCCTTTCTTGTTTTCTCTTTGGGACACTTCCCCACAGATGATAATTACAGAGTTCAGCTCTTTACAGCAATAAGCATGTGATTGTGCTTGTATCTTTTTGTATTTCATTCATTAGGATCTGATACATATCTCCTACCTCCTGTTTAGCAACCTTGCACAGATACTCAGTTAATAGGACAATCAATGCTTTAGCTCCCCACTGTCATTTAATTTAGGGATGTGCCATTTGTTCACAACAAAATGTAAACTGTGGTGAACGTTGTCCTGGAGAAGTAGTATTCGGCAGTGCTAACATCTCTTCCCAGCTTTACTGCTGAGGGCCTTGGAGCTCTTAGTCAAGTTATCCTCTTTTCTTGTACTTGTTTCCCTTCTGCCCCCTTTGCCTACCAGGGACTGTACCGTATTTCACAAGATCTGCTTCTGGTGCATATCTGTATGTATACAGTCTTACATAAGCTGCGTTTACTTAGGTACTACCACTTGACAACTGTTACCTAATAAATGCAGGCTTTTAACCTTGTGATAGGACCTTGGAGAGGGAATGTTCTCCCTGAGCAAGGAGACATGTATTGCTGCGGTGGGAGGAAGGCAGGGGCTGAGGAGAAGTCTTTGAGGAATAACACGTAAGTGAGTAAAGTTGATTCTCTTTCTCCTGCTTCATTATTTTTTTTTTTTAAACGTGTCTCCTTTGGCAAGGAAACACTAACTTTAGCTAAGAAGTTCTTTCAGACACTGTCCAATGCAGTCAGAATGTCCTCTGAACCTGGCTATTAATTCAGATACTTGAATAGAAGCCAGTGCTTTAGAAACTCTGTCTCCTCTACGGGTGATGAGTACTTCTGACACTAGTGACAGTAAATACCAGGTGTTGGTTGAGCAGTGAGAAACATGGTTTCAGAGTACATTAATTTTACCAGATAAGTAATGCCATAACAAGCATACAGAGAAATGTTGCCTTTCCTTGATTTCTGACTTTTCTTACCAACTGTTTTTAATTCAGGCATTAGCTTCTACCTTTCTCTCTCAAACTTGCTGGATAAGTCTGAGAATTGTCCATAGCTTTTTTTTTCAGTGACTCCATGCACTAATGAATAAAAGTATGCTCTCTGTAAGTCTGATTCTGTCCAAGCAAAACTCAGTTTGTGATGATAAAAATCAAAACAATCTTTTAAGAGACAGAAATGTCTTCTTGACTTCTTAACAGACATCTATCTCAGAACACCTATATTTTCATCATCAGCATTTTCACACCATCTTTTTATTAAGAGGTGGAGAGAGTTGAGTTTTTATCATGTTTCCTGATTTCTTTGGATTTACCAAAATCCTTTATAGTATTACCCCAGCTGGGTTCAGAGTTTTGGATGTCCAAGCCTTCCAGTCATCATTAGTAGTAACGATACCTTAAGCTTGTGTTGTGAAACAGTGAGTCAATGCAGATAAATGCAGCATCTTTCACAATACTTGGTGCAAAGTGAACAGAAGTGAATCATCTCCGATAATCAGAAGCATTCAAATTACTTGAGTTAGTGCAACTCCCTGTGAGCATTCCCTTCTCTGATCCCTCCCTGATGAAGCCTCCTGTGTTTGTCCCCAGTACAACCCTGAAAGAAGCTCTTTTGAGTGTTGATGTTTCTCCAGGAAAAGTGTGTTTGATCCCATAGAGAGGTCATCCCATGCCTTCCTTTGGACTGGCAGAAAGTCATGGTGTTTGCTTTGGTTTCCACAGCTGAATAGTAACACCCATTATGTGAATGACATTCCCAACTCTCTTATCTCATTGAAGGCGGAGGGAATGCAGGAGATCATGCCAGAGAGCTGATGAAGCCAGTGCACCAGTCAACATCTCAGGGCTGACTGGAAAGTCTGGAAAATGTATTGTGGGGTGGAGCTGGGGGGACTGAGGAACAGATGATGAAAGCTATCTGCTCCTCGCACGGCTTCCTGTGAGTGGCCGTAAGGATTCCCTTTGTGCTCTCTTGAAAGAGCAGACCTGACTGAATGCCACTGTGAAAAGAGACGTTCCAGCCTGCCAGAGCCTCCTCGTTTTTCTAGCTGGACCAGTCGTTCTTCCCTTCCCAGCCTAAAATGCACCGTGCCAGACCCTTCCCTCTTGAACTGAGTACAAAGGGCACAGTAGCAGCCTTAATGGCTCCTTCCACAGGCAGCCTCTATTTTATAGTGGGTTCACTTAATGCTTGCCTGATCTGCACACATCTTAGATGCCACTGTTTTCCTGCACACTTATTACCCTCAGTTTTTTTCTAGCTCCTGCACCAGGCTCGGGTTTTTTCTTCTCCCGCAAAATCTCTTCATTCTGCTTTCAGATTTCCCAAGAGTGCCTTGAAGGCCCTAACCACCCTCTTAGTAACAGCATCACATGAGAGAGATCCAAAACCCTGTTCGTAGCTTTGCTTCTTCAGCCAAAAGACCCCCCGGCACCCCAAAGTGCAGCAGGAGCTGAGACAGCCAGCTCTAGATAGACCTGAGTGACTGGGATCATCCTGGGCAGCAGCAGCACCAACTGCCCTGTGTGCAAGGAGGAAGATGGAGATCCTTTGTCTGTGCCCAATGTGGAAAGCAGTCTTTGGCACCAAGGGAAGGACTTGTGTGTTGAGGAGAACTTGAAATGAGCAGTTCATCAAGACCCTCTTAAAGAGGATTGCCTCAGGAGAAGGCTGGCAAGTGTCTAGCTATGAGACAGTAATGGATACCAAGCAACCACAGCATGTGAGCCCTTCAGTACATGGCTGGTTGCTCCATAGAAATGAACACCAGCCTTTACTCTGCCCACCAGTGACTTGCAAATGTACCTGTCCATTATCCCGTACTCTCTCCTGCTCCTGTGTGACTTTAAGCCAGGCTGTGGGTTGGGTGGATGGATGCTCCTCAGGTAGGAGTTTAGCATGGCTCCCTCCTTGGCTAATTGGGTGGCTGGGGGCGAGGCGAGGTGTCTGTTTTCTCTCCGCGAGTGCTTTGAGCCACAGAATGGACTAGCATGGATTTCCCTTCCACAAGGTACCTAGGCTCTCCCCCTTTCCACCACCATCCAAAACCAACACAAAACTAGCTGGCTGGAACTGGGCAGAGTGGTTGGGGATTGTATTAACAGGATATCTAGGCACTTTACCTGGGAAACTACTGTCTATCCCAGTATTTCTACTGAAGTAATGGAATTTCATGAGTAATTCTTGCCTCTGAACTCAATACTGAGTCACGGCATCTCTTTTAGAAACAGACATCTTGCTTCAGTGATTTCAAGTAAACAAAGAATCTTCAATGTTCTTAATTGCAGACATTGGGAAAAGTTTTTAATGAATACAGCTCTTGAAATGTGCCCCGATAGAATTGAGTCAGTGAGGTTTTAGTTCAGAAGCAGTGCCTCTACCAGGTATCGCAGAGGTACTTGTGATGCTACAGGAAATGCTGCAGAATAGTTCTGATGACTCTGCCAGTTCTTGGTTGTTTTAAGGTCTTATTGATGAGTCCCTGTGATGGAGCTAAGGAAGGAGGCAGTTTTCTTCCCTGGGAGATGATGATTTTAGAGGCTGTTAATGCATTTCTCTGAAGCACAGTGAGAAGGGAGGAGTGGAGGAACAGGCTGGTGCCTGCACCTCCCTCCCTGCGCACAGAACTCCTGTTCTTTGTGCCGCTAAGGTGCGTGAGAATCCCAAGAACTGTCAAGTGCAGCATTTGGTACCCAGTAGCTCTCTGCAGTTCTGCACCTTCCCTGCTACTTTGTGGCTCACAAACAGCGCTTGTTAGCTTCATCCAGTGCCCTTAGTTGCCGCCACCTTGGAGGACACTGGTGGGATGCAGTGGGAGCTGGCTCTGCCTCTGCATCCTCAGGGGCGCAGTGCAGATTCTCAGCTGCTTCTGCACATTTCAGTTATGACCAACCACAGTACACTGCAGTTTCCCAACCCCCAGGCACTGATGCCTCCACAGTACAGATGGGGAAATGAGTTGGAGAGAGCTGAAAGGCCAAATCCATAAAGCTACTTCCAACACCCAAGAAGAGATTCCCAGAGACAGGAAGGAAATGTTCACGTGCTTACAGGTTTTTGGGAAGGGACTCACCTAGTCCCATTGGCACATTTGGGTTTTACTCACACTTATCATAGTACTTGAGTTTTTGTGACAATTCTCTCTCAACTCTCACGTAGAGGCTAACGCTTCTGTGGAAAACAGAGCTTTAACGCTTGATAGCCTTGTTTGGCAATTAGATTAGCCTTCATCAGGACGCTTCTCTTAACTGAAAGACTTGCTCTCTGCTTTATACCCAGTTATAAGCTTGCAATCATCCTGGTTGGAACTGTGAATAGCTTACTGTCACATCTGCACGGTCAAAGCCTGAAATACTGTCTAAGCTTTCCGAGATAAATTCAAATGAAGTCTAACTGAAGTGTCAGGCAGCAGTGAACGAGCAGGTGAGACCACTGTTTTACAGCACTTGGCCTTTTTAGTCTCAGACATGAGACAAGTCTTCCTGGGGAGCAAAACAGCATGTGTATTTGGGAGGTAATAACTGAACATGCTCTGAGAAATGGAGTGTGCTGGGAGTCAAGGAGTCTAACCTGACCTTTTTTTTTTAACAGCAAGTTGAAGCAATGGTCACTAGAAGTATCATGCAGCTTCATTTGCTGCATGTGCTATTTCCCTGCCCACTCCCTCTGTCCTTGTAAATAGTATCTTTTCCCTTCTCAGCCCCTGAAACATAGAAGAAAATTGAAGATAAAATGGTCAGATCACAGAAAGAGAAATTACAGTAGCTGCAGCAGCCAAATCTTTCCAAGGACTTTTCCAGGAAGGAGTCCTGCAGCACCAAAGGGATCTAAGTAAGAGTGCTGCCGGTTTTAATAAGTTTCGAAAGAGATTTGGTAGTGTTTTCACATACAATCCCAAAGTTTAAAAATTAAGTCTTTATTTAAACCCAAGCATTCCTAGGCACTGTATGTGCTCACTGAAGTACTTGCTTAGTATTGATATGAGGCAAAAAGGTCAGAGCTTCTTTTGAAAGTTTTTCTCGTTCTTCACTGAAGGCATCTTTATTTAGAAGTATGCCTGTAGTAAGAAGCCAGAAGAATGAAACTTTTTAATGAAAAATGAAGAGTTAGAGATTTTCTTATAATGCTCTCCCTTTTTTCTTTTTCTGCAAAATAATGTTGTATGATGAAAAAGTCATCTCGTTTTCTTTGCACAAAATATATTTAAGGAGCACTGTGAGGAGAAATCCTAAAATAAATTTAGAGTATTTGACAACTTCTGTTTGAAAAGCTTTATTTCAAGGGAACTCTTCCTGCAAATTGGAAGCATTGCAGTTGGACTAGCATGATACAATAAGGGTGCCCTCTATGGGAGACCCAGGGCTGGAAACAAAGCAGAAAGCAGCTTTCCATGGTAATTTAGCCAAGAGGGAAGTATGGCAATGTGACAGTGGGCAAGGTGACAGTCTGATGGCTTGTTTATGTAGCTCTGGATTTGGATGTTGAGGCTGCACTGAGCACTACAGGTGTGGTCTTAAAGACATAGGTGGAATGCTCTATGCTGAGAGAGCACTTGCTTCTCACTTGTAAACCTTCTTTTTTGGAAATTACCATTGAAATCAAAAGAAGAAAAAGACTGCTGGTAGAGGCATATGCTGCATTGCTTTCAAAACTAAGATGCTTTCTTTCTTTGATTTGTTTCCAGTTCTTCCTGTTTTCACAGGTCACAGCAACACAGGGAGCTTAAAAAAAAAAAATAAAAGAAATTGAGGAAAATATGATACTTTTAAATGTTAGCATGAGTTGATGCGGTGTAGTGCATGAAGCTGCAGTTTAGTGGTTTTCCTTACCAGTAAGATTTCAAGCTGTCAGTGTGCTCTGCTTAAGTCACATGAATTTCCAGGCTGAAATGGTTACAGTCATCAACAATGTGCCTAATATCCAGCTTTATTCTTTAACTTAATTACAGTGATTCTTCAATGTCTTAATACAATGTGATTTTCTCAAGTAATAAGCATACAAGCTGATTTTTGTTTCCCTGGTTAATCAAGGCAGAAGGTCTAATAAGCATGTACAAAGGCTGCAAAATCATATCATGACGCTCCCCACCCCCCCCCAAAAAAAGTAACTCATTCAGATCCAGTGTGTGGCGAGAAAAAAATTATGAGTACAAGGAAAATGGATGTGAACGTGAGCTGGAAAAAGGAATTCAAAATGAAATAAAGGGCAGTTATCGATAGTGTGTGTGATTAAGGGTAGAATCTTATCTTAATTATAGACCCATGATCCAGAATTACTACATTGTTTGCTGGTAATTAAATCAATGATGTGATCCAAGATGTGAACTGGTGTCACTGAGATCAAAATCTGGCTGGTCAAGAGAGTGGTTGCTTAAAACATGGTGTTGTCAAGAGGGAGAATCCAGATTCAGTACTGTGCGTGTGTGATTGGTGGTGCTTGGTGTTTTGTAACCTGACTACATGACTATTGATCTATCCTACATTTTAGAAAGGTAGTCTTATCCTAAGAGCTTTTCGCTCTTGTATTTCAACTTCTTACCGATTAGCATGGCTTAAAAAACAAAGCGAACAGTCGTTTTCCTGGGAAAAGCCTACTTTTTGGGGGAGATTAAAAAAAAAAAACTTTCTCTGGATTTTGGCCTAGATGGGCTTCTCTCCAATCTTGGATTTTCCCTCCAAATTTTGGAAAATCTCCTCCTCAAGTGGGCAAAATTTCAGTTGCAGTGTGAAAGTTTTAGGAAGCTAATTATGGACAATTGAAAGCTGGGAGAAGGGATGGGAATGCTTAGGTGACCTTAATTCCAGCTGTTGCTGTTACATGGCTGTAATGAAACTAATGCCATGACATGACTTTCAAATTGATTGCACTAGGGATGAGCGTGGTACCTGAATCCTGACGTTATACCAAATATTAGTCCTCTTAATTTCTTCCATCCAAAAGACCAATCCCTTTAGGAACTATTGTATAAGGTCAGTTATTTCTTTTGCAGCCGATGCCTCAAAGAAGTGTCCAGCTGAGCTCATTTTAATGCAAAGTCAGTGCTTGCTCGCCTCCCAGCTTTAGCAGTTAGGCTAGCTTAAACTCTGAAGAATTTGTGATAATGTTTGCAGATGTGTGGGATCACACTGCTCTTGCCCGCCATGCTGGGCATGACGTGCTGTCTTTGTGTGCGTTGTTTGTGACGGGGAAGTTTCTGATCTGGTTTGCCAGAGGCCTGTGGATTATTACACTCATTCTCCTTCAGGTCCATTTTCTTCACCCCAGGCAAGGAATGTGGCTATAGGGTTGCCGCTGCTGTGAGTAATCGGAGCCTCTGTTTCTGAGGGGATTGTGATGTCCACGTCCTGGTTCAGGACAGTGCCAGGTTCAGCTTCTCTTGCTGTCCTTGTCTGACTGTCTTCCTGCTCTCTTCCTCTAATCCCTGGTAGAGTTCCCAACTAACCCCTCAGTTGAAACCTGGATAGAAGATACGCCAGGCTCCTAAGCAAGCTGCTACTGCATGATGGTCTGCTGGGTCTCTCAGCAGGTTGGGCTGGAAATTGGCCATTGAGTTAGATGCTAGGTACAGAATTAACGCAACTGATTAGTAGTAATTTGTATTGTACCATTACTATAAAATACCAGAGAGAGTCACCAAACCAGACATGAAGTTCCCGTTATTATATACTGTTGGAAAACTTTTTTAAAAAAAAAAAGTCACCTATAATAGGCTTTACCTACTAAAGAGCTATCAAGGCAAACGGAAGAACATAGCATGAAGATAGCTGTAGAAGGACTAAACTGGTGGCAGGCAAAAGTGACGGTATTGAGTGGCAAGAGGATTTGCTCCTAAAGGAAAGCCTTTGAACATCCCGCATGTGTAATTCAGTGGGTTCAGCAAATATCTCAGAGAAAAGTTCTGCCAAACTAGATTTACGATGACCTTTTTGATGAATCCGGTTACTTTGTGTGCAGTAACAGATCAATGTGTGGTGGGAGAAAGCAAGGGCTGACACACCAACCTTGCTGGGTCACTTCCAGACCCAGCTACATATCTGGACAGTCCCAGCCCAGGTCAGCCTCATCCCACAGCGGAGCAACCTGGTGGCTGTCACATATGACCTACTTCCAGAGCTTGCTTGTCTTTTGGGTCCCGGGGAGGCAGGGCATATCCACTGACTGACATCACGAAAAGCTTTTGGTAGGTTGCTGTCAGGGCTCAGAGGGCTGGCCCTCCTGACATGATGTGATGTGAGAAAAAGAGGATAATAATGAGATCCAGAGTTACTCAAGGTAGAATAGAAAAACAAGTCTTGTTCATCGAGGTGTAAAACAACTTCTGGCTGCAGGGAACAAGGAAGAGTCTCCTTTGTGGCTGGGTTTGTACAGGTGGGAGTGTTTTGCCCTCTTCTTGTGTCTTTGGTACTAGCCACTACTAGCTACTGGAGTAGCATGGATGGACCAGGGTGCAGGAGTGAAGTCCAGTGTCTTAGAAAATTTTACTGCATAGGGAGAAGCTGTGTGTGTGTGTATGTGTATATATATATATTTTTTTTAAAGAAAATTTGAAATTGAATTAGCAAAATACCAGATTTCATTAAGATAAACTAGTCAGCAAACATTAACCCAAAGAAAATCTTTAGAAAAATGTTAAAGTAAAGGCTGTCAGGAAAATGCTGCTCACTTGAAAGGAGCAGGACATGGCACATAGTTAAGAATGATTATAGACCTTGTCTGCAGCAGCAGCTGTCACCATTCAGCAGTTGGTAGACAGTGACCAGGAAAACAAGTGAGATGCACTTAATCAGTGGTGAAATTAAGCGATCTGGACAAGACAGCGTCTCTTTTGAGTGGCTGCAGTCAAAACAACATGCTTAAAATGAGTGTAGATGCTTCACTCAAGCAGAACTGGGTCCCACCTAGTTACTGGACAAAGTTCTAGTTGCTTCTGCTTCCAGGGTTATGACTCAGAAGCTGAGAAGAAAGCTATACGCACATCGGAGAAAAATGTTTATTGTTGGATATGGGTGTGAAATGTTTTACCAGGTGATTTACAGTAAAAATGTGGGATAGACAATCTTTGCAAGCTATTATCAGAAGGCATCTTTCTAAATTTTTTTCCTCTTATGTAAACTCTGTATGAATATAAAGATTACTGTTAATTCAGGTTTCCAAAGTCATTGTTGAAGGAAAGAGTACTTTTGGGACAGATTCATATCTGTCAGGAGTTAATTTCTCAGCAGGGTGAGAGTTAGGGGCCACAATGCAGGCATTTGGCTAGCATGCCTTTCCTGATAAGATATGGCAGGTTACAAAAGTGGAAAAAAATACCAGGTCAGGTTTGAAGGTGTTAAAGGGCCTGTGAGGATCACTAGAAACAAACATTCTCCAGCTGGTGGCTTTAATCTATTGGTGATGTAGAACTAAGGCAGACCCTAAGAAGGGGGAAACTAGTAACAGTATGTAACAGGAAAACTGGCTCCTTTCTCATGCAGATATGAAATTGTGAAAGAGAATGGAAGTGACACAAATCCAGTAATGTTGGTATCATTTTGAATTGTACACTTACTGTTCTCTCCATAAAATAACTCCAACATCCCTTTTGGATTGAACTTCCTGAAAACAACATCTGTTGCTGATAGTTCAGTTGCATTTGGACTCCTTAGATTCTTTTTGTAAAAGACATTGTGAGTGATAGTGTTTTCTCTGGTGTCACTGGAAATCACTCTTTGCTGCAGCACATAGTGTTCCTGATCAGTCTCTATAGAACATCTAAGAAGTGGTCCAGGACAAGGAGAAAGCTCAACATGTCAGGAGTAAAGAATACACAAGGAACCGCTCAGGCACAGGTGCACAAGAGAATGGGGGACAGAAGTAAGGATCCACATTTCTGCTGCAGAAATGCAGGTGGGAAGTGTAGCAAAAACACTTGCAATCTCTGAGATGAGAGAATACAGAAGGCTTGAAAACACAATCGCCAGGAGGGGATACAGGATCCAGGCATGTCATATTGGCTTCACTCTCCCTTGCAAGGGATTGCAAATTCTTGCCTAAATGTAAAATCAGCCGGCTTTTGCTTTTCTCTTTTGTGCTGTAGAGGCTTGATGTATACCTTAGCCCAGCTCAAGGCTCTCTCTTGTTTGCACAGTGCTTTGCACTCTGCAAAGAAGCCTCTGCCCCAGAGATCTCAAAGTCTTCAGAAGCAGTGCAGCCAAAGATAGCACATGCGGTTGCACGCCATGAAGCCAGCAGTGCTGCTTAGCTACGTCCTTCTGCTAACACAACCATCAGTGAAGCATTTAAAATTATGACACGAAATACAAGTAAATATTATGGTATGATTAAAAAAAAAAAACACACACACAAAAAACAAACAAACAAAAAAACCCCAACATTTTGTCTGAGGACAAGTACTTCCAATAACCAAAGCAGGGTCGGGGGGCAGCAGGCTTCAGAATTACAGGAAACAAAACACTTTATTCTTGATTTGTAAATGTATGCCTCATGTAGAGCAGTGGTAGCAGCTGGCAATCCATGAAATGACAGGATAAAATGCATTTTGCGTATACAGTGGCTTGTTGCAGTTGATATCTGTCCACTATATCTTTTTCCATAGAATTTTGTCTATTTTTCCAAATTCCTAAGTAATTCCAGGTAAGTGTCTGTAACAGCAAGATATTAGCTCCGTGCGTGACCATGAAAAACTTTTTTCCCCCTCTAGTGTATGCTTTTCACCTTAAAATCACTCAAAATTAGGCAAATTTAATCTTGAAATTATTCTGTATATAGCAATGTCAGGCTTCATCTTACAACAGCCAAGGTTGAAAAGAGAGGCTTTGCCTCCTCTGGGAGGAATCCCCTCCAGATTTCTTGCTTACATGCTTGTTTCTGTATCTGAAAGACTTTACCAAAACTTTGAGAACCATTATTTTTTTTTCTTTAAAGGGCTGAAAATCTGGAGGCTTGGTTCTGAATCAAGCTGCCTGTATGTGCTAAAAACTGCAAAAAAAANTTCAAAAAAAACAAAAAAAAAAAAAAAAAAAAAAAAAAAAAAACCTCACATGATTTTGTAAAGCATTTCTAAGTATTTTTTCTGTAACATATTTGATGTTTACAGGGTGTATACGTTTGATTTACTGGGTCTTGCTGGTACAGGGAACTGCATAACTCACTTGTGACTTTGCTGTTTCTCAATACTTCAGTGATCCCAAACTATTCCTGGCAGAATTTCATGCCCTGTTATATCACACTGCATTGTCTCAGACTGATCATGCAATCCTGAGACAACATTCAGCCTTAAGCAGGATGTGGTTAATCAGGTACCAGCAAAGATGTCATTTGGGGACTGATTCCTAATACTCAAAAGTTATAAAACAAGTCCTAGTCTTCCTATTTCTGATGAGAATAGCATGTGGCAAATCACAAGGGTGTCTGGGGAGGGGCTGTAATTTGAGATCACTGGTATCCTTGGTCATATAAAAATTTGAAGTAAAGCTAAGTGCTCTGTCAAAAAAGATGTCTACAAGAGAGGCTCAGTGCAGTGCAGAGCACAGCATGCTGTATCCTTACTGTAAGCCATCTTTAGAAGGCTACATTTGGGAAGGTTGCTGCAGTGTGTTTCCAGAGTGTTTATAAATAATCCCTCGTTATGCCTAGGGGTGGATGGGACAGCGGTCTAGTCGCACACTGATGTAGTCATAGGATATTTAGAAAAATGAATTAACTTTTTATGACGTGCCTCAGTTCAAATGGGGTACAGCTGAGGAAAGTCTCTGAAATGTTATTTAGGAGTTGGGCTAAATTGTGTTACTGTGGATCTGTACTCTGTGATTTTGTAACTGAATGCTTTTTTCTGAATGCTCTTTCCAGCAGTACATCTCTCTCCCATTGTTTTTGTTGTTAACTTGTATTTTTCTTTTTTTTTTTTCAACAGATGGACAAGACATTTCACAATTCCATTTTAAGGAAAAAATATGTCCGCTCACGCTTAGTCAGAGTGAGGTATGTGAGATTATAATAAATGCATACAACTGAGATGTAATGAAATGCTCACCAGGCCCAGCTAGAGAGCCATTTGATCTGTTTAAGTATGGTGGATTTCATGTATGACCAGAGCATAATCCCCAGATGAGTGTGATCTTAATCCGAAGCATGCCCTCCTTTGGATTTTGGTACAGAAGATAAACTTCAGTCAGTTCAAACTCTGTAACTTGTGCTCAAATATTTAGCAAGCTTTAGCTAGTAAAGCACATATAACTTGAACTATCTGAAAGTAAAAAAGCTTTCTCAAAACTAATTCCTTCGCCATAATGTAGATATCATTTTACTTTTATTATTGCTATTGTGCTGGTCTTGTCAAGTAAAACCCAAGTATGGCTGTGCTGGTTCAGAAGGTACCTCATGTCCACTGTTGTGTCTCTAGGAGTGGGCATAAGCAGATGCCTAGGGAACAGAGAAGCACGATGTAACTACTATGGAGTATAACTGTTTCTCCGTATACTTCCTACCTCCAGCTGTTTACCACTTGAGATTTCCTGAAGTGGTTGTGGTTCCTCTGCTTGGCAACCCCCAGTAGAGCTGTTTTCTGAGGACTCGTTCAATCTCCCCTTGGACTCCTGTACTTCTTGCACCTCCATCCTTCAGTAAGGAGGTTCTTGAGAAGAACCACTTCTGGATCATTTGACGGCCTGTATTTCTTGTGCTGGAAGAGGTGGTGAAAAGCAGGTTTCTAATCCTCCCCTCGAAGCAATTAGTGGTATCAGACACTTCCATCATAACCCTTTTTGCTCCTGTACCCCATAAGCTCTTCTTTTATTTATTTTATTTTATTTTATTTTTTTAAGTTGAAAGTTCCAGTCTGCTCAGCCATTCCTTGCAGGAACTGTTTCTTGTCACCTTGCTCTGAATCTGTCCTGGGTCTGCTGTTCCTGCTTTTTGAGATGACAACGTCAGAACCATCATTGGGATTATGATGGTGCAATGATTTTCTTGTTTTCTTTTATTTTACTTTCATTTGCCAGTAATACCTAGCATTTGATTTGTATTTTTGACCACTGTGGAGTACTGAAAGTGACCTTTTCATAGAACTTCCTATTGTAATGCTAAGGTCTTTATTCCTGAGTGAGTGCCCATCACTTCGCGAGTGAGCTTTGTCTTAACAATTACACGTTAAAGATGCAAGACTAATGACAGCAGCCTCAAGATCCTATTGCTGTGAATGTATTTCTCCTTGTTCTTCCATGGTTTGTGAAATCCTGGCTCCCGCTCTATCTTAGCTCAAATCCCAGTTAGGCAAATCACACAAGTCATTATTTGAATGTAGCTTTGGGAATGTTTTAGATACTGGCTAGAGTGTTGTAAGTGTACACAAGGTGGTTTAAGGATTTAATAGGCCAATCTATAGGGAGAAGTAGTATCTTTCATTACTTATTGTTCCCGAGAACAGACTGAGGTACTTGCTGTGATGTTTGCTGTGCTGGACTCAAGACTTGTATGTGCTAAAGCTTGTTTACTTCATCAAATATGTTATTTGGCCTAATAAAAAAGGTATTATTTCTTTCTACAAGCTTCATGCCTCTTTAGATGCTTAGAATGCAAGCTCGACCGATCATGGTCATTGTTGTGAATTGCCTTGGAAAGCACTGTGCCTGTTTTTGGTTCAGTATAAACAATGGATTAGTGAGAATGCCCACCGCTTACTAAGAAAGACAAAATATGTCTTGTCTAGGTGCCTTTGGCTCTGGACCTTTACTATATAGCGAGTGATTCAGGGCAGGCTGTACTTACCTGAGGGTTTCGAGAGGTGTGGTACGCTTGCGAGAGTTGATACAGTAATTCCAGTGTGGCACAGCACAGGAAGAGGAGTGGGGGGAGAGACAAGGGAACACCTCAGAAATGCAAAGCAACACCCACAGCTGGATCAGATAATATCTGGAAAATAAACAGAGTGGCAGTCATGCTGAAATTGTCACTAAGGGAAAAAACTGCCTGTTGGAAAGTTCACATATAGCTACTCAGTCTCAATTACGAGATCCTTGAGGCAAGGAAAGTGTCTTTCTGTGCAGCTATGAAGCACACGGCATACCATGGTGGACTAGTAACGCGTGGCCTTTTTGTTTACCTTCAATGGCAGTAGCAGGAATGTCTGTTTTGTTCTGGTGCATGTTCTTTTCTGCTATTGTAGGCTGATTACATGACTTGTGTATAAGCTACTTGCTTTCTATTTTTAATTTTATTTTTCCTTTATACAATTACAACTGTCCAAGGCAGTGAGATATAACTGGAAGAGCTTCTCTTCTACTTTCCTATCTGAATGATGCATAAGACAGAGCAACCCACTTTTAGTTCACTCTGTATGAAACGTGAAGTAACTGAGATTCTATCTCTTGTGGGTTTTGTCATTCTTGGCTCAGGTAGAAAGAAGGTTCTTGATACACACTCTTATCTTCCCTGAGTAATGACCAAGGATAAGCTATCTGCAAGCATAGAGCAAGATTTACTATGCCAGATTAGACGCTTCAGCATTTGTAGTCTGACACTCTGTCTCTTGCAGTGTCTGGTGCTCTAAGGAGAAATAAATAATACTTCTGGATGAATTCAGTCCTTTGTAAGATTATCTTCCTTTCCTTTCTTCTGATCTTATGTGGGCTTTACAGTAAGCACTTCAAACTGTGGAACTGGGTCCCAGCAAGAGTGCAGCTCATACTTTTCAGAGAGATGTTAAAGGCTCCTTTTTTGGTCCATCTTTTGGACTGTGAGAAGTAGACTGTGGAGGTGCTGCTGAGCTTCATTCATTGTTGCATAATGTGAGGTTATCAATCACATTCCAGATTGTCCAAGCACATACTCTGACCTCGCATGAGGCTGCAGTGATGACAATTAGGTTGGGTAGTCTCTATGCTTTCCTCAACTACCTTTTCGATGGCAATTGGAGATTTTCGTTCTGTGCCCATACAGGGCCCTGGAAAGGTCTGTCTAGATACCATTAACCATCTGCCTGATGTTTCTGAAGTACTGCGTATCCAGCTTTTCATTGCAATCAAATCAGTTCATTCCCTCCTGTTCTGACATCCCAAACATGTAATCAATGACTGCTTTTTAGACTCCAGGATTATAACATTGGTCTGGCCATTTATTCATTGCAAACATCGTGCTTTGTCCTTCCCTGAGGAGTATTTGACAATTCAGCACTTGCTTGGATTCCTTTTAGCAATTCATTCTCTCAGAAGTGTACAAAATGTTCAAGCATGTATCTAATCCTTTGTTACACTGGTATTGCTAGAAGAGCTAAGATGAAAACTTACGAAATGCAAAAATGAGCCGAAGGTAGCCAGCCTGTGTTTTGTTGGTTTGCAGTCCAGATGCTGATGGTGTGGTGGCAGAAGCTTTACTCACATTCTGGTTCTCCTCCACGGATTGCAAAGAAGCACTGCGAGAAAGAGTTGAAAGGATCTTACGGAGGGGCCTGAAAAAATACACTGGTCCCCTGCGAATAAATGTCAGATCTTCTACTGTCTCAAGTAAGTATATTACATCTCTCTTAAATCTAGTTCTTGTCCTCTTCTGATTGATGAGACTTGGTTTTCGCTTCTGATGATGGCTGTTACTGAGTTTGAATGACAATCTTTCCTGCTTGTTTAAGAACAAAATCAGTGGCACCATATAAAGCTCACCTAAGTCTTTTAAATAAAGATTAAGAGGAGCAGTTGCTCTGTAACCTCTCTGTACAGCTTTGCTCTTCCTCCATACTGCAGTATGACCCTTGTACTCCTGTCGGGGTAAAGAGCAGGAGCCTCCTCACAGTGCTTCAGTACACAGCAACGCAAACAAATGTGCTCCTTCGGTCTTTGCATCTCTGAGGAGCCTGAAAGTGGAGACACACTATGCCTGGATGACAGTCTTTGTGGGCAAACAGCACGTGCATTGGAAAAAATAATTTTTGGTGGGAGGATCAAAATTCCTTGCAAATCCCCCAGGGTAAAGGGAAAGAAAAGGAGAATGTTTCTATCAATGTGACTTCTCCTTAGCTGAGTATCTAGCCCCTTTTTTGCTAAGCAGATCTGCATCTGAAGGATATGGAGATTAACAGCACTATCTTTTTAATTTAGTAACTTACCAAATGGACACTGAAAGGTGAGTTNTTCTACATTTCTGATCTGGTGAGAATTTTGTGCAGGCTTAGACTCTTGTCTCTGCGCAAGGCTCAGCTTCAGTTATTAGTTAGCATATTTTCTGGGAGTCAGACTTTTCAAGAGTGAGTTGCTAGTAAAAAGGAAGGGGCAGATACTTGCTTTGCTTGTTTTTGCAGACCTTCTGCTTACTCCTAGTATGACGGTGACAGTACAGTACATGGGTGCATACTTCTGCTTGCTTTTCCACACTAGACTACTTAAGCCAGCAGAGATCCAGGGAAGCCAGACAGCTGTGTTGAATGAACAGGAATCCTGGGCCAAATCCTATGCTGGATGGACCCAGGCTTCTTCCCACTCAGAAATGATCAGGAGCAACCCCTTGTTCTGCCTGTTGGTGCTTGAATGGGCAAGCTGCATTTCGGCGATGCAGGGAAACTCAAATATGAGCTGTCACACACCCACTATTTCTTGATAGGCCAACCAGTCCTCCCCATTGGGATGGCTTGGGATGATAGGTGACATCCCTTTGGGCAAAGAAGCACCACTTCTCTGATTCCTTCCAGATAGAAATAGTGTGGCCATCAACTGAAGAGACTGCAAGAGTTGTGTTTTTGTTTGTTTGTGTTTGTTTTTTCTTTTAAAAATGGCCAGGTCATGACTTAATGAATCTTAAAGCTTCAGTTGAATTTGATGAGTTGTTTAAAGGATAAAATTGGAAGGAGTACAAAAATTCTTGGTAGAAAATAACTGTGGTCTTCTCATCAAGTTATCCAGTTTGCTGCTTCTATCCAGTCTGGTAAATGAGGGAAGTGGTTCAAAACTGTTTTAGTTGACCTTGAACTGCACCAGGGCTGTTACAGTAATCCATTAGTTGCTAGTTAAAAAATTAGCTGATACAATTGAATCACAATGTTTTCATTAAATACTTGGTTTCAGTAAAAGATGTCATCTTAGTGTTATTTTGATGAAGTTGTACGATAAACTTCATGTTGCTTTTCTTGGCTGTCCCAGCTTACCCATAAAACACCGACTACATAAGTCTGCTACTCACTACAGGCCTAGCATTGTGCAATTGTTACACATGACACAAAGAAATATAAACACTACCTTGCCATTTCTAGGACACAACAATAAAATTTGGATCTTTCTTTGCTAATAGGATTTCAACAGTGCTATGAGGCTTAGGTAAGCTCCGGTTGGCAGTGCCATTTAAGAAAATGAGATTGACTCAAGTGGAGAGTACGGAACGGACCACTTCTGTGCTTTCTGAGGAAACGAAGGTCTCAACTTACAAAGTTCATCCCTCTTCCCCACACCTGGGAGAAGTGACAATTTATGACAGATCCTGGAAGTCCAGAGAGGGATATAGGTTTTGTGTTTCCAGTTCTTCTCCCCCACCTAAAATATCCTGTCCAATGCTAATACTTAAACCAAGGAAAACTGAGAAGCCCTAGATTGTTCTGTGCTCTGCAACACCTTTCTAATTTCTGCTTCATTGTAGTTTTGCCAACTGGAACCCTTGTTTATCTTGATGCAATCCCAGAACTTTTTCATAATGGCTTCTAAAAAACCATTAACCTTTTCATTGTAATCACCTTATCAAACAATTCTAATTTGGGGGCCATGATATAGCTTAGCTTAGGTAAGCATAGCTAACTAGTTGAACAAATCCAGGTCGGGCACTTATTTACATGGCATGCTAGGAGGGTCTGATAAAGAGAATGAGTAAGTCTTCCTCCCAGGATCTAATCATCTTGTTGTTCAACACCATGTCTCAACTTGCACTTCTCTCAAAAGTGTTTGCTTTGGACATCAGCTCCAACAAACTGTCTGCAAATTGGGTGCAACACCTGGGATCTTCAGCTGTGGTCCAGGGTGGAATCACAAAAGTAAGTAGTCTGCCAGCCCAGGATATTGCTTTCTCTCTTCATTCCAGAGGATTGGGAATAAAAAGCTTTGAGGACGTGAAATCTAAACTGATGATGTTTTATGAGTTTCTTTTTCTTTTCTTTTTTTTTTTTGAAAACGAAAGCTGGATGGCACAGATGTGGAAAAAGTAGCAAAAGTGCAAAACAAAGGAAAAATGCAAAATACTGTCTCTATTTTGTATCATTGCTAAACAGTTGATGTTCCTTACACAGGGCTTGCAAAAATACATTATTATCAGAGTGTCTTCAGGTGTGTTATTACTGAAGCCCCTGCTTTCTAGTTTAGCCATAGTTCTTAGTCCCCTGGCCAAGAATAGTGATATTTCCAGACATCCACTATAGCTCCAATAGAAAATGGGAGGTGATAGAGAACTCTGCATTTGCTTCCAATGGGGTTTGTCCACCTAAATATTTTTCAATGGAGATCAAGCAAAGGCTTATCTTCTCAGAAGGGCAGTGGAAGGGCCAGCAGAATGAGATGTCAAGTCATGGCTAACTTAGAAACGCCCAAGTTAGGGCTTGCTCTTCCACTGGCACTGAAAGAAGAAGGTGTTTCAGTTTGTCCTCTATATAGTTCTGGCACCAAAGAGATCTACAAGGATGATTTTTTTTTTTTTCCTCAGGGTTTCCTGGTTAGAAGTAGAGTCACCTCACAGCCTGCATCCCTATTAGGCAAAGTGTAGAGCAGCTTGCCAGCCTATTTCCCCTTGCCAGGTAGGTTGGAAGTCTCTCAAAAGGTATTTTTGGGAATGTACTCTTGACGTCAGAAAGAAACTGGTTGCAAGATCACTGGCAGTGTTCATAGTGAGTAGGAAATATTCCCATCTGTCTCACAGCCAAGGGTTTTAACCATGAACAATGAGTCATGAGTTGGTTTTGATCAACAAGTCAACTGTTATTATTTCTATTTATCTGGCATCTGGGACTTGCTAAAGCTCCTTGCAAAGTACAGAACCTGGTGAGATGGATTCTGACTTCTTTATCGAGTCTTCTTCGGGAGACATGCAGATGAGCGTCTGACCTGGATTATTGAGGAATGTTTCATCTAGTTGTAGCTCAAAGAATGCATGGGGCAGCCTGTGCTTTTTTTGTACTTGCCACTTGTACAAGCCACAACAGCAGCCTGTGGGAGTGGAACAAGACATTCATCAACACATTAGGAAATACAACAGAGATCCAACATTCCCCCACTTTGATGCCATTACCTTGGCACAAGGTGGTACATCTTGGCGTTTGCAACAGTTTACAGAGCCTGGCTGAAATGGGACAGACTGAAAGGTATTTTAAAATGAGTATTTTGTAAGGACATGCTTGTGGTTAAGGAACTGAGCCATGCATTGAAAAGACTTGGGGAATAAAACAGCTCTTAGCTGCATGAGTGGCAGGTTCTCCTGCATGTGTAAAGGAGGGAGTCAGCACTTGAGATAGAGTAGGGAGGGGGTTGGCAGGAGCTGTTAGTCCTCACGGGGTAGTGACAGTGTAGCTCGCAGTCTTGTTTCATGTAATGTGGCTTCGCAGCCTCTGTTCGTGCTGGGCTTACATTTGATCCTGAATAGTGACAGGCAGGGCTACTGTGCTACAATGCCCTTGCTGGCACCAGAATGAGAGATTTATCACACTGCAAGACTCCTTTCTTTTGAATGGCATAAAAGTTCCTATGGTTTCATGGCTCAATACAGCTGACCGAAAAACAAAGACAAACAAACAAAACTATTTTCATTGATAGTGATGAAGTTGATACTTAGTTTGGACGGGATGAAAACAAAGTGAGTATATGCTGTACTGGAGGTGCCATAAGGCATGACTTGTGAAGGAGGATTCCAGCATACATTAACAGTTAATGAATCCACTGGTCCAGAAGCACCTATATTGCAACGCACATGCCTTCAGTGCATGTCTGACAACATATGGCATGTTATTCTCATACAGGAGGGATGTTAATGAACTAAAGATCAAGTCATCCTTCGTAAGGGGAAGATTATTATCAGTTTTGGAACTACAAATTTCAGTGAAAGACAAGGACTCTTGATCAGAAAATGGAGAGGAATTAAGATGTGATTGAAGGTGGCGATGGGGGGAAGTCATGGATGTTAGGACAGGTCCTATGGACATGAGTAGGGAGGGAAGGGCAGGGTGACAGGGACAACTTAGAGGTACAATGCCTTTGTCTCATCTCTACGAGGTTACTCTCCCCCGCTGAAGGAATGAGAATTACACCACCTGTATCTAAGCCATGCTTGCTACTTCCACAAGGGTGCTTAACTCTAGGGAGGTAATTCCTGTTGAGAGAACAGGGAGAATATAGGAACATTAGTAGGAAGATGTTTGAGGTTGTGTGCAGTATGTAACCATAGAAGAGCAAGACTTTCCCACTGAGCCTGAAGCGCTCGTGTTTTGCCATCTTTCAGGAAACTGATGTATTTCCTTTCAGGTACGATTCTTGGAACATGACTGAGTCTGTCACTCTGACGGACTGCTCTAACTTCCATTTCACCCCAGCACATGGGTCCTTCATGGTCTTTAACACAATTAAAAAGCATTAGGGTAGAAATATTATCCCTCCCTCTGTGTGTCTGTGGCACTCCTCTTGGCCGCCCAGGCTGGTGACCTACTGAAACTCACCAGAGATCATTTTGGGGCTATGTGTACTGCTGTTACCCTAAATAACACCAAAATAGGTGAGCCTGCTGTTATTGATGCATCTGAGAATTCTGTTATTCCGTGTCTTTCTGAGGGAGTTATGTTATTACAGTGACAAGAGGCGGTAGGAGAAGATGCTTCCTCTGCCCTTTGATGCATTACACAAAGCTTTGCTTCATGTGCATGTCCAAGAAAGTGGTATTAGTACTGAAGTGTGTGCTTTTAACTTTCTTTTACATTTACAATCCTCTCCTCCCCTCATTACCCCATTTAAGATAATCCCTACCTTGCCTTCTCTGTGGAAGAAAACAACTTGCACAAGTAAGATGTGGGAACTTGATATAATAGAGCATGGACCATGCAGTTTGCCTTTGAAGCTAGCGGTTACACTGCAGTTGGAAACCTTTAAAGAAAATAAAGCTTCTTGTGGAAATTAGCATCTGTGAAAAAATAGGTAATCGTTCCGGTAAAGCTATATCAGATTTTTGAAACAGCTTTCTCGTCTCTGTAATTTTGTGGGCCTCTCGGGCCCTTTCCGCACTGCAAATGCATGATATCCTGTAGAAATGCAATTGCTTGTTTTGTTTGAACTTCTTCAATTTAATGTCTGCTCCATTTATGTCATGAAGGGTTCTGACTATTATTTTCCCTTTAGTGTAAACACTGATCTCTGTGACTGAAATGAAATAAGGCAGTGGACACGATTAACTTTTCTGATGCTGTGATGCTGATGTTATTTAGAGACATGACAAAGTGAGCACATTTTTCTGTAGGAATCTCTGAGTCCCTTGGAGGGGAGTGGTCACGTTCACTCTGCAGTTAAGTACAAACCTGCAAACATTTAGATGGTTGCCAAATAGATCCACAGGCCTTGGGCACTGAACTCCTTTAGAAATCCTGGCCTTAGTTGGCTAGTGCATATAAACAATTACCAAAATCAAGCTGCTTTCCTGCTTTTGCTTACTCCCCCTTTTTTTTCCGTGCTTGCTCAAACATATATTCAGGAGGAAAAATGAGATTAATATCAGTTAATATCTTGAATGGTAACTGCACCAAGTCACTATTCTCATCCACAGGAAATTGAAAGCAATAATTTAGGAGTGTTGAAAGGATATTTAGTTAACTAAGTACACAAAATAACTGTATTAACTGATAATCCAGTTGGAGAACAGGGCCCTCATCTGAAAGGTGGTTTCCATAAGCCATATTTCAACAGATTGCCATGATTTTAACTAAAACATTTGGTTTTCTCTTTTAAGTTGGGCAAGCCTTAATATAATAGCAAGTTCTATTTTGCAGGTAGGCAATGCATGTTCAAGTTGAACTTGTTCTTGTTTACAGTGGAAGCCTGAACACTGTTTTCCTAAATGCAGCACAACTATTTTTGCAGCCATATGTGGTTGGGATGAGATATGACGTTTTAATTGTTACTAATTGATGCTTTTTCTTGGTAGTGCAAACAACTAGGGCAACTAGTAAATGAGCAGGGCAGAGAAATTGTCTTGTGCCTTACAAGTGATTGCTTCAAGGCAGGGCTTGCAACATGTTGGCTGGCACGATGTGAACATCTGTGCTGTTGACCAGGCAAAAAATGTCAACCTAGTAACAAACGAAGGCAAGCCCCTAGTGAGGTAAGAAAGCAAGCAACCTCTTTTTTTTGGAAGTATCGTGTAACCCAAAGTGTTCCCTGCTTTTGATGGTACCTACTGTGGGCTCAGCTTATCTGAAAATCACATCAATTCAGGTTTCCAAAGATGTACGTGTGCTCTGAGATTGGGATATCTGTTTTGAGTCCTGAGTCCTTAATTTCACCTGTCCTAATCTGTGTGATGTGTCCCCAGGTCTGTTACCACCTGCTTTTGCCAGGTTTTTTTTTTTTTCCTCCCCTTTGTGGTGGTTTCTTTGGTACCTCTGTTCCAGCTCCCCATGTGGCATACATGATCAGGGCACTGTATCTCTAAAGCAAAGCTGTGACCCCACTGTGGCAAATACAGCATTAAATTATTGGCAGGTGTCACTGCACTTTTTTCAGCAGTGAGTGAATATGAGAGTATATCAACTGCATAGTCCTGATAAAATATGCCAAAATTCAAAGCTTTACAGGCATCCTATTTAAGACATGTAGTCCATGTGTGGGAAAAGTTGTTTCTCCAAATACATGTAGTATAGTCCAGCTGGAAGCAATGGGTAGGTCTCAGAGCAGAATTTTGCCCACATGAGGTTTGTAGTCTTTTTTCAGGTCCCTCATAAAAAAGCAAATAGAGATATAGACAGCTGCCTTGTTAAACAGCTGCGTGACTCACAGCAAAACTCAGTGCAGTGAGAACATGCCAACTGAATTGCTTCCGGCACTGTGCTTGAACCAGCTGGTTGCTTCTTTTGTCTTCTTGATTAGCTTTGCAACATAACGTAAGTATTAATAATTGACCGCAGACTTTATAATTAGGAATTATGAGGTAAATGTCTCTCCACCCAGAGAGGAGTTACAAATAAAAATAAAAATCGTCAATATTGCACTGGAAGGCAAGAAGTGTGCTCTCATTGTCGATTACATTTGTTGGTTTCTTACCATTTTCCAGCTATACAATATTAGAATGACCCAAATGCTGAGCTAGTACTGAATGTAGCATGAATTTCCAGGAAAATATTGGATACTTATACTTGAAATAAGTAAGTAGGGCCAGATTTTTTCAAAGGACTTCTTGCCAATATAACCACATAGGTGAAGCAGCCAGATCTTTAGCACAGCTCAGCATCCTTTTTTTCTTCACTTTTTAACTTACTGAAATTTGCAACACCACTGAATCCCTCTGCTGGACTAACTTTCACCATCTGGTGTTATTACATTTTGATCTAAGGAATCTTGGCAACAAACAACCATATTATCCATGGAAATTCATGGAATAGAACCAGCGTTTCTGAAGCATGGAAGTACCTGTACTTTAGAGTTTTCTCCTTTCTCTGTCACGGTAGTTGAGAACATGCAAGTGAGCACTTTCACTGACAGGGGACGTCACAAGTTGCTGCTTGCCCACCAGTAAACCTCATCTGTCTTTATTATGAGAACAGTTCCCATTTATGGTGAATAGAACTATCACTATATAAATTTTTGATTATAACTCGTCTCCCATTCTTACAAAATAAAGCAGCGGGTAGATGCATGCTTGGCAGCCCTACTGCGGCCTTTCCTCTGTAACATTCCCTGCAGTCAAAGCTGTATGCAGACTGCAGTTCTTTTTTTTTCCTTTTTATACCATAACCTGCTTATTGTCATATCAAGAAACACTGAGTACATATCTAGTAATGGTGGATTGCAAACATGCAATTCACCCCTCGTACCACGAGGAGTGTCAAGCCCACAAGCAAAACACAAGTGATAAGAGCACAGTAGGTGACAAATATAATCCAGAGCCCTTTGCATTCAAAAGAGACTCCTCCTGGCTTGATGTGGTTTTGGATCAAAGCTAGGATATTATTCTGTGTGGCTGCAAAGAGAAAATAAATGTTAAGAAAGTGGATGAGGTCAGGGATCTGCTGAGAAATCCCCTGGATTGCTGGCAACTAGAATGGTAGCTCTAGGGAGGTTTTTTTGTGCTTCTGTGCAAAAGCATTGTGTAAGCAGGTGGATAGACTGATACCTTGAGCCAGTGCTCATTAATGACAGCCAAAGTGTAACGTATTGTCCATACACACACAGCAGCCCTGTGGCCTGGACCTCAGAGGATGTTGGCTGGCTGGAGAACAGCAAACTGCACTGCAGAGAGGAGTGTGATAGCCAGTGCGAGAGCTTGACCGCATATGAGCTGCGCTGGCTTCTACAGTAGCCTGCCTCTGCCCTGCCTCTTGCGGTGCCCAGCACTCAAGTAGCCATAGAGGAGGATGACCATGGGGATGATAAACCTTGTCTGTGCTGTCCTGACCTTACCCTGACTTTTTCTTTGTTTGTTTTTTTCAGGTATAGAGAGGAAAAGAGCAGAAGCAATCTTCAATGACAGTAAGTGAGGGCTTTTTAAGCTTGGGAAACTTCTGATTATTTTAATTAGCATTAAGAGTCTCTGAGTACTTTTCCTGGCCCTTAAAAGCCTTTTCTCTTCCTCCTGTCTAATGAATGTGACATTGCACTTTATAAAAATGAGGAAATCCTGCATAGATTAGAAATCCTGCTCAGTCACAGGGAAGCCTTTTGTTAGTTCCTTCTGGAATGCTTAAGAAGACTGTTGTTACTGGCTTGAAAATAGCCAGTGTAAATGGGGTGAAAATCCCCTCTAGAAAAAGTCTACACCCACCGCTGATTTCCCTGGTCAGTTTTTCTATAGTGAGATGTTCCTCCTGTTAAAAGGTGTTGAGGAGAGAGGAGATGTGCAGGTCCTGCTGCACAAGCGTGCTGCAGAGCAGTACTCCCCAGATGATCTGTGCCCATGGCATGCTCCTGCCTCCAGCAGTGCCGGTGTGGAAGGTGCATCTTAAATGTAAAGCCTGACGTCTAGGAAACAGGAGACTTAGCCAGCAAGGGCTGAGCACTGTGATGTTCAGGACGCTTGCTTATTTACCAGCCTGATCTAGTTGTTGTTGATACCAGCAAGAAGCTTTACATTGTGTGCTAAATTGTGTCTGTCTTTGGACATGCAGACAGTAAGCCATATTTCCACATGAAGGCTAAGAAATTTCAGACAACTCCTATGTGTAGGTAGTAAAACTGAGTGAATGATGAGGATTCCCAATAAAGAAAGGAACTTAATTGCTTTGGCTAGCTAACTGCTTTAACGTCAAGCACAGCGGCTAGCTGAAAGGTGTATGAGAATATGCTGAAGGCGGGCAAGACTTTGAGTGCATCAGCGATTTGAGTGCATGTTACACTTGAGCAGGTGACAGTTAAAAACAATCTCAATTAAAAATGGATTAAAACATGTACTTAAATAAAATAATTGGTCAAGCCTAATCCTGCCTGCACAGTGCTGACACCCAGTCCTCACTGCATCTTGGAGCAGCAGCTGCAGAGTCTGTTTCATATATATTTGTCTGTGATGCAGTAGCATGACTGTTCGTCTCCACCTTGTCACCTGTTATTTTCCCATTTTTGCATTAAGTGGTGAGGTTTACACCTGGCTGTGTACCAGCATGTTGTTCAGTTGACATTTTAAGGATGGCAGCCTGGCAGAGACCTGTAATGCACCTTGCGAATGCGAAGTGCCCTGAAAGCTGGTAAGAGTGGGCGCATGCAGAAGAGTTTGGAATAGTGGCTTCTGGTGTGCTCTTAGAAATTGGGAATTTGACATTTTGTGGGTATTGGAAGGAAGGAAGTACAATGAGGAAATGTATAGAAGTTAACGTCAGTCTGTGATTATAATGTAAATACTGTGTTTTTTGAACATAATGACTAGTAGCACAAAAATTCTTATGGAAATATAATACTCTGGTCAGTCTTCCAAAGGTATTGTTGTAGGTAGTCTGCGTTGTAGGTAGTAGGTAAGTTGAGGTAGTCTGTTTTAGAGATGTTTGAGCTTTCAGGGAAGGAAGTCAGCTTGGTTGGAGATTTAATAGTCATTAAAAAAAAAAAAGAAATTTGCTTCCAAATGGGTTTCTTCTAACTCTGGAAAGGTTTGATCACTTAGGAGGTAACATCAAGTAATGGAAGATAAATAGCATTGCCTTTTGGGTCAGTGCTGGTGTTCTGGGCCACTGACGGAACTGTGAGTTTTTCCCCATGTTTTGAATATTGACCTCTCAGGTGGCTGATAGGATTGTTCAGATCTAGGCCCAGTAATTGAGGATTACCTGTAGCTTTCAGGAGGGAAACATGCTAGTGCGGGCAATCTCATCAGTTATGGTGTATTCTCGCATTTTCCTTTCACATGGAAAGTTCTGGACAAGTAGCTGTATCTTTATATTTCACTGATTTCCTTCATTGCAGTTTTAAATCTCAGTACAGGGCAGACATTGCACTAAGCACATGAGCTTCTCGATATTGTGTGTCAATTTTTTGTTCAAATTTACAAACAGCTTTCAATCTGCTGAGTTATTGCTGCTGCTTTTGACTATGAGGTACTGTTAACATCACCTTGTGCAGACCCTAGCAGGAAGGTGTAGAGGTTACGCTCTGCGTGGCTCCAGTGTTTCCCTTCTGAGGACATCAAGGGGCCTGGGGCTGGCAGCTCTTCAGTGAGGTATTACAGATTTCCACTTTGTCCCCATCTGGGTCACTGTCTGCGGGAGACTGGCAGTGAGATGGTTTGGTTTGTGTTGTCACTATGGAAATAATTCTTAGCTCTATCTCATTTTCAATGGATTGGGATAGTCATGTCTTTCAACTCTGCTAATGTCTAGCTGAAATTGAGGCCCGGATGAAAGCTAGTGGGTCTTGGTCCAGGTAAGATGGATTTCATACGGGTTGAATGTGAGAAGACAGCTGGAGCAGCTCCCTCAATTGAGGAAGTTTCTAAAGCTACTGGGGAGCTTCAGCTGCTCCTGAATGTCTGTTTAGTGGCTGAAACCACGGATATTTTCATTCCTCTCTGGGTTTGGAGGAGATAATACTTTTCATCATGGATGCACACCATGCTGGAGGTATCCATGCCTTTATCATCTCTGGCTTGGATTGGCATGATGCTCTTTGCCTGAAGCAGCTCTCAAGGTCTGCTTGCAAGCTGCCGTTTGTGCAATGCACAGTTGCCTGTTTGAAAGCGATACCTCACTGATGCAATCTACATGCATGCTTTGTTTTTAAAAAAAAAAAAAAAAAAAAAAAAAGGCTTGGATCATCACCATCTTAGATTTTGCATTGTTCACATTTTATCCTACTGGCAAATCACCTGGGCCATTCGAGTTGACAATCCCTATATTTGGGAATTGTCGTGACTGTATGGTGGAGGGTTTTGAAGGGTTTTGATTCCTGATTCGGGCTGTTCATGAAGCTAAGCCTGAATGGTTGACCATCATGGCTTATCACAAGTCAGTTTTTCATTCAGGCTTGTAACAAAATGGGTTCTGCATGAGGATCTCTGTTTTGGGGGGCTGGTGGAAGGTGTGTTTTCATGTTGATGTTATACCATTAGAGGTGGTGTGTGATTTTACCTACATTTTCCATGGTACCTGCAGCCATTGGCAGGCATGTTTACTAAATGGAGGAATAACGAATGCATTCTTTCTCCTTTTTGACAGTCTGTGGGTTACGGCAGAATAGATCAGTCAAATCAATAGCGAAAGCGTCATCATTGCGAATAGTCGGCGGATTGTCTTCTGCAGAGACCGGGGACTGGCCATGGCAAGCTAGTTTGCAGTACAATAATATCCATCGCTGTGGCGCAACGCTCATCAGCAATACATGGCTTGTATCTGCAGCTCACTGCTTCAGAGAGTAAGTTCACAGCTTAGAGAGAATCTGCAGCAGCATGTGTCCCATTTGGATGAAGCTGTGGGGCTCTCCGGATTTGCAGCACACCCCTATCTCTTTCCAGGGGAAAAATTTTCTGCCTTGGAGGGGAAAAAAGTCAGGACTGGGCAGACCCATCACTTGTCTATTTCAATGAGATATTAAAGACTGAGTCTTTGGAGCAGAACTAGCAATTGTACAAGTGGGAATCTCTGGTCATTTGGCATATTCAGCAAATAAGCACAAAAAAGCTAATGTGACTGAAAAGATAGTGTTTGTTTCCTGTTGCGCAAAATGTTTCTAAAGGTGCTCCTTTGTGTTGCAACTAGGTTGCTGCTGCTGCAGGCTGCTACCAGAAGTTACAAATCCACATTCCTACCCTTCCATTCAGCCATGCACTCCCAGCACTTTTTGTTTCAAGTGTGGCAATTGTGAAGCTGCAGAGCATGTAAGATGAAACAGATGTTCGAACGAATTATTAACATGCAAAAAGAGTAAAGGAGATGAGTTTTCTAGTAGAAGAGCTTTTTAATCTGATTACACCCTGTGGCCACACACTGGCTAGATCAGGGAAAAGAGGGGTCAGAGGGAGCAGGAGACCATGGTTAAGGAGGGAATCCAAGATTGCTCTCTTCTAGAAACAGCCCACGATTACATGGGACAGTGTTATGGGAAGTGACGGATGCCTTAAAAATCTAGTAGAGAGGTGGCTTGAAGGGGTTATAAGATAAAGGTGCTCTCCAAGTTTAAAGTCCTGAGTACTTATACTTACGGCTACATATTTACAGCACTCTTACCTTTTCCAGAATGAGTCACCCTCACAAGTGGACTGCTACTTTTGGAGCTCTTTTGAAGCCACCAAGCATGAAACGATCAGTCAAGACTATTATTATTCATGAAAAGTACCGCTACCCAGAACATGATTATGACATTGCACTTGTGAAGCTCTCTAAACAGGTTGAGTTTACGACTAACATACACCGTGTTTGTCTGCCTGAGCCGTCTCAGACTTTTCCATATAATATTTATGCTGTCATCACGGGCTGGGGAGCGCTTACCAATGACGGTGAGTCCCAAGTCTACCAAGCAACCCATGTGTTGCTCGAACCATGGTGCTGATCTACTACTGAATTGATATCACCCATATAGCCATAAGTTGTATGGCAGCAAGCCTAACTTTTTGTCTATAAGTAATAGATTTGTTTAATTGTGTGTGGCAGTTTCTTGCTCTAAAATTAGACTGGACAAAGACAGAGAGACAATCGACTTAAGCAGAAAATAGCAGAAACGTCCTCTTTTTCCAGCCTTTCCATTTCATATTGTAAATTCTTAAGACAGATAGCCTAACTATGCTTATGTTTATATAGTGTCTAAGAAAATAGCCTCCCAACTCTAGCCAGAAGCTACAGATAACTCTATAGGCTTTGAAGAAAATGTGCACAGTGAGCTGCGTATGGTGACTTGCCCAGGCTCACACTCTTTATCAGGCCAAGCTGTGAGTACATTTAGCAATGGAACCAAGATGTCTTGATCTCATAGCATCTGCCCAAATTGCTAGGTAATTCATGTACTGTAGTATTAGATGGAACATCTGTAAAATACAGTGTTACACTTTGGGCACTATGTACCATGCAATCATTAATTCTGCCAAAATTTATACAGTTTCTAAGTGAGACTGAGTATGTACATTTTTCTTAAGGGCCCAACCTGGAGACAGTAACAAGCAATGACTCCATATTAAACCAAATAAAGCTGGTCTTCCTTAAGAGAACATTAAATGCAGTTCTGATGATAAATACATGAACTATTCTTTCCCTCAGGTCCAACTCCTAATGCTCTTCAGGAAGCAACAGTGAAACTTATCGACTCAAACACTTGCAACAGAAAAGAAGTGTACGATGGGGACATAACACCCAGAATGTTGTGTGCTGGATACTTGGAAGGAGGAGTAGATGCTTGTCAGGTAACCTTAGCTGGAAATTAGAAAGGAAAAGAATTCTAATGCTGATTCCAGTGGTTGGTTGGCCGAACCTTATCTGACAGTATATTAGTACTTTTAATAGGCTCTGTTCAAACAGGAATTAAGATGTAAAATGAAATAGCATTTATTACACATTACTTAGCATATAAACCTCATACTAAGAGAGCTAAATTAGCATAATAGTCAGAACTTAAACCTTTCATGGCGTGAAGTGAAATTCTCATTCTGTACCTCAAAATAGCTGCTATGAACCTATTCTTTTCTCATAATATCTTCTGGGAAATCTAACTAACAATTTGTTTTCAAAAATATCACCTGGATACTCCTTCATTGCTGCCATTCTACATCAGCCCCATGTTTACTGGACAGCAACCCCTAGCAGGTTTTCCTTTATACTAGAGGCTGCTCTGCCAGTGTACAAGTGCCTTGATTTCAGCAAATTATTCTGCAGGGGCTGATCATGACAACTAATTAAAAACTGTATGTCTGCAAATGTGACTGCTGAAGTTGTGTGAGGTGGCACAGACATAATGAGTTACTTTGCATCATATCTATGCCAGGTTTGAACCTGAACAATCTTTGACCTACCTTTTTCAAAGTGTGTGACAAGGCATTGGCAGAGAGATTAAATGCTGAAATACTAAACGTGAGCTAGAAATTAAATGTCTCAAATGGCCAAGACCAAACATCATACAGCTGTGAAAGAAGAAGTTTAAGGATGGAGCAATTAAGTTGCTAGCAAAAATGCACAACTGCACATTGAAATTAAATTATGGACAGGATCATCTTGTAACAGATCTCTGTTATGATATGGTCTTCAGTAATAGACTGATCAGTGCAAGGAAAACTGTGAAACAGATAATTATAAGGAAGCTAGGCATAAATTGAATGGCAGGGATACATGTATGATGCAGACTTGCAAATGTTGCAAAGCAATGGTTATGTTCAAACAAAAATATTTCTGTAAGAATAACTTTTTAAACGGCAATTTCTATTAACGTCACTTATAAAGAATACAGCTGTAAGTGCTGGTTCAAAACAGACCCCTTCCATAATCAGAGTCACAGAATCACAGAATCACAAGGTTGGAAAGGACCTTCAAGATCATCTAGTCCAACCGTCATCCTATCACCAATACTACCCACTAAGCTACTAAACCATAGATTTAAGCAAAACTCTTCGCAGGATAAGTCCTGGAGACCTAATTCCTCTGTTCCTGTCCTGCTCAGCATTGCAGAGACCTGAACAGAAGGGTGCAACTGCTGTGCATTTTAGTAATGCTTTTTGATGGATGACGGGGAATTTGTTCTGTTGCATGGGTATTGCCTTTGACCCTGCAAGGTTTCCAGTTTAACTGTTATTACCACATCATGCTATTAACAGTATCTGAATTCAGCGTTTGAGAGTGACTAATGTCTTAAGGAGATATTATCTAATTAGAAGACCAATTTCCTGATGAAATCCTTTCTGAAATGTTATTGCTGCAAGTGACTAAAAGAATTTGCTGGAAGGATAGTGGTTACTGAAGAAAAAAAAAAAAAGGTCCTGTTGGCTTAGATTGCTGTATATTTTTGTGTTGTATATATTTGTGTTTCCCTACTTTGTATGAGGAGGAAGATAAGGCAGTGTGAGGAATTTTTCACAAAAAAAGAAGTTTTTGTTTGTTTGTTTGTTTGTCTTATGAAAGGATATTGTACAACCACAGACAGGTCAGGAGACTCCATGGCAAACAGGCAAAAGCCATTGACTTCAGACTCGGATTTCATAAACAGCCTGAATACTGCATAAATGGCAGCTCTTGAAATACTGCTTGCTTTTCTCTTTTATTGGTGGACACACACTCTTGTCTATGGAGAGAATTATATTTTCCCTTCTGATCAATTAATTCTTTTTTTTCCCCTCCTCTTTCTCTAGGGGGACTCTGGAGGGCCACTGGTTACGCCAGATTCTAGACTGATGTGGTACCTCGTGGGAATAGTGAGCTGGGGAGATGAATGCGCCAAACCAAATAAACCTGGAGTTTACACACGAGTGACTTATTTCCGTGACTGGATTACCTCAAAAACTGGCATCTAATTCCAAAATCAAAAATGGATTTAGCTACCTAGGTTACATGTAACTTGTTCCTGTCTGTAATTGTGAAAGGTTATTTTTTTAGTATATATATTCCTATGTAGTTTTAGTGAAAGCAAGCTTTGCCTGCAGCAAGCACTATCTTTGCTGTCAGAGATCCTAAGCCCTTGTGAATTTGTACTAAACATGAGATTGCCTTCCTCATCTTTGAGCTTTGAAGCATTCTCACTTTTATCAGAAATTATAAACCAATGTCATTAAACTAACATTTAAAAGCTAGCAATTTACCTCCTTTATAAACACAAACATTTTCCAGGGAAAAAAAAAAAATCAGCCAAGGTCTGAAGATGTCCACACTCTGTAAGCATAGAGGAAGCTGAAGCTTCTTCCTCCATTGAAGCAAATGTCACAGCTGTGTTTCTAGGAAAGTGAACCCTTGATTGTTATTCTTGTTAGAGACCATCATCTGCACAGACTGCATCCCAGACCCTGGATATTCACCCTGCTTGGTGGTCTTGATGGCTGAGAGTGAATCAGCCAGGGTAGGTCCTAGCTAAGAAAGAGGAGGATTTCTGAGCTTGCAGTAAGTTGGAAGGGAAAAGACGAAAGCTTGATGTTCTTTTTACAAAGCACATTTTTAACAGAAATTTTGGAGGATTTTATGAAGTTCAAGTTACTTGAAAATGCTACTGTAGAAGTGCTGTATGACAATACTGTGCTGCTACCTCTAAACCAATGCCCTTCTAGACAGACTGTTCAACTTGCAACATGCTTTTGATATAGAAACACTAGCTTTACAAAAATCTGTTTGTAACATGTGTCCCTATGAACAAACTCACTGGAAGGAAACCCAGCCTTTAAATTTGTGCTAAAGGGAAAATAAGTATTCACCACAAATAAACTGAGAACTACCTTTTACTTCAAGTCAAGAACTAGTGTGCTTTTCCAAGGGCATGCCAGCCAGCAGAAGCCATCTCACTGCAAAGAAACTAAATAGTGATAAACTGTCTTGCTTCACTGGTGGATTCATTTCTGCCGTGAATAAATATGATCCTGTCTTATGAGGCTGAAGAGCAATTTCATATTAAAGAACAGTCCAGATGAGAACTTCAGAGTAAACGCTATCCTTATACACGGATTAAGCACTTTTCCTACCTCCGTGCATGACATCTAGTAGATCACTGGTGGAAGGTGTCCAGTGACGTGACTATTGCTGTCCTCTACAGCCCAGGCCTTCAATGTGAGGAACCAAAATGACAATCCAGTACTATCTCCTTCTGCTGTCTTTGAATGGCCACCGGACTGCTGAGGCTGTGAATGCAGGACTCACAGGAGTCTGTATGAGACATGAAAGAAGCTGCAAACCCCACAGCTGAACTTACAACAACTGAAAATCTCTCCAAAGCATCATGACTCCCCTTCTACTCAGGATTAGGTCTCTCAGCCTTTCTACTGTGCATGCTCTGAAATAATCAGAATTCATGGGAATAGGATGCTTGGCATTTCCTGAAAACTCACACCCGGAATGAAAAGTCTACACGGAAATGGAAAAACCTATATTGAAGCCTCAGGGTGGTGTGGGGGGAGAGATTCTTATTTTTCAGCTCCTTCCAGTCTTTTTTCATGTCTTTTGAATTTTAGTTTGGGGGAAAAAAAAAAAAAAAGCAAGATGCCTTATCTCAGAAATAATCGAAGACTTAAGTTTAGCTTTACCTTTGAAATACTAGTACCTTTATTCTGATTTTCTGTGTCTATTTAAAAATGAAAAGGATCTTGGGGCAGTTAGGAGGATAGTCGGATGCAGCAAATCTGTCTCCTTAATTTATTGATGAAGTTTTTAATTTATGCACTTTTGAGTTGCTGCTATTTTTAAGCTAAGAATTTACTCTGGGCCAGGTTCAGTTACAAAATAGAAACTGTATAGAGTTTTCGATTAGGTCACCTGGAAACAATGTTTTCTTCTACTGTTCAGGACCCGCTTTTATTAAAGTCATCCTTTGCGGGGAAAAAAAAATACACCTTGGTTTTTGTGCCCCTTATTGCTTTGAAGGTGAATACCCTTCCTTACAATCAAATGATGAATTGCAACTGAAAGTAAGCAGTAGTTCACTTTCATATAGAGCTAAAGCTTTGTTTTGCACTTAAATCTGTCTTTTTGCCTACCAAATGGATGGGCAACAATAAGGGGGCAAGGCCCAGATTATCTATAATCCCTATAAACTGGTTCCTACCTCACCCTGAAAGTGACATATATACAATACCTTTAAAATGAGAAAGGCAGCCTTTATTTCTGTTTTTATTGTGAGAGGCCAAAAGCCAAGAGGTGTGTGGGAGAATGTCTACCTTACTCAGGGAGTCCTGAGCCAGCCAGATGCACTTTTCTTCACAAACTTTTAGCAAACTGTCTGGCCTGGGTTTGTCTTATACCCCATGTCAGTGTTTTATTTATGGAGACTGTTTTCTGTGATAGATTAAAAAATAAAAATAAAAAAGTGTGATTAAGGAAAAAGATTTTTAAAAAAACTTTTAATATTGTTAAGACTTAGCAAGGATTTAAATGATACAAAGGTAATATTTCATAATATTAAATGTATTTTAAAAAAATTGCTCATTTTTGTCCTTTTTTTTTTGTTTAATAATAGCCAAGCTAAAATGTGTATTTGATTCAAAATAGACTAATCTTTAGTTTGATATGAGACTATTCTAAAACTGCAGCTCTTTCTCTTTTTTCCCACTCCTAGGAATTTTGTTTTTAGCAGTGGTTGGAGCTTTATAGACAATTCTGCAGCAAGAAAAGTGAGACATCTACTTTTCTAAAATGCTCTAAGGTGAATTTCAATACATCTAGTGCTATGTAAATTTGAGAACAAATCTGAACCTTCATCCTTGAATCAACCACCTTGCTTCTTGCCTTGCAAAACCTGTCCTCATAACGTGACATTCCTGGCACTCAGCTGTAGAGACTTCTATCCAGCTGACTACCAATTCTCCTGAGATTACCCAGGCAGATTTACAGCTTCCAGAAACATGTTCCAAACTTCTGGTTATTCAAATCAAGTTGGTTGAGGCTTGCCCAATGTTAACTTGCAACCTGGAGCACAAATAGGAAGTAAGAGCCTAATTGCACAAGGCCTAACCACATGAGGTCTGGTTGAATGACATCAAGCAGTCACTGGGATTCCTTGTGTAAGTAAAGCTTGTAGAAACTCCAATTCCATATCTACTGCTTCTGTTAACAAATTAGAAGAGCTGAGAGCCAAAAGATATTATGTACCCCAATTAAGATTTATCTGGCAACTCGCAGCCTGTGTTGGAGTGCACGTGCATGGAGAAGCTGGCTCTTGCTTTTGGAAATGCTTTCATGCACGTGTTAGCCTGGAATCAATTTGGGTAATTGGTACCTTTGTTTATCTGGATCAGGATTGTAAGAACATTGTTAATGTGGCTTCTAGGAAGGTGTCACTTGCTAGGGCAGCCTTAAGTGAGAAGATCCTTTAGCCCACCCTACTGGGGAAACTGGAGTCCTTTCAAACATGCTAGCAAAGCACTCCTACACTGCGTGTCCTGCCAAAAAGAAGAGATTAAAGTCTTACCTTACATAGCCTGTGGCAGGATGTTTGGAAACCCATTGAAGAAACACTGCTGATGTGGATTTATGGTCATTTCTGCACAGGCCTGTGTGTCCAGCTGAATTGCGTTGGCCATAATACTTTCCAATAACACATTTTTAGGGAGAAAACAACATGGAAGCTTGTCAGCTGATTCATTAACTAAATATATCAGAGAAGCAAATACATCCTCCCAAATCCCCATTATGGAGTCCTCATTAAGAATGTGAAGTCATGCCTGGAAATCAGAAAATTAACACTAAAAAATGTGTTAATGGCTGGGATTGTCACAGCAGACAGAAGGGAGATTTGCAGCTGTCAGCTTCAGCTCCTTTTGCAAACACTGTCTTTAAAGATGTATTCAATACCTGCACACAGAATGAATCTACCATAGTGCAAGTGAACTGAAGTCAAAAGGGGATTTTGGGCATGAAATGGCTTACGTACAGAAATCTTGTTCTGACTGCAGTGACGTACCACTGATTTGCCTCAGGAAGTCAGTCAGCTAACAGCCTTGTTTGGTACTTTTTGCCAATCTCCAAAGCTATAGCTGACTTTAATGTGGTACAACTATGGAGTTGGGCTTTTTTTTTTCTTTTTAAATTATTCTCTCTCTGTGTCTTTTTTTTTTTTAATAACTAGGATCTTAGGGTTGTATATATTTTTTAAAAGAGGAGGCTATGGGCGAAAAGTCGAATGTTTCTAGATGTTTCAAATTTTGTGATCTGGGAAAATGAGCACAAAACCTGTATATTTTTTGATTTGGTACCATCAGCCTCAGCCTAGAGGGCTCCAGAGTACACCTGCTACTAATTGGTGTGTTTGGGAACCACTTTCATTGGTTTCTGGGATAAACAAAACCTGTCTAATTTTCTTTGACAGTTTGTCTCAGAATGCTCATATTTACAGTTTCATTGATGCTTAGTCTTTGCTTTATTCCTGCTAAACTGCTGTGCAAGAATTAACTGGATGTTACTATCTCTCCATTTAGGGAAAGGGCTTTTCAGTGTTCACTGTTACTATGCAAAATCTGTTTTATGTGAGATGACTGCACATTGAAGTGACTGGTATCTTAAAAGTGCAAGAACCAGGACAGAAAGAGGGTAGGTAGCAGACTTTGTTTGTTGTTTTTTTTTTTTTTTAATTTTTCACAACACGATTGATAACAGTTCTTATTTTTAAGAACTTACTTTAACCTTTAAAAATATTAGAAACAGGCATATTTTTAAGGAAAGAAACCACAAAATTAAAGGTAAAAAAAAATCACAGAGAGAAAAAATTAGTAAAGTGGCAAAACTGAAGCTGACATTTTTTGCTGTCTTTAAACATTTCTTCACTTTTTTTTTCACCCTTTATAGTTGGGACTCTGTTTAATTCTGCTCATCAGGTATGTGCATTGCTCTTTGAGTCATTGAAATAACATAATTAATTTGATATTTATTTGTATATTCTGATTTTTTGTATTATGTGAAAAAGCTACAAAGCAAATTACCTTATTAGTATGAGTTGCATTCTTCATTCTGTATTGCTTTCTCGGTTTATCCCCTCTAGCATTCCAGCATTTTAGACTTCTAGTGGCCTCTAGTGGTCGTGTGAAGTTTGCCCACATCTCTGTTGTAGATAGAAAAGAAAAAAAAAAGGCAGCTAGTAGGCAAGTACCTTCACCCTGATCCTGCCAAAGCAGCATAGACTATGTTTGAATGACGAGTGTTGTGCAGCTGCTCTTAGTCTGAATAATTCAGTACAAAAGCTGCATGCATTGTTGAACCGAAGTGTAAACCCCTGAGGAAGACTTGGAAGGTCCCTCGAACTCTGTTAGTTCCAGTCATATGAGATAGAAAAGCTAAAATAATGTAGTAGAAGTTCATGTGTATGCACAAAGAGGACAAAACTTGGGACTTCTCTCTAGAACTTCCCAAAAACTCGATCAACAGAGAGAAAATGCTTACTTGTTCTTTTCATGTACTATAGAACGCAGATTTTTTTTAGTTACAAATATTTTAAAATAAAAGGTGACCATTTTGTATAAACTGTATGCAATTACACTTTTCCGTCGTCGTTGCCTGTGCATCCAGAAGGATGCCTCCTGTTTTATCTGAATAAGATGTGCCAGTGATACCAAGGCAGATTTAATCTCACCTCACCTACCCCAATGGTCAGGGACAACACAAGGGAAGGCAGGGCTTATGTTGAAAGGAGATTTCACTTGCCTGGTAGGAGGGCTGGTAGTATTGGGATCTTAACCAGAACCTGGGAAATGGGAGGAGGAAGTGGCAAAGAAAATACTTGTGGGAGGTGATGTAGAGTTGGTGGTACCACAGCTCTGTGGAGACAGTGATAGTTGCCACAGCTTGCTTTGGTTGATCAGCGCTAGCTGAATGCCAGCGAAAAGAGGTGGTTTCCCCAAGCCCATACCGTTTTGGCACGAGATGTTGTGTGTTGATTGTGTGACCGCTTTGTGCCAAATCTGTGCTCCTGTATACCTTTAGGTGCCACGCAGCATATGCTTGGGATGCTAAAATTTTGCTTCCTAGCACCCATTTAACGAAATTTTGTCTGTTTTTGAGATAGGCCACATCTTGCTGGCAAGTTCCTGCATGATGTGGTAACTAACAGTGCTTCAAAAGCACGGTTCAAAAATAATAATCTATCAAGTAAACTCGTAATGCTTGAACATAACAGGGATTTTTTTTTTAAATTTTTTAACCACATGGTGCTTGGAGAATAAGAAAAGCTGTGAGCCGAGATTTTGCCTTTGACCTCACAAGCTTTCAGTTGCAAATCACCAAATTAGATCACAAGCTGGAAGAAAATAATATCCAAGAATGCCTAACAGGGCGGTTACTGCAATTTAGACCCCACGACATGATTTCCCTGCCCGGCTTTTCAGGTGAGCAGCTTCAGGTCCGGGGTGCCCCGGGCCCCTCAGGAGCCCCGCTCCCCCAAAGCACTGGAGCCCCTCGAGGAAACCGTCTCTGCGGCATCAGCGATCGCCTCTCGGCCGCCGGTCCTCCTCGGATCGTGCGAGAAAGCAACACGGAAGATGTCCGGTGCTGGAAACCGCCGTGCGCGTTTCGGCTTCCCACTGCCCCGCCTCGGGGCCGAGGCC
>VXAL01006589.1:51323-61911 GCA_013399475.1 Chauna torquata | reverse complement strand
GTTGCCCGCCGAGCGGAGGGCGGTGCGGAGGGACAGGTCTGGGGCTGCCGAGGGGCGGCTCGAGTCTGTGTTGATGCCGGCTGGCTTTGTCTCGGATACCCTCGGTAAAGCCGAGGTGCGGTTTTAGCTCGGCATCGCCCGGAGGGGCAGTTAATAGCGGGTCTGAGTGTCCTCTCTCTCCGTTGACCAAACAGGGAGCCTGCGTTGACCGGGATCTGCCTCTGGAAACCCTGGGCAGGTGGAATGAATCCAGGCCTCCCTGCCGTCCCAGCCTGCTGAATAGCAAGTAATTAACTCGTTCTGCTTCGGTCTGTGGTAACTGAGGTAAGAAGCACGGTGAAACCAGCCCGGCACCACGGCTTCTGTGCCTTTGCTGTTCTTCAGACCATCTTAGTCCTCCTTTGTCAGACAGATCTTCTCAGTTTGTTCCTGGGCTGTGTCCCAAAAGCGGCTGAGGCTGAAAAGAAATGAAAGCAAATGTATAAATGTTGAGCATTTGGTAAGAACAAGAAGGACCCCCCAATATTATGTGCCATTCTCCGAGACAGATTCAATATGGGGCAAGCTAAAACAAGAAATAGGAAAATACGACCTGGATGCAGGAATACATTAACAGAGTTTTGTCCTAGAGCCATGTGACAATAGTATCGCTGAGTCTTCTTTTGGAATGACAAAACATGTTTTGCCAAATGTGATAGGTATGCTGGCAGCAGCTCTGTGCTATAACAGAGAATGCTGGAGAGACTTGGGAGTCAATAAACATATTGACAAAGCCATTTTCAAATGAGTCTGTGTGATGCAGATGGCAAACCTTGTGGGTTCATTGCACACCCTCATTATTTACAACTGGCTGTTGGGGAGAGCACATGATGGCTGTCAGCAAGACCATTGCTGCAGCAGAAACAGCTGGGGGGTTGTAAGTAAGGAAGGTGGGTATGTTTTACCTCAGGGTGGGTCAGCTTCTTCACCTTAGTACCAAAATCTTTTTGTGTTGGGCAGTCCCAAAGTGCCTGTGCTGTGGAGGAGCAGATCAGCTTGGCGATGGTTGCTCATAGCCATTACGAGATAGTGCTGGTTTGTCTTGAGGGGACTTTCAATCTTGTCCCCCACATACAGGATGAAATTAAGACTTTTACCTGAAGGGACTCAAGTCTGGGACTCTCGGGTAAGGTATGTTACTTTCTGCCTTAGGAGCTGGATCCTAAGATGGTCTGGTAACATTGGCATTGCTTATTTTCAGTGCTTCCTCTATAGGGGCACGGGAGCTGCACTGAGGTGGCTGGTGGTACAGATATGATGGAGGTGCCACGTGCTGACTGCCTTCTTTGTTGGCTTACATATGGGATTTAGTATCCACACTGTGGAGCAGCTTAACTGCTCAGATTTGTGGCCTGCTTTCCAATGTAACCCTGTCCCTCAATGCCCTACTGCAGCGCTATCTAACTCATGGTCTGAGGAAACAAACAGACAAATTTCAGGTCAAAATGTTCTAGTCTGAAGTTGTAACAGGCTGCGTAGATGCTGCACATCAGAGATGTTATAATGTGCACCAAAGCTATCTGAACGGTAAGAGTTAACCCGTGGGCAGTATTACCTTGAAAGCTGTTCCAGAGTGTATCTGTGCATCCATGACCTCAGAAGAAAAACTCCTTAGTACACTTAGTATATCTGGGCCTTTACATTCCGACTCTTAGGAGAAAGGATTATCAGCCTTGCCTCGAAATCTGTTTGTTTCCAAGGCTGTTTGTAGGGAGTTGTATTAAGTGCCTTTGTAGTAGTGGTGTGAACTAATGTTCTGGGTCAAACATGGGGGCTGTTTTGCTTCTCCTGTATTTGGTGGCAGTTCCTGCCAGATCCAGGAAGCACAAATTCCCAGCCTGCATAACAAAAGAACAACCTGCCCAGTGGCAGAGCTTCTTCTTAATCCTAGTGCTTAGTTATCCCTCAGGTAACTTAACAATGAAAAGGTCTTCGCTAACAAATGAAGGCCTTAAAATTGCACATACTCTGTTCATTCTTAAAAAACTATTGAACTGTTTAGCTTGATGTCTTAGTTAAATGTGGTATTAATTCATAACTTATAGTGTGATTTTTTTTAAATAAATGGTATTACATCTTGAGTACTTTCCATTAACTTATACGTCATAGATTTTTTTAAGTACTTTTGATATTGATTTCTTCAGTTAGCTCTAATGGTAATTTGTTTCCTAAGGTTTTTCAATTAATATATAAATAGTATAGCATAAAGAACTATTCCTAGTCATTCAGGGATCTCCTATCTTCTCTTCAAAATAAGCACCAATGAAGTAGAACCAAATTAAACGACTTGGAGCTGTTAAAATTAAACTTTACTAAATCCAGCTGTGGCAAATAAATAAGTCCTATGTCTCCTCAGTGGGGAAATTAATATGTCTCTCTATTTGGAATTCATGCGTTGAAGGTTTGGTGTTTCTTGTCTTCTGGCTCCTGTGCGTTTTAATAGGTAATTAATGAATGCCATGTTGTTCTATAGGCTTCTTAATGTTCCAAGTAAGTCTAACATAACATCACTTTCTGTGTTTTTCAGTTGTGCTGAATGGAGCAGTGGTAGGGAGAGGGGACAAACTGAAATTGCATCAAATGTAACCAGATTCTTTCTTTTTGTAGCCATTCTAGTGCAAACAAATCACATTGCATCATGGCAGCAGACTCTATGGAAATTGATGATGCTTTGTATAGGTAAGAATATCTGATTTGTAAGTGTTGCTCTTGATGTTTCAGCAACACTTGGATCTACAGGCATTAATGTAAAAACAAGGCTTGAAAACTGTATCTACCGCCTGTTAGGTCAAGGTGTATGTCCTTGAACTGCTCTGTCCCTCCATTTGAAAATGGAGGGGAGAAACATCCAGCGTGTGAAACTGAATCCACTCCCTGCAAAGTTTCTTAAACCATAGTTAGTGGTGATAACTGGTTGACTTGCAGATATAACCCATCTTCCTGTAAAACTGTTCCTTTACTGGTGTCATAATGTGTGTTTTCTGACCATTAGTATTTGTCCAGTAAAAAGCATGGTTACATACTGTGGTGTTGAACACAGTTTCAACAGTATCAATAATGAGTGCTTTTTGGAAAACAGGACTAATACTTTACCTGTTTGTAATACATTTTTTTTCTTTCTGACAAAGTGATATTCCTGTCTTATTTGTTTCTCATCTTCTTTGACTACAGTCTTTTTTTTACCCTCCTGTTTTTTGGTATGTAATTTACCTGCTCCATCATTTCTTTCATTTATTTCTCTGTCCACATATCAGTATCTCCGTTATTCTCCAGATATAAGGGTCTTGGGTTTGGGCTGGATTTTAGTTTTTGTTTTGTTTTCTTTTTTAATTTGTTAGTTAGGAAGTGACTTGAGGTCATTTGGCATGACAATAGTTCAGAGAGCCTATACTGGAATAAATGGTATCCCTAGAAAAACATGGTGGGATGAGAAGCTTCTGTATCAAAAAAAAAAAAAAAAAAATCTCCTGTATGTTGAACAAATGAGGTGCCAAATTCAGCACCATGCTTCCTGCCTTGTGTGGGTTTTTGGCACAAATGTTACAAAAGTCATACTTGTCCACCAGGAGGTTGTACTTAGAATTTTTTTAATTTAGGTATGTAGTTGGAAACTAAGAGTCTTTCAGAGCTCAGGATTTGACTACAAAAGCTGCTGCACCCTCTGGTTTGAACATTTCTGATTAGCGAGGAAATTCTTTAGTTTGCTTGTGTTTTCAATGAAGTTAATTCTGAAGTGATTTTGTAGTATCCTGAAGAAGTTTTGCACTGATTTACAATAAAAAAATATATATTTTTTTCTTCTTCTCTAAAACCTGGCATTGAGAAGCACTGTACTAAATGCATGTCACTATTTGAATTGTGCAAATATTATGTTTGATATGCATTTATTTCCTAAAGCACTATACAGTTCAGATAAACGTATGTTACATCCTCAGTTGCTTGTTGAATGGAGGACTGGTAAATATAGCTGTGCATGTGTCCCTAGTGACACACGTTCATCTGCGGAACTTGATATTGCAGATTAGAAACTGATTGGGATGATAGAAGGAAAGGAATAGCTAATTAAAACTAAAAATATTTGAACTTGCTCTTGATTTTATTTGTATCTTGTTTTGATTTGAATATATCTTTGATGCAGTCGCCAGAGGTATGTTCTTGGAGACACAGCAATGCAGAAGATGGCTCAGTCCCATGTGTTCCTGAGTGGTATAGGTGGTCTTGGTGTGGAGATTGGTAAGTTTAGGTAACATTTATGTAAGCAGACACGTCTATGTAAACATACGGTCCTACATTACTTCTCAATCTTATTTTAGATGTAATAGGCATGTCTGAGGTATCTAAGTGAATATACATGTTCATGATGCGTAAGTAGCATAGATGCTGGAAAAATCCTGGGCTTCTGTATAATAAGCTTTTTAATAGAACAAAGTTTTAAATTTTATTTTAAAATGTACTTCCGTAGGCCAGATAGCTTTACCCAATATCTTTGTCTCGAGTGAAAGTTGAGAGTGGGTAATCCTGTATTAGGTTCACTGATACTGAAGCCTAAAGGAATAATTTGGAACAGCTATAGACTGAATTATTGCCATGTAGGAAATGGGGGCATGAGGGAGTAGGGGAACAGATGCAATTTGGTGAAAAATGCATAATTACCCCCATAACCACTTCCTTTACACTTTAAGAACCAGCCAAGATGAGTCTTGTTCATACCTGGGCTATTGGCCTTTCAGTTGGCTTTAATGGGACTCTGCACTAGATGCCAGAATAGATCTGTAAGGTTTTGCTGTTTATTGTCATTAGTGTCTCTGTAATCACACTTGTGGGATGAACAGCTGAGGAATGACAAATAGAGAGCCTTTTTAACCTTGCTCATGTTGTTCTGCTTTCAGTGGTGCTGTAGAATGCTTAAACCAAATGTAAAAGAAAACAAACCCTTAAGCTGTGAAGTTCTTAGGAGTGACATACTGTTATTGTCCACCCACATAACTTTTCACTTACAGCTTTGCAAGAAATCTGCGACAGTCCCTCTATCTCTTTGTTTTTTTTTTTTTTCAGCCAAAAATATAATTCTGGCTGGGGTAAAGGTATGTAAAACAGTTCTGTTTTTGGGTATTCTTAGGTGAGCGGGAGGGAAAGGGACAGAACCACTAGCTAGCTAATCTTAAGTTTCTGAAACTGTCTTTCTGTAGGAGGACTGCAAAACATTTGAGGACCTGATAGCAAAAACTTTAATAGACTGAATGCTCTAGTGGTGTGGTGTGGGACTCACGTTAGTGTGAAATCTGAGTTTTCATACCTTTTGAGATCCTGAGCAGAAGCATCCTGAAATACCTCATGTAATATTTCAGCCAGCTGCTGATCAGGCATTGAGTTCTTTTGTACGAAGTCACCACTCGTAAATGGAGTGGTATAAACCCAAAAGCCAATCTGTTCAAAATGTGATCCTATTCTGTCACCTGTCAGAATCCATTTGTATAGAATTTAAAATGGTTGGGCGTTTTAATCTGACAACTGCTTTTGTGCTGCTGGGATTAATTTTGTTAGAGAAGCCTTTTAACGGTGTTTGTTCCAATCACACACACACACACACACACACACACACACAAAATCCACTTGTTTATAATTTTGGGAGCTTGTTCAGTTACAGATTGCAGTTGTGCCTTTATTGCAGTGTGGCAAAAATCATCCTCAATATTTATATGCTCTCATCACTGCAAGCTGCAAGGAAAATGATTAATGAAATGCATCTTCCAGATGCATTCCTTTCTCTCAAAATGAGAGTTTTCTTGGCAAAGTGGTTGGAGGAGCTCATTCCTATACATGGTACAACTAGATCTTCTGCAATCCTAGTCCACCAGCATTTTATATGGGGCTTAATCCATCCTTTTGGGTGCTGAAACCATGTACATTTCTTCCACTAAATGCTTTTTCTCTCTCTTAGGCTCTTACAGTTCATGACACCAAGCAGTGCACAAAATGGGATTTGGGGATCAACTTCTTCATCCATGAAGATGACATAATCAGTCAAAGGAACAGGTTGGTGAAGTCTTTGGGTTGAGGGAGGACTGAACTTGACTAGGACCAACAGTTTGATCAGTGACAAAAATAGCAGTTCAACCTCCAAGAGCTGTTAATACGTATCAAGTACTTGTTAACCCCTATCTTTGGAGTTGCTGGCTTTAAGTACAGTGCCCAGGTAGGTATCATGGGAAGTCTAGGTTGGGGCTGGAATCCTGTCTGAGTCAAGTATCTTGCTTCCTGCAGCTGAAAGCTTGTAACATAAATTTAGTAATGAGGACCAGGGTGCATTTCTTTCTTAGACTTCCTCAGCCACCTTAGCAAAACTAGAAAACAGCCATGACACCAGAACATCAGCATGTCCTGCTGTCTGTTGGACAGGGCTGTTTTCCTCAGACCTGCTAGGAATTTAAGTGTGAGGAAATGAGTTGCTGATTGTCACCGGGAGACTTTCTAAGGGACTCTTAGAAGGGACTCTTAGCAGGGTGCCTGTAGTATGAAATTCAGTTTAGAAAATACAATTTCGTAAATGCGTAAAAAAAAAAAAAAAACCCTTCAAAGTTGCTGTTCTTTCAGGGCTGAGGCCACACTTCACCGTATCGCAGAACTTAATCCATATGTCCATGTAGCAGCATCAACTGTGCCACTAGATGAAACCACAGATCTGTCTTTCCTGAAGCAGTACCAGGTATGTCACTCTTAACTTAAAGGTCATGATATTTTGCTCAGAGCAAACAACTTGCATTTTTTGATATAAGTAAATGAAATGAAAACAAACTTCAAAGTACATTTTGAGATAATGGAAAGAAAGAAATACGTCTTATATTTGGACGAATGAAACGGTCGTGCTTGTGTTTTCAAGGCTGAAACTGTTCCTAGCACTTTATTTTGTCACTTCTGGAATTTACTGTGAAAATAAATAGCTAATTGAGATTGCCGTACAATGGTTTTCTTATTTGCAAGACAAAACTGTGACTTTTTTACAGTCATATTGCACAATATTCTACATGTATTTTGTGCATTATATTCTGTGCAGTAGAAACTCAAGCTATTTAATTAGAAAGGTCATTTATGTATTTATCTATATATCTAGTGAAATGTAAGTTACTCTGTAGTGGAATGAGGATTTTTTCAGTTGTTCAGTTAGCTGTCTCCTGCCTGTGTGCATGGCTCAGGATGAGTTGGGAACTTGTACTAGGTGGGTATTGGTTATACCCAAGCTAACCAAATCTCTGAATGTTCCAACTATGGTGAGGTGTGTATGACTGAATGGGACACAGTGCATAAGCTTTGTAACTCAATATTATCCTGAACTTTATAAGAATACTTGCAGAAATTGTGTTATGTCTGCAACTTAATGAATGCCAGTACTTGAATCTTGTGCAGACTTCTTGGTGTGCACTGGCCAGTACTATTTGTGTTTGTTTTGCTAACTTTAATCTTAAAATTCAAGAGCTACATTTTCTCAGAAATTACCCATAACTGTTTTCTTGAGTGTTGTAATTAGGTTTTGAGTTTCACAGCTGCAGTAAAAAAAAAAGTGAGAATTTGCTGTTCCTCATCTTGCTTCCACAACTTGTGGAGCAGTAACCCATCTAATCTAATTGGAAAACTGACTTGAGACTGCTTTCTGTTATGTTGGGGGGCGGGTAAGAAGGAATCTTAGAGGATCAGGACCACTGAGTAACTTACTGTTACTACCGCTTTTTCCATACCCTGAAAATGTTGATTGCTTTCAGTGTCTTAGCTTTATTTGTGTTGCCGTTCACAGTGTGTCATATTGACTGAAGTAAGCCTACTGCTGCAGAAGAAGATTAATGACTTCTGTCATGCTCAGCAGCCACCCATTAAGGTAATAGAAAACGTAAGCACACGATTAATCCATGTAGTGAGCATTCTGCACCTCCAACGTGTTCTATCCAGAAATGGAGACAGCAGGTTATGAGGTATATAGTTTTATGCAGATACCACAACGACGGAGCAGAATGAATTTTGGGAGTATGCTGCTGCTCTTCTGTGCACCTGTCTGTGATGTTATCTGGGTAACCATAGCTTGGTCCTTTAGCGGGGGCGGGGAAGGAAGGAAAAAATCTTCTGATAAAGAAAGTTTTCACTGTTAGCTTGTAACTTTTGTTGTGAGAGAACAGGGTGAGACCAAATGTACTGCCATTTCTGCTACTCTTACTTCACTGCATATCGCTGACTCCTGTTTTTTTTGTAGAGGTTCTGAAATGCTAGTGTGGGTTCAAAGTCTGTCATTAATGCTGTGCTGTATAGTCAGTGGCCTGGGTGCATGTGACAGGTGTCCACCAGAGCGCCAGTTACGCCTGCTAGCCCTGGACAAGGTTGAATGTGAGAGTTCATTCCTTTGACATGCTTTAGCGATAGTCATGATTTTTACTTTGTCTTGCAGTTCATCAGTGCAGATGTGTATGGAATATGTTCACGTTTGTTTTGTGACTTTGGTGATGAATTTGAAGTGCTGGATACAACAGGAGAGGAGCCGAAGGAAATCTTCATTTCAAATATAACACAAGTAAGCGATAGCAGTCATTGTGCTGGTATAACTTTGCTTTGTTATGACTCATTATTGGCTACGTGATCAAGAAAAGTGTTTCAATTTATCAGCCTGCTAAGCAGTTGGAAACTGCATAGCAGAGGCAAAACCAAGCTCCTAGATTGTAGTGTCTACATGGAAAACAGGCAGTGATAAGTACTAACACCATAGAGCAAGCGGATGCCTCTTGGTCATTACTTAAAATGTAACATCATAATGTTGAGGCTTTTTTTTTCTTTTTGTGAGAAAGAGATGAAGTGTGTAGAGAAGAGGATGTAGCCTTGGTGTGGGAATAGGTTAAGTCTTCAAAAGAAGCCCTGAAATAGTCATGAAACTAGCCCTTTTTTAGGAGAAACTACAGCACATATAGAGGGCGACTACTGGAGAGATCAAGGGGCTCAAGCAGGGAGAGCCTGCTTTGAGAAGAAACTTAAGAGTTTGATCATTTTAACCTCCCAAAGCAAAGACAGCGAGAAGAGCATGTTACTGCTAACACTTCCAGTGGAGGATATTAGAGAGGATATCCATTTGATCTTGTACTTTATAAATGTAAACAATTTCAACTCCTCTCAACTCTTTGGAAGTCCAGACTAGAGCCTTACTCATCTAGTAGCAAGTCTTTCGTCGTATCTCCACTCTAGATGTAATAGTAATCAAACTAGAAGGGGTTATATAACAAATTGTATTTGATCTGAATTAAAGCTCATGACACAATGATTTGGGTAGCCAGTTCTTTGGTATCTTTAAAATGTAATGAATGACTTGATCCTCATTATAACTGTGTACGGTTTATGTAAATGTTTCACGTCTTGTCCTGATTGCATGACAAGGCAAGGAATACATTAATTTTTCTTACAATTCATAATCTGATGCTTGAGTTCAGTTATACCTTGCTTCCACTGTCTGAAGTGGAAAAATTATCACAGATAAATCCCTTGTTATGGCAGAACTGAGGCGCTAAAAGTGTTAGTAATTGCAGTTTCAGTAAACAAAAAGCTTTTTGTCAGTGATAAAGCATGACTCCTTTATGCCAGGCTCTTCTCCTTGCTAACTTTGCCATTTTTGCTTTCAGTCAAATCCTGGTATTGTCACTTGCCTTGAAAATCATCCACACAGGCTTGAAACAGGACAGTTCTTAACCTTTCGGGAAGTTAATGGAATGTCATGTTTAAATGGATCCACACACCAAATAACAGGTAAATTGTTGCTGACTCATTTGCAATGTACTTGTTTGTTGCCTTTTTTAGCTCACTGTACTGTTAGGTATTGTAGCCAAAAGAGTGCTGTGTTGTGCACAACTCACATGAAAAATTGCCTTCAGGTATGGAGGTCTTCCTAGTGTTGTCTTAATTCCATTTCCATTTAGTAAAGCTCTTCTAAACTCATCTCGCTGCTTAAGGAGTAGTGGAAACTCTCAGCTAGTGGAAACTAGTTGACAGCCTCTGAGATTACTGTCACCAGTTTGCCGATGAAACTCTTGGTGTTTTTTTTTGAGGATCCTGTAAAGCCTATGCTTCTGTCACGGTTTTGGACTAAATTAACACCACTGTGTATGTCACTGTTTGCTTTGTAGTTTCCTTTACCGAGTGATGCTCCGCGTGGTACGGGAAGAAAGATATGACTTGCTTTGCTTGGCAGCTAGAGTATTTTTCTTGATTGCTTGTTATGTTAGTCACTGGGGTAAAATCTTACCCTGAGTGCTATATTGAACACAACTGTACACAGTCCAAATAAAACTGGGTGATTTCACTTTTGTTACAGAGCTGCGGTCGTCAGAATTCTTGTTAAATCTGCTGCTACTCTAAAAAGCTTATTTCGTCACAGATCATGTGAGACTAATACTTTGGCCCAGAAGCTGGCAGAGAGGGACAATCGCATTAGTTAGGAGGATCAGCTGTGTTTGTGGTTGCAAAGCAAGGTTGCATGCTAAAAAATTGGAGCTTAAAAAGCTTGGGGGGGGGGGGGGAGGGGGGA
>VXAL01006589.1:13434-38865 GCA_013399475.1 Chauna torquata | reverse complement strand
TGTATTTCCTTTTGTATCTAGAGAATAAAATCAGGGGAAAGTTTAGAAGGCTGTTTTCATGTTATTAAAACACTCAGTAGAAGACCCCGAAGTTGGACTCAGTGTGTGGAGCTAGCAAGAGTAAAATTTGAGAAGTATTTTAGCCATAAGGTAGGTAGCTAAGATGTGGAAATGGGGCAGTGCTTGACTGATAGGGACTTTAGAGAACTTGGTATTGCTTATAACTAGTTTTCTGAGTCTTTGCACGCACTTCCATTCTTCTTCATAAATAATGAACTTTACTTGAAATTTAAAAATGCTGTATCCCTTCCTCCTTTTACTGTAGAGTTTTTTTTTTAGTCTACTTTATTAACTAATTCGTAATGGCTCTGTTTGGTAGTCTCCATGCAGTTTTCTCGGCATTTTTTTCCAACTGACTAGGTATTTTGTTTTTCCAGAGCAGTGGGATTATCAGATGCCTTACTAAAGGACAACTGCTTTTTTTTCTCCCACTAAACTTTGTTACTTAACTCTTCGTATTCACATCCTTGATTTTCTTAAAGCTGTCAGAGAAAGGTTGGCTGAAACATGAGCCAGTCATTCTGAAAGTCAGGTCCACAGTGTTGCTTGAAGTGTGTGTGTGGTGGGGAATTGTGTAGGAAAGAGGTGATCATGATGTTGTGTATTAATAAGCGTATTGTATCCATGTGTATGGAAGCCCTGGTTGTGATGGCAGTTGTCATGTTATGAAAACATTGCTTTCCCAATTGTGAATTGGTATGCCAGAATCCTGATGCCAACAGGGTGGGGGGAATGCTTTGCTTGTTGGATTATCTTGCTCAGATGTGGGACAGGTAAGGTGACATTGTCATCTTCATCCTGTGAATGAATGAGCAAGTCACTCTGCCTGTAAGTGCTTGTGTCTTTAAGCTCTCTATCTTGATACAGGTATCTTTAGATTTTCTTAACTCTTTAAATGACTTCAGCTATATATTGGAGTGTCTTAAAAGCTGTATCAAGATTTCACATCATTGCTAGAAAGCAAGCTTGATTTTGTGTGGTTGTATCAATCCATATGACAAATTACTAAAGCTACTCTGGCTTTTCCTCTAGGCTCTTCAGCTTCTTCATTCCTTTCCCCTTGATACACGATTAAAAGATGGAAGTAAGTACAAACACCCTCTTGTGCCTCCTGTGAATTCTTGGCATATGTCATGCATTGCTGTTCCTGATTCCTTAGGGTTTCATCTTAAGTCTTTCTTCTTACCAGGCTTGTTCTGGCAGTCACCAAAGAGACCGCCTTTCCCAGTGAAGTTTGAATTTAATGATCCTTTGTAAGTATGGCTGTGCATTTTAAAGATCCTGTAAAGCTCACCCCATAGCAGAACATACCAGACAATGGCTTTATAGCACTACAAGTTGGACTGATACTTGATAGGTATTAGTGCATAGTCTTATGCTGTGGCAGATTGGGTGAACTGTCTCTCACTTTCACTGCAGGTAATTTAACTCGCTGACATGGGATCAGAGGGTGCTGTGGGAAGTTCTGACAATACCTGACATGAAATGGCTTAGAACCACCTATTTCATTTATTGTGTGGCTACAGAGTTACTGAGTTGTTTTACCCCCATCAGTCCACATCATAAAATGCAGGATGTGCCAAATTAAACTGACTACCTAAAATAACCTAATGAAAGTCATCCATTCATCATGATGTGGGTCTGATTTAGATGGCTTGGGTGTTACAGAGAATTTTTAAAAATGGTGTGGTTGAAGCATCAAAAAGCCTTGGTCTGCTGCATATCTACAGCTGCTTTGAGAAACTGTCTGTATCCCCATTCTTAGTTGGGGTGAAAACTGAGATCATTGCAAGTGTCAGAGTAGTTTTGAGGTGAAGTTTTTATTCTCACACTTATGTCATGTGAGAGCTTGTAGTCATTTTCCTGACTGGAGAGGTTAAGGAAATGCAGTTAATCCTAGCATTAAATAACTCTTCACTCATCAAAGGTTACTTAGTTTTGGGGAGGACTTCTGAGTCCCTCAAAAGCTGTCTGTTTTGGACGGTGTGCTCTGAAGGGTAGAAATTCTGTTTCTCTATGTGTGTTCTCAAGACCTCTTTGAATATTATTGCAAAGCTTCATGTGGACAACTGAATAAGAAAATAAAAATAAAAAAATTCTCTTCCTCTTCAGGCACTATGGTTTCATTGTGAGCGCAGCAAAACTCTTTGCAACAGTGTACTGTGTTCCTTTCACAGAAAAGGTAATCCATACTGCAATAGTGTTCCCATTTCATAACTTGGATGTACACGTTCAGTTTTGATCCAGCGTCCAGTTACCAGTCTTTTCCAAGAACTAATTAAAGTGATTCTTAAAGTAACCTATCCTTCAGCGCTGGTTGTCCAGCAGCTGCTTATATGTGGTCTTTCTAATTTGAATTACTAACCAGGGAAATAAATGGCTAGTGTGTTAGGTATTTTCAATAAGCTCTGAACTCTTAAATATTTATTTTGATGGGCCTGTTTCCTGTGTAAAATAATAAGTGAATTGAAAGAAGTAGTTTTTAAGGCATTTTTTAATTAAGTATCTTAGCTATTTTGTGAGGGGTTTATTACTATTATTATTTTTCTTTATTTACTACTCACAGCCTCTCTGTTGCTTATCCTTCGTTTTTCTTGTTACCCTTTGTCTTTTTTAATTGAATCTTCCTGCAAGTCACATTTACGTTTTGCTTGTGATCTCCTGAACTACTTCAAGTATTGCGCCATGAGTAATGCTCCCTTATGTGCAATTAGGAGACCCCAGACAGAGATGGAGGAGCAGGCGTGGCACGGTGAGACTGAGTAATTCTAGGCCAGCTAAACATGCTGTGCAGAGCAAAATTCCCATTAATGCAAAACCACGCTGTCATTCGTGCTACAAACACCAGATGAAAGAAATGGCACCTCTTCCCTCATGGTGTATCTACAGAAATCAGACATGCTAACAAGTATTTATGCTGTCTCAAGATGTCTGAACTGCCTTCAGTACTCTTTGAACAAAACATAGTACAAACATTTTAAGCTACGTTTAAATGATATTCTGTTTTTTTAAGCTTAGGTGTAACTTTTGGTACCTCTTTTTACATGCATCCCTACCAATGTTGATTACATTCTGTGTTTCTTGCAAATCTTAGATTCTGTACAAATTTGTTTGTCTTTTCATAGAAAAATGGCTATTGGAGTAATCTTATTTCCCAGGTGTATAAATTCTGTTCAGGTTTCAAGTGCTAGGCATTTCATACCACTGTGGGTCTTATGCACTGTAAATCTTATTTAAAGCTTCAGAGATGATGTTTCAGTGGAACACCACTGACTGTGGGATTTTTTCGGTTTTGGTATTCTTTGAAATGCTCCTGCATACACAATCTCTTTGTGGGGGGCTTTTTTCAGTTGATGTGAATTTTAAATTGTTTTTCCTCAAAACCATAATAGGATTTGTCAGAGGAAACTATTTTGAAGATAACTTCAGCTGTGAAGGTACCAGAGTTCAGACCTTCAAACAAAGTAAGTATGATTTTAACTTAAAAGAAAAAATAATGCACACACAGTGTCACACATCTCCCACTACTCTGTGCATGGATGCTGATCTGAAACAAAAGTGAATAAGAACGTGTTTTGTGGAAGCAAGAGTGTGACATACAGGACTGCTTTAACTTGATAGAGCTAATGTATCTACGTACCAGATGCTAAATGCAAGATGGATTTTCTTCGGGGCTTTTGCAAATGACTTGTAGGAGCTTTTTCAATGCATGAGTGTGATCATAAGTCTACAAAGTTTTTAAGTTTACACAAGCGTATACTTATTTACTAAAAGCAGTAAAATGTCACTCAAAAGCAACTTCAAAGCAATCCTTGACTAGAGTCAATTTGTTATTTCTCTCTAGGTAGTATTAAGGAAGTGTCATTACTTTTATGTTTGTTTCTGAAGTGTTAACTTCAAAATAGCTTAAGTCTTATCGTGCAGTGGCTAGCATTTGTCATCACTTAAAAATAACACATAACATATCCCAGGGCGGTTTCATATTTTCTTGCCCAGTGTTAATGCCTGTCTCATGAATGCTTGCCTCATGAGACAAAAGCACTGTTTTGACCCAATCACAGAATGGTTGATGTTGGAAGGGACCTCTGGAGACTGTCTAGTCCAACCCCCCTGCTCAAGCAGGGGAAGCTAGAGCAGGTTGTCCAGGATTGTGTTCTGTCAGCTTTTGAATACCTCCGAGGACTGGAGACTCTCTAGGCTACCTGTGCTAGTGTTCAACCATCCTTACAGTTTTGGTTGTGTTTGTTTTGGTGTGGTGGTGGTTTTCTTGTTGTTGTTGTTGTTTTGTTTGTTTTTAAGTGTTATGTTTCTTATGGAATTTCCTGTGCTTCAGTTTGTTCCTGTATCCCCTTGTCCTGTCGCTGGGCACCGATGAAAAGAGTCTGGCTCCACCTTCTGTACTTCCCCACTACCAGATGTTTATACACATTGATAAGATCCTGCTGAGCCTTCTCCAGGCTGAACAGCATCAGCTCTCTCAGCCTCTCCTGACATGAGAGATGCTCCAGTCCCTTAATGATCTTTGTGGCCCTTGGCTGGACTTGCTCTATTAAGTCCATGTCTGTCTTGTACCTGGGAGGGAAGACTTCAGGGAACGCAGAAATCTTAGTACACTTGTGATATACAAAGTTCATGTATTTTATTACGTAAACACTGTACACACTTGCAGGTTGTACAGACTGATGAAACTGCAAGAAAACCAGATCATATTCCAGTCAGCAGTGAGGATGAAAGAAATGCTATTTTCCAGCTGGAGAAGTCTATACTATCCAATGAAGCTCTGGAAAGTGAGTAGTAAAAACTAGCTTTATAGCTTAGTAACATCTCGCAATTGCACTGCATCCATTCAGGTCCAAAGACATTCAGGTCTTTGGATAAAGCAGTTCTGTAATTCTGCAAGAAGCAGGCAGCTGACTGCTAAAGCTTTCCAAAGCACCATGCAGGTAATTGTCCTTGTTGCTTGACTCTAAAACTTGCAAGAATCTCAGAAATACAGAAATATAGGGTTCTTTGTTACACTTGCGTGTAAGTACAGCCCTGATAACTGTGAGCAGGTAGCAGAGCGTTGAACTCTAAGGAGGGAAAATGTCCTGACTAGATCCCAGATGGACTGAAAGTGATTCTGGTATGAGAAGGGTGAGAGTTACTTCCTACAGGAATCAATATGGAATTATCTGGAATTGTGAAGGCTGTTAGAGTCTTCATTGGCATCTTCTAGATGTGTTAAAATGTGGATGTTTGAATCCTGTTTTTGTGTTTGGCGACAAGAGGAGGTCATTGGGCAAGAACTGCATGTGTGCATTTTTAGCACATGAACACAGGGGAGAAAGATTACTTTAGCTCTAGCCCATCCCATGGAGAGTCAACCCTAACCTCTGTCTCCCATGCTACTGAGATCACACCGAGATAGTTACAGATAAACAAAGCTTTTACAGGGAATTCCTACGGGAGGGGACCTATAATGAGGTGGGGAGTAGTAAGAAACATTTATAGGACTATTCCTGGTGTTGTAAGGAAAATAATATTCTGGACCTCTGTTGATATGTCTCTAATTACTCACTTCTAACAACAGTCATCACTGGTATTGAAAGGGGCATTTCCCCTTCTAGCATGGAAAAGCAAGTTATAAGTATGGCACTAAGCTCCAGAACATGACAATTTTTTAATTTGTTAAGGTTCTAGTTCACTGTAACTTATATGTAGGACATCCTCAGTTTTCTAGTAGTCATTTTTGCTCTTTTTTTTTCATGAGCAGATGACTTGCAAATGAAGCCCATTTCCTTTGAAAAAGATGATGATAGTAATGGGCATATAGATTTCATAACAGCAGCATCAAACCTGCGAGCCAAGATGTACAACATCGAACCAGCCGATCGGTTCAAAACAAAGCGCATTGCTGGAAAGATCATTCCTGCAATTGCAACAGCTACTGCTGCAGTTTCAGGGCTGGTGAGTAAGCTTTTAAAAATGCTGAAAATGCATGTTTCTTTCTGTTACTGTTCCTTGCCTAAAACCACTATTGTGTGGATGTTCATTAATGCTACCCTGACAGAGCCTCATCTAAGAAATGGGTTTTAAAGTTGTTAAAGATCACAATGATATATTCATTCTGTAATGATAATTATCAGTCTAATATGTCATAAATACTTTCATTTCAAACTTATATTCTGTTGAGGTTTAACCTGGCAGGCAGCTAAACACCACACAGCTGTTCACTCACTCCCCCACAGTGGGATGGGGGAGTGAACTGGAAACAAAGTGAAATTCTTAGGATGAGGTAAGGACAGTTTAACAAGAAAAAAAAAAAATGCACAAAGCAAGTGATGCACAGTGCAATTACTCACCACCTGTTGACCGATGCCCAGCCAGTCTCCAAACAACGGCAGCCCTGCCAGCCAGCTTCCCCAGTTTTATTGTTCAGCATAACGCCACCTGGTATGGAATATCCCTTTGGCCAGTTCGGGTCAGCTGTCCTGGTCCTGTCTCCTCCCAGCTCCTTGCCCGCCCCCAGCCTCCTCACTAGCAGGGCGGTATGAGAAACTGAAAAGTCCTTGACTTTGTATAAGCAGTGCTCAGCAACAGCTAGAACATCTCGTGTTATCAACATTATTTTCCTTCTAAATCCAAAACACGGCACCATAACAGCTACTATGAAGAAAATTAACTCTATTCCAGCTGAAACCAGAACATGTTCTTTTATTTTTCTTCTGTACAAGTACAAAAGGTCACTCTTGGTTTTAGCTGCAGTAAACCCTCAGTGCTTTTATTTCTGGTTTGCTGACCAGAAAGGGGAATTGAAGATCAGCATTTTGGTTTGTTTTCTGCAATTAGTAGTAGCTTCCATCAGAGTGCCAATGTCGAGAGTGGAAAGGATCTGTTCTGTAGTAGTTCACATCCATGCACCTCAGCCAGAACTACATGCTTTGTTGGGGGTGTCTTGAACTAAAGAATTTTGGAAGAGTCCTGCATTAGGAGCATTTTTGAACATTTTAAATATTTGCATCAGCAACAGGAGAATTGATTTCTGTGGCGTATTTGGGTTGCATCTTCGTACATGATTTACTCTGTGGATTGTACAAAGGCTGATCTCAACAACTTATCCTACAGTTGTGTGGCACCCTAACTAATTCAGTGTTGATAATCCAATGCCTGTGTTTGGTCTCATGGAAGCATGTGATTATTTGCTGCAGGTTGCATTGGAACTCATCAAAGTTGTGGGTGGTTACCCAGCTGAAGCATATAAGAACTGTTTTCTGAACCTAGCCATTCCTATAATGGTCTTTACAGAAACTGCTGAAGTAAGAAGAACTGAAATCAGGTAGGAAGGGTGATGGTAGAAGGCTGGTATTATGGAAACCTGGTATTTCTCACTCGGAACTGGGTGAGATGTTACAAGTGCGAGATTTGTACAGTTATTAAATCCAGATAATCAGATTAAGGCCTTATGTGCTCATATAGCAGAAATATAATGGAACCAAAGTTCACCGTCATACCCCAGTTAAACATTAGAGATATTCATGGTTGGTTATTTTCGTTCTTTAAAGAATTCATCTTTTGGAAGATGGTGAATCACTTAGTGCTTGCTATCAAACTCCATTTACCATTTAGCCATTTACCGCTAAAGGTATAAGTGATATTCTCAGTACTGCCAAGGGTGTCCCATAATGCATAGCTCAAGAACTTCCTGTTTGGAAATGCAGCTCACACACTCTTCTGTTCTAATTTTAAAACTAGTGGTTTTATGGGCTTAGTTTTGTTTTCAGTGGAAGTTGTTGGTAGCTAGGCTCTAAAAGTCTAGCTGAGCAAGATGTGCAGCACAGTTATTAATAAACATCCTGTCTGCTCAGACTGGATGCACTTCTGTATCTTGGTCAATACAAAACCTATTTTTGAGTGGGTCTGAAAACTCAGTAAATTCATTGCCAGATATTGTGTTTACTCAGAGTTCTAACTTTGTGTCTTGTGCTTAGCCAAGTGAAAGGGCTGGAGAAATGGCAGAAGGGAGGGAAGAGATTTTTGCTTAAGATAAAACAGCAAGTCACTAGAAGAGAGAGCAATTCTTCAATATGTGTTTAAAGGAAAAGCCTGAAGTTCACATTCTAAAGTAACAAATAATTTTTCTCTTTTTAAAACAGAAATGGGATATCATTTACAATCTGGGACAGGTGGACAATTTATGGAAAAGAGGATTTTACTCTGTTGGACTTCATAAATGCTGTCAGAGTAAGATATCATCTATTGTATTGGGTTAATGCGAGATGAGACGAAAGCATTTTCTTGGTTTGGGTTGTTGGCTTTTTTCTTTTTTGTCTTTGTCAAATTGTTGTTTAAACCAGAATTCTAGACAGAATTAATGGCAATGGGAACTTAAACCTGTAAGTTAACACATCCAAGCCTATTTTCAAATTCTTTATTAAGTCCTTTATTAATTATAATTTGTTCAAATATAGCTTAATAAAAACCTCTGTCATGTCCATGCATTAGTATATTTTCTGGTTGGGATCCTATGGTTTTCAGTAATTAGCTGTAGTATTAACCGTGGTTGTATCTGTTGGCTTGTGCAGCTGGCATACTCCTTTAATCCGTTTTAATTTGTGAATTCCAGGAGAAATACGGAATTGAGCCAACTATGGTTGTACAGGGAGTCAAAATGCTGTATGTTCCTGTGATGCCAGGTCATATTAAAAGATTAAAGCTGACGTAAGTATAACTGGAAAATGGATCCAGGGATGTGAGTGCATCTACAAATTATGTTCAGTGATTGTATCACAAGAACATGGGTCTGATAGCAGCATTTTCTCCCAAAGTGGTTTCTAGTTGTTTATATTTGGGAAAGAAAAAAGGTAATTTCTTCCTTTATTTAAAAAAATAAAAATAAATGAATTATCTCTTGTGGTGAATTAACTTCTGTGCTGAGGACAGGAGATTTACAAAATGCTACTCTAACTGATGAATGCCAGAATGAGAAACGCAAAGAAGTCTGACAATAAGTTTTTTGGGAAAGAATATACCTTTGTTTAAGCAGAACAAGACTAAATGATCCTTTTTAAACAGGCTTAAAACTAATGGTGATATTTAGCAACTTAGTTCTGAAAGCAGGGGAAGACATTCAGGAAGGAGTTAATCTGTTGGTTGCAGGCTGAGATTTATGATAGTCTGTTCAGTCTGTGGTAATTCCTTGAGATTCTAGCTCGCTTTAGCCCTTTTAAAAATGAAGAAGTTTGCAAGACTTTGCAGTGATGCTTACTGACAGAAAATCAGAGTATAACAAACTGGAAGTTTGGGAGGGTGTGAGGGCAGGGCATTATTTTTTGATTGATAAGCCTTTGCAAAGGAATAGCCAGATCTGACCCAAGTTTGATTTTTACCTTACTTGTTGATTGAACTTCTTTAGCTCAAAATCTGTCCATCACAGCTCCTCTGAAGTGTATGTTGGTCAGTGCTCACAAGCTTTGCTAGAGGAAGTAGATGTATTAATCAGTAGTCTTCTAGTAGGTAACTTCAGGGAAAGTAGTACATGTATGGGCAAGGGGGCAACTTCCAGGGAGAGAAGAGTCTTTAAGTTGGTGCTGCCTGTAGGGTGCCTGGCATACCAAGACATGAATTTATAGCCTACCTCAGAATAAATGGTTTATATTTCTTCTCCTACAGCTGTATAAAACATTTTGAGCGAGTGGAGTGTGTAATAATGTCAAAGGCATGGTTTGAAGCTACCTTTGTGTGAAGATCAGGATTTTCTATTAACCCTGAAACTCTGATTCAAGCTTTTCATGTAGTTACAGCTTCTTGGGGTTCTGTTACAAACAGTCCCAAAAGATTTATATGTGTGCACAACAAATTCTGGTCTTGCTTGTGTTTTTTTCTTAAGGGGTTTAAAATCTTTCCTCTTGCCATAATATGACAACAAGTATTGCAATACTCTTCATTTCAGAATTACAGCATTAGTAGCAGACTCTGTAGGAGCAAGTTTTAGAGACAGTTACCCGCCTCGCTCTGTAACTTGAGGCTTCCTCATGCAAATGGATGTGACCTCAGTGTCTCTGCTGCCGAGAAGAGGCTAATGCTTTGTGTTCTTGCAAGGGAACAAACACTTCTGGGGAAAGCAGCTTTTTGTCCTGTGTGCTAAAGCTTAGCCAGAAGTGAAATCCTTCTCTGAAGTGTCCTGTGAGGAATAAAAATAAATGTGTTCCTCGAGCCTCCTAGCATTTGAGCTGACCAAGTTGGAAAGAAAACAGTTTTGAGACATCCAGAGATATGTAATGAAAGTGAGGTTGATCAAAGTGTTTATTGTGCAACTTCAAAGCCTCAAAAGCTACAGCTATTGCTCATGTTGCAGCAGTAAGACTACAGAGAGCAAAGAGGGGAAGTAGCACTGAAACGTGACATGCTTACTTAGTTTAAACTCACTTTGTGGTCACTAAGGAAGACGTCCAAGATCTTGGCTGTTTTTCCCCTCATAGCTGTTCACCTTCAACATTCAAGGACTTGGGAAGTCTTAACTTCAGTAGAATTGCTTTCCATGAGAACTGCGTATCTGGTGTCTGCATTGCAGTGGGTCTCCCTTATAAAGTATTAAAACCAGCCATTGTTGGTAGACCAAGAATTTGGTCCTACTTCATGACCAAAATTCTGCACAGAAAGCTGATTTTGTCTGGTGCCTCAAGAGGATGCCAAAGAAATATCATGCGGGTGAGGAATCCCTTCTGAAACTGGCCATTTTCTCTTGTCATTTGTACTGAGCACTTGTTAGTGAGCAATGTAATAGCTCACTAGCAGGCTGAGAAGTGCGTCAAGAGAAGTAGCATGCCATTTGCTATAGCTCAGATGAAGGAACAGCAACCTGTGTGTCTGCATTAAAAGAAGGCTCATTCTCCATTTTAAAGTGGTTTCTGGTATGTTGGGCTTCATTGCTGGTAGTGAAATTCATCCTAGGCTGGCTCTGAATTCCCACTGCTGATCCTTCTTCTGTTATCTTAATAAACTGTTCATTTCCTTGTAGGATGCAAAAGCTTGTGAAGCCATCAGCTGATAAAAAGTATGTGGATTTGACAGTATCGTTTGCTCCAGAGACTGATGGAGATGAAGACTTGCCAGGGCCGCCAGTGAGATACTACTTTGTTCAGGAAGACAATTGATGGTAGAGATGCAAAAGTCACTCCAGGACCATTTGTTTTGAAAGGAGTGTGCTAATTTTCAGCTATTAAAGATGGTACTATATATTTCTTTTTGGTGAAGCCTTAATTAAAACAAATGGTGAAAGTCAGTGGCTTTGCACTGAAGACAAACTGGATTTGTTTCATCTCCTCCCGTTATCTTCAAACCTGTTTACTCAAAGGAGGATTGGTCACTCCATGAGATGGAATGTCCAGTACAGTCCTTACCTTAAAGACAAGATGTATGTTAATTTGTGGGGAGCTGAAGCGAGCAAGAAGAATGGTGAATGTAACAGATTGTCCCCATGTACAAATTAAGCACTGCTTAGAGAAGAGTGCAAAAACTGGGGAAACTGCCATTTTATGATACTTCTGGTGTTCTAAGAACATGTCAAGTCCATTTCATATGTTATTATCTTCTCAAACGAGAATTTCAGTCTTGCCATCTACACATGAGGGATAATCCATCCAAAATGCTTAAAGTCCCACTTAAAAGCAGATGAGCTGCTCTTGTGTTGTTGGTGCTCTCTTCTGAACTGTACGTGATGCTGTGTGTCAGAGCAGCTGTTTTATGTCAGTCTCCACATGGAAACACAGGGAGGCAGGTCTTGAAAAGGTGTAAATGGTCAGAGCTCCCCTGAAGTCAAGACAGCTGGAATTGTTTGTTATCTGCACTAAAACTGTTCTCTGGGGAATACTGCAATATGGGGAAAGTGGAACCCTATCAGAGAGCTGAGTTAACACTTTCAACAATAAAACATTGCCTTCAAGAAAGAGAAGACGTTCAGTGTGGTCGAGCCTTTCTGCCTTCACCAAGTTCAGAGCACTGTAGCAAGAGATGACTTTGAAAGGAGGTAAAGGCAAATGGCCCTGGATGTTTGTCATGGCAAACGCTGTTTTCTCAGCTGCTCCTTCTGGTACCATTTCCTTATAGTGAATGGTTGTGCTGTACACCTGTCCACAGCAGGAGTCTGAGCTGCGCTGAGTGAGCACTGAGTTTTTATCATCTCAGTCAGTTACTAGGATATCTAAGTATAAGGAATCTGCTTAATTGGAAATAATTAGGGTCTTGCTTTGTGCTGTGGTTGAGGCAGAGGTGCAATACAGAAGCATCTGTAACAACACCTTATTTTTCTCTATCATTTAAACATTGGACAGTGTAGCTGATAGTTTGAGCAGTGGGGGGAGAGTGGCATTTTTTTTTTTTTTAATTCCCCAGTGATGACAGTGAAGTGGGGTTAGAACAAAAAACCAAAGCTACAAACTGGAAATCCTTTTAATGTTTTTAAGCTTTGGAGATGGTGAATGCGCATCTCTAAATCCTGCAGTTGTTGCAAAAGGGATTGACTACTTAGCCATTTACCCTTGATCATCATTTATTAAGATTTAGGGATATCTTCACACTTAATGAACATTATTGGTCAGGAATTTTACCCGTTTTTTTCCCTTCTTAGATAGTTGTAGTCAGGAACAACAGCTATTAGGCCGGACACTTGAACACCAAGATGTATGGAACTGAATAGCTGGAATCAACACAATTATTTCAGTATTTGCGATTTAGTCTTACACACGAGATACCTTCTGGAAGGGTGTATATAGTTTTACAGTCTGAATAGTTTATAGATATAATTTTCTAGGTTAATAACTGTGCTTTTTAAATTACCTAACTTATTTTTTTTTTAAAGAACTTCTTATAGAGATTTTTTTTTGAAATGGGGGAAAAGATTACTACATTTAGAGTGCAGAGAAGGCACAAGCAGACAGTAAGTTTCCACTTCTAAATACTACTGAAATATATTTCCCTGTGGAATATATTTCCCTATGTATTAGAATCTAAACTCTAAACTGAAATCACTGATTAGTACTAAGGCTCACTTACTTAAATGTTTAGGTCAAATCAAAAGCACTGTCACCTCTCACAGTTGTAAGCTGGGAAAAAAAAATTTTGTGATTTTGTGTAAGTACACTCTGGTGTGTTAGCGTGGTGTTAACATGCTTCTGCTTTTGTAGTAAGCAGTGTAGAAAAATAGTGTTAGTCTCACTACTTTGCTAGAAGGCCATCTGACGGTCATCAGAGTTTAGAGTAAATTTTCAAATATAAGTAACAGAATGGCTCTTATTAATGACAGTGCATACAGCTTTGTGAGACCTTTGCCAAAAATTCTGGGTGGAGGTTGGCAAGTATCAGGGCCAGAATTGACAGATAAGGCTGTATCTCTGTACTGCTCTTATTGTGCGTGTCTGTTGGATGCATGTCTGTTCTACGGATGGGTTCTACTCAGTTTAACAGTTGGTGATGGAAAACTGAAAATGCACAATGGCTCTATGGATGTTTTTAGCAAATCTTTAAAATTTTCTGGATATAAGTTAACCTAGGTAACATTTTACAAGTAATTACATAAGAGGACTTCATTTGGAAGAACTGTGCATGTCAAGTGACTATTAAAATTGTTTTTCATGTTTTTAAGATTTCCTGAATTGCTGATACAGAGGGTGAATGCATTTATATTGGAGCTTGTGTAGAGTGGAGTGAGCTGATTCAGCATGAATTTGTTTGATGCAGCCTGTTTCTCAATTTAGTGCTACTTTTTACCAGAAGTCCCAGCAGGTGCTCTGCAGGATCACACTAAAAGGATCTCACTCAAACCGAGCAAGTGAGCTTTGGGCTGGGAGGAGTTGCTGGTCTTCCAGATCTCCAGCATTGCCAGTACCAGTGGTAGCAGTGCAGAGGTGCGTTGCACTGGAATATCAGAACTGCTTTTTGGCTTTGTAATGAAAGCCTGTGTGTGTCTAGGACTGTTTGATGCTATATTCCCATGCAGCAGCTAGAGCTAGCCGTCTGCCTGCAGCAATGAAGAACTAATCACGTTTCTGCTACAACACTTTGAATAGCCTTCCTTCAAAATGTTATTCTTTACAAGAGCAGCTGGTTTGCAGAGGTTAAATTTTGTATCAGCATTAAAGATCTTTCTCACTCAATGCTTTTTTTACATTCTGCTCACATTTACGCTAGCTTTCCCTTAATTTCCTACACTCTTAGTAGTCGCAGGAATGTTCATGCATGCAAAATTAGGCATTTAGCATCCAGCTCTGTTTCTTTAATGCTAGGAGTAGTGAGGATTCTGTGTAAAGATCATGCTACTGTTAACAAGACTGTATTTGACAGATATGGCCTTGTAGTTCTGATGGATTTAGGACTTTCTTTACCAATCCAAGGAGTAAAAAGTACATATTTTCATCTTTTTTCTCCGTTTTCCAAATACATGTGGTGAATATGTGAACATCTCTTTAAAAAAAGAAAAAAAAAAAGTGCTATTCAAGAATAATGACTGCATAGAAAGAATAACTCTGGCACCAGTTTCTGCAAATGCTGAAACACCTGTGTGACCTCATCACAATCTCTCGCATCCTGAAATACCACAGGTTTCAGCTAGGCAGAGAGTTTGTATATACGTCTGACTTCTATCAAACAGAAGTAAAGGCTTTAGGTGAGTTCTTGTTCTTAATCTTTCCTTGTGTCTTTGGAAACGTTGTGGCTGTAGGCCAGCTGTTTGAAGAAGGTAACTGAAATTCAGCCAAATGCAACTGGCTTAACTGTACCTCTGCCTCTGTATCTTGAAAGGTCTATCCATTGGTGTTAGTTATCTCCTGTTCTATAATTACAGAAACCAGACTCTGCTGCAGCACAAGGCAGCAATCTAAACTTTTGTCCAAAGGGTGATAAATTTTGACCAGATAGCTTTTGGGGTGTTTGTTTGTTTTTTACTAGATGCATCTTTTTTTTATCTTCCATGTGGTTGATGGAATAGCTAGTGCAGGTGTTTATCCATTCTGCAGAATGCTTATTTAGGCTCAGTGTTAAACGTGTCGTGAGTTATAGCCGTGATGATCACACCAGCAAAACTGTCTTAAGTGAATCATTTTGCATGGCCAATGTAAGGTACGGTGAAGAAGTATGGAGTTCCCACTTTTCACAACAACACACAAGTTTCAATTTCATACTCATGAAAAGTAGGTATGCAACTTTAACCTACTGTATACCAAGCACCATCATCTTCACAAAGTGATCTCGAATGTTTTCCTGAAAAGAAAGTGCTAATGCCTCATGTTGTACTTTTTAGTATAGCGTGTGCACCTTAATATGGTTACACACAATCTATTATTTAGAATCACGTAGGCATTCTTTTAAGATAACTTTACCAAACCTTGAGTGACTTCCATAATCCTTGAAACAAATAATAATTAATTTGTGATTACAGTTGATATCAAAGGAACATCGTGATCAAGCTTGGTCTAGAAATAAGAGCACTGCTACCTGGAGCACTTCCTACAGGTGCAGTGAAGCTGCTAGCTGCTTCGGTACCAAGAGCATAGTTTTCTTCAGCTGAGCTGTGTGAATGCTCCCCCACCACTCCCAGGGAAGAGGAAGGGGCAATTCCTCTTGTGCTACAGGATTTTGTTCAAGAAAAAAGCCAGGCTCAGCTAAAGGAGTGTAGCTCAGCGGAAGAGCTCCATCCTGGAAGCACTTATTCAGTCCAGCTGCCTGGCACAATTTAAAGGCTAAAAATAATAAACTTGGGTCTACTGCTGATCACTTCCTTCACTTTTTTTGAAGGCTGGATCCCCAATTTCCAAGAGGATGGATGCTGTGGCTCAGGCTTGGTGAGGTTCCACAGCCGTTCGGTATGATCAGCAGGGCTGTCGTGCTTGCTGCCTTCCCTCATTACCAGCTGTACGCTCTTTTCTTCACTGTGCTCTGGCTCAGCCAATGGAGAGGTGGTTCAGAGAGCTTAACCAACAGGGGCACCGACTAATTTTTTTTAGTTCCCTGAACTAGCTCATGGCAGGATCAGATGAATGCTGCTGCTGGCATGTAGAAGGGATGGGAATGTATAGCTAGGCAGGAGATGTCTCTGCTTGAATTTATGCCCTCCCTTGGTTGCAAAACGTGGGAGATGCCCCAGATGCCCCATTCACAATGTTCCAGAGGCTGTAAGGGACGTGTGACCTCGTGGAGAACCAGGAACCCCCAGTTTAGGCTACCCAAACTAGTATTTTCTGCTTGGCCAGTATTGCACCTCTCCAGCAATGTTCAAAGCCCCAGCAGATGTGAGGCATCCTTGTGAGCCAGTGACAGAACTAAGCCCACAAACACTGTCTGACTCAGTTCAATATAATATTTTTTCATCGCATTGTACAGGATCAGTATGCCCTCTCTCTTGCACTCTTGTCTTTTCTTTTTCCAATTTAATCTTCCATAGGAGTTGGGGTTATTTGGATGTACAGTATTTTCCTTTTTTTGAGAACTATTTGTGATGTCCTCCCCAAATCTCAGAAGTTTCTCTGGGAGAAGCTGCATTACATTCTTGATTTTGTACAAACAAAGCTGTTGTAGAACTCAAGCCAGAATAGCCTGGGAAATGCTTTCAGTTTAGCTGTAATAGTGTAGAGTTCCTGTAGGCTCCTTCTTGTGCCTCTGTCTTTCAGCAGGACTTTTCCATGTTTTGCTTTCAGAGCTCTAGGCCGTCTGCAGAGCACTGTGGCATGTCTGCATGACAAATGGTTTCAGGTTCCCTCGGGTTTGGGTCACAAAGTAATGGATGACATCCTGAAGGCTTTTAAGTGTCACCTGTTTCACCAAAAAAAAAAAAAAAAGGAAAAAGAAAAACACCAAACAAAACATACTGCATGTGTTACAGTGAGAATACATTTTTGAAAACACACTGGAGAGGAGGTTGATTTTTTTTTTTTTTTCCTACTATTCTAGTTCTTCTTAAGCTTGTTCTTTATGATTAGGTTACTTAGACTAATGAGAGGCAAAATATCTACATATTTTACTTTCTCACAAATTAGGTAGGAATTTACGGTAGCTTTTCTAATTTTCTGTAAAGTAATATTTCTTACACCTGCTTAAGAATCTCCAACAAGAGAATTGGTCATTTACCTTTCTTTCCAATTCGACAACGTAACTTGCTTCTTTGGATATCACTCTGTAGTGCTTTATGCATGGGGCACTGAAAGGAAATGAAATGACAGTTGATATGCTGCCAGAAATGAAATACCTTATGACGTACCATTGCTGTCATTATGAACTCTTCTGCCAGAGCAATGGATGCGTTTTGTAATATCCCCAGAGCCTACTGAAGGTATGTGGCAGGGTGTGTTTTTTCCTGTCATAGTTTAGGAACACTGGGAATTGCAAGTGTCATTTCCTGGTGCCTCAGGTGACTCTTGTTCTGAAACTCTGCAAAGCTAAAACATGGCAATTCAGTTAAAATGTGGTGTGCTTTTATACCGAGTTACTGTTTGAAAATATTTGTCTCTTTCATTTTTCTTTGCTCATTTTACAAAGGGATATGGCCTGTTCCCTTTCCATTCTGCAGGAAGATTTCTTAAACTGAGTATGGTTTCATGGCTGGACAGCAGGCAGGGGAAGACTGTTCTCCCAAGGAAACTGGCTTTAGCTGGTTGATCTTCATTACTTTTTTGTTTAATCTAACTGGCTTTGGAGGAGGAGAGAACTAATAAACTGGTCTCAGGCCCACCCCTGCTTGCCCCATTTGCCTTTCTCAAAATAGTCTGAGGGTGAGGCATATGCTTCACAGGTCAACTTTGGGTATTTTGCATTCAGCTTTTAATACAGTACATACTAGTTATGAATGGGATAACATATTATGGAATCAACCTACTCCAGCACTTGTCGGACAGTGATTGCGTAGTTCTTGCTGTCGCTGCCAGGACGCAGGATCAAATTCCCACACGAAGGGTATTTTTCTAACATCTCTGTCGCTTCTTTCCGAGACACTGCATAGAAGCAGCTGCATAGAAGGGAGAGGAGAAACAGCGTGAATGCAAATTATACTAGCAAGGCCATGTCTTTCTGAGCTATTCAAAGAGATGTGGTCCACCAGGCTAATGCTTCTTACAGTGCTAGGCTTATCTAGCATAATTACCATGGCTGCCAAGGGGCATGACATCTGAAGGACTCCTGATAATTATTGCTATTACAGGAGCATGATTCAGGACAGCAGTTCTTTGCCCTTCTCAAAGAGAAAGCGGCACTTTGGTTCAGGTGTGATGCTTTCTGGACCCTTGCAAAGAACACGAGAAGAGCAACCTGGAATCATGCTAAATTTGTCAATGGTAATCAGCATGTTCTCAGAAGGGCAGATATACCAGTCCAACATGAGGTTTTCTAAAAGGTTTATCAAGTGTAGCAATATACTACACTCAACCTTTTCAAAACAAAAGGCATTGTGGAAAACCTGCAGGAGTAATCTTTCCCTTATGAAATCTCTATAAAGGCCTTATGGTAGATTTTGTTCATCGAATATTTTAAAACCCTTGTGCAACAGTTGAATTTTGAACCTCTGTATGAAAACAATACTTTGAAAGAAGAAGGGAAGACTGTCTAGTCAGGTTGGGGTTTGCATACTTCTATGAGAGCTTACGCTGGCATAGCAGTCACTATACTGCTGTAGTCCTTGCTGGGAAGCCTTTCTTTAGTCAAGGATGCACCGGAACAGTTGTTAAGCGTAATCCTTCTTTCCTTTTCTTTCTCTAGCACTTCGTACATTCTTGTAAGTTGTCCAGGTAGTAACGACTCATCCAGTGGAACTGACAACTAAAAATGGACAGCATTGTTGAAAATGGAAAGAGTGGACAAACATTGTGAGCAACTGTTTCTGTGTGATCACAGCAGTCTCCGGAGTGCAGCTGCCGTGCAGAAGTCTTTCTTACCTGCTCAGTTTAAGCAGGTGTGATAATCTGGAAGGTTTGGGTATGCTTCTGCTTTGAATAAGATGCTGCACATCTGTTTTTGTTAGAATAGCGGGGCAAGTATATCTGTACCCTGATTTATCAGAGATGTGCGTTGACAGAAGCGGGAACAATGAGAGAATCCACGATGATATTTCGCAGTTGCTATACTGCAAAAGGGTGTGTAAATGTAACTACGCATTTCAGCTAACCTCGGCTTTTCAGGTGATTCAGTTACACCAATGTAAAGTCATCTGTGAAGAAACTTCATTTATTTTCTCTCAGTCATTATTAAATAGTGTCTTGCTATTTTCAAAGTGTATTTAAGATGTTTCATATGAGTAAGAATGAGTTTATATGAAATTATTGTAGTACAGTTATTCCATAGTAATTGTTAGTGATCGCTTCTTAAACATGTAGATGACACCTTAGACTCTCCATGCATTAAGAAAGAGGAGGAAAGTAGTTCAGCTATCTAAAGAGACTGAGGGAAATAAGCAAAGCCAGAGCTAGAATGACCTAAGTTATTTCTTTCCACTTGCAAACCATTACAGCTGACAAACCGCTGTGAGTTTTGACTGCTAGACCAACAAAAGGAGCCCCAAAGGAAGGACAGTGCTAGCTGTTCAGAATAATAGGGAAACACCAGACGCAGTTCCATCTCTTACTAAGTGCCACGTGAAGTCTGGTGGGAAATGACTTTTATTTTCCCAGTAGAATAAAACACAGGGCTCAAGGGGTTCTCTCAGGTGTGCAGTTCAGCCATTTCTTTGTTTATTTCCTCATCCAATGTTAAATAACTAGAGAAGTTGTTTCTCTTAGGGCAGGCTCCCCTATTCACAGATGCATGAGATGGACTTGTGGTAGAAGTCTTTCCTTCCTGGACAGCAGTGGATTGGGAACTGTGTCTGATTAGATACCATGGGAGATGAGCTGGGGTGAAATCAGCCTGAATTTTGCTCTCCTCGGGGGATGGGCAGGCAGCTTAGTGTGTGCAAGCACATTAAAATCAAAGCTTTATGCCTGTGGAAGCCAATTTGTTGCATGCACAAAAACCTCTCATACCTGCTTTCGACACTGAGATACAAAACTCTTCCCTACCTTTGTTACGGTGAGAATAAAACCCTTCCATTCTTTTCCATATTCACAGTTATCAGCCTGAGAGAACAGAAAATGACAGTGTGAGAATGATTACAGTGAAAAAAGTACGATATTTTCATGTGGAAGGTCAAATAACTTTCATCCTTTTAGAAGTACCTTGCCTGGAAATGAGCCTCCTGCTAAGCTACATCACACCCTGAAACTGCACTTCCCCAATTAATCCATGTTCAATTAGCGAGAGAGGATGGAGGTGGGAAGGTAAGAAATCATGGGCTCTGTTGGAGTAAAAGGAGTAGGTTGTGTGGATCCAAATAGAAGGCCAAGCTAAGAAGATAAGTGAGTCTCAACTGTAAAACCTTTTAGGTAGTCCCTGAGCTCTGTAATCTCTATGGCTTTTGAATGGGGGTGATGGGCTTGTCAGATGTGGAGCTCTGAATATCCATGGGAGGTGGAGTAAGCACCAAGCTTACAAATCACAGCTTTCCTCTTTTTACCTTTGCTTCTAGTTCCTCATTTGACAACATCAGGATGAACAGTGCAGAGCCGTTTTCATCTGGATAAATATTGGTTGCTGAGGTCAAAGCTGATATATCTAGTTTCTGCGAGTACTAAGGAAGCAAAAAACAAACAAACAAAACAAATAGCACAAGTTGTAATTTTCACCCCAAATCTAGCTGCTTTTCAAATAAATTTGTTTAGATGAAAATATGTGGACACTTTTTTTTGGTAAATCCTGGATTAAGTTTCACTTACACAGACATCTTAAAGCTCAGTCCCTTGTTTCTGCTTACAGAAGCTCTTCTCACCCACAACATGCCTTCTGGATTTTTCCCATCTTAGTCTTCATAATTACACCATAAAGCCAAGAGATCTCCCTGAGCACTTCCTTTTCTGACTTCAGATAAACCCACAGCCACAACACTCTATGATCATACTGAGGGCATTTTTCTCAGCTGGGTAGAGGAAAGTCATGTTACACACAAAGATACGTTTTTACTCTTGTGCACAGCTGAGGAAAGAGCGTGAGGTAACATTCTGGGGCAATGTGGATACATTTGTAGCTCAGGTGACAAAAAAATCTTCCGTTTGGTTTGATGAGGTAGATTAGTAGGCTGTTGTTTGTTTCACTCTGTCTGTTCTTGATCTCAGCCTTTCTGTTAAAACTTTGAGTACTACCTTCTGGACTGTGCAGGTGAGATACGAAAGGGTGCAGAAAAGTGTCTTGAATACATAAGGATTACTTAATGAAAATAACAGATGCGATTCATCCAATGTGTGGTTACAAAGATAGCGTGCTACTCACCGTTGGTGCTTTCTTATCATCATAAAAGAAGAGCATAGTTCCTCTCAGTTCTGTCCAATACAATCTAAATTCCTGTTATAAAGGAAGAAGTGTAAGTAAGCTTGTCAGGACAAACTTTTTAGTTCCAACAAAGCGCTGAAAGCGAAAGAACTGATAAGAGAACATCTGTCATCATGTGCTTTTAAATCAGTGTTTTAAAGATCATTAAAGAACAAGTACATATTTATTATCTAGGCATTTTATGCAAAAAAAAAAAAGTTGATTAAATAATCTTTTGATAGGTAGAAAGATGTATAGGCTCTAGGCTTTGTTCTCTAGTATCCTAATCTGGCAATGAACTATAGTAAACTTTCATTTTAACTAATGTAAATGTTTTTAACATTTGCCAATTTAAAGACGGTAAGTAATGGAAGAAAAATGTATTCCCTTGAAGTGTGTATTTGCATGTAATTTTGATCATACCGGTTTACTTGCTGTAAGGACAAGGTCATGGAGCTTGAGAGCAGTCTGACCTATTAACTGCACTTGCTATACTTGAAGTGATGTTTTTGCATGCTTTGTCTTTAAATTGCATGTGGTAGTGTTCGTAAATCAACATCATGCCAAGGTAAATATGATTGTCTGACTCTTGCTACTGTTCCCTAATACAGTCATATCCAAGTAATGCGAAAGGTTTCTGCATTTTTCTCCATTTTCTTGTGACCCTGATCCCCCGAAAAGTGTAGCTCTTACAGGACTCTGACTTGGGAACGCAAACCTATAACACAAGTTCTGCTCTCGTTTTCAATTTCCTTACTTGTTTTGTGTTTGTGGTTATTTTGGGGGGTTTTGTTTGTTCTGGGATTTTCTTTGACACAGAGTTGGAGGTATTCACAAAAACGGAGAAAAAATATGAAGTCTACTAGGTCATATGCATTAGAATGAACAAGTTTTCCCTGCAGTATCCTGCAGGTGGTCCTTGCTCCCTGTCCTGCTAGCTCCTAACTAGTCTTTCTGGTGTTTTCTGTCAAATTACTAGGGCAAGATTCTCTACAGTGTTCAGCCTCTGAGCACGGCAGTATGCCATTAAGGTGTAAATATCCTTGTTAAACCATGTGTCCCTAGCAAGTTAATGAAGCCTGTGAATGCTTGCTGTGGTATGGGGCTGGATGTCATGGGAAATTTTTGGACTGCACCTTACAAACTAGGCTTTCTACTCTATGGAGATGTAGTAGTTGCCCAGGAGCATTTGTAATCGTTTCGCAGCCATTAATACATTTTGTTCTTGGGTGTCTGGTTTCTCACAAATGATAATATACCTTGCCCATCCCACATGAGTCTCTTCTGGTTGGTGCCTATTATTTCTGTGCCCTGTTACAACAACGCAAGGCATTGAACAATTTCTAGTGCTGCAGAAAAATTAACAGCAAGATTAATAGTCTGCTTTTTGTTTCTTGGAGTTCCTGTTTTCTGTGGTACCTGTTTGTTCCTGTGTTTGTGAACCACAGTGCTATTTTGATCTCTTGATTATATCTACCTTTACCACTGCATAACTCATATTTTCTCTACTTTGTGCATCTGCATCTCCAGAGACGTGCGTGTAGGTATGGTTAGGGTAAAAATTACTTTGTAACACTAAGTTCAGGGGTTGTCCTCATCAAGTGCTAAAAAAGGGCAATCAGCTTGATTAAGGGACATGCTCTGAAGATACATGATACTGGTAGCACAGCTAAAAGCATGTAGGCGTTTATAGATATGGGTCTTAAATAACTACCTGCATCAAAAAATCACTGTTATGTTTCCAAGTTAGTCCATCTATGTGAAATCATCAGCTCATAGCAACAAGAAAAAACAGATGCAGCTCAGCTCACATATACTTCAGGTGGTGTGTCACTGAAGATTTCAGGATAGATACTCTTCTCTAGCAAATAGATCATGCATTGGAACAATATAACCATGTCAAACTGTGTCTTGGTATTAAAAATATTGCATTAGTTTTTCACTGTGGTGGTAGCTATGAAATCAGTCAAAATCCACATTTCAGCAGGTACATAACTATAATATTATAATTCAGTAGGTAAATTATAATGGGATCCTAGATATATTGACGGTTACCTTACATACTTTATTTTACTCTTTTTTTTCCCAAGTAATATGAACAGAAATAATGAAGGCACAAATTAAGCTACTTATCATTATTTCAGTGCACCTATTTGCACCAGCCAGCACTGAGAAACGTTTCCCACCACCACCATCAAGAGATGTGTAGCTCCCGGCAATAATATTTTGAGGAAATGTTTAAACACATCCGCTTTCTGGGACTGTGCACCTTACCTGGCATCTTGAGCGCCGGACCGACAGGTAACCTTGGAAGTACAAGGGCAGACCCGTGATCCTCTGTCTCTCCTGGGAGATTCGCCGGGGCGCTGGCTGAGGAGTTTCCGCAGGCTGCTCCATGCTGCTTCTCAACATCCTCTGGATATCAGATGTGCTTTTTTTTTTTTTTCCTTCTCCTTCCCACCCCTCTCCTAACGCCTGTTGTTCTCCTCTGCTCTGTGTCAACCTCAGCCAGAGAGCTTGTCCTGGTGAGGGGGCAAAAAAGCAGCACCTGAAAGAGGAAGTCTCAGCGCTTGCTTTTAGGTCAGCAGATGCTCTGCTTGGTGTGTAATCGTTGGGGGAATCAAACCGAGTGGATTAGCAGGATCTTTTCTAGTGAGATGTGCAAGAGTGTGTTCCTTGGCTTGCTCAGGGGTAAGCACTCAGATGATGAGCACTCTGGTACAAATTGCGTCGTTTCTGTGAGCAATGTCACCCAGAGGTGGTGGCAGAGCAGTCTGTTTTTTGTGACTCGTCATAGGCTACCTGCAGACAGGCAGAACTGTGCTCTTAGCTGCTTCCCAAGTGTTATGTAAAATTTTCCTCTGTGAATGTGTTTTAATGTTGAGACTATCCGATTAGAGTCAGAATTTCTTTAGGAAACAGGACGCCAAAAGCCATATTGGAAGTAAGCTTGTTTACAGCTGCCGAGGATAAATCAACTTTCTAACGTGCATGTAGGAAAAGATTTTTCTTTGTGAAAGAACGGATATGCCAAAGCCTTTAAACAAAACGTGAAGGGAGATGGTAGTTCAGGAATGAAATGTTGGTCCTGCCAAAATGAGGGGGGAAATTTCTATCAGTTTCCCAGAACCATGATGTTTAAATATGTTTCTGGCCTTTCTATAGCACTCAGAAAGAATAGGGATGACAGGACCTGGCATTTTGGTGCTTGTTGCTACTTAAAAACAAAGCAAACAAACAAACAAAAAACCCAGTGATTTTTGTTGAACATCTTCATGACCTTTTTTGTTTCTCAGCTGCATGTACACATAAGATGAGTATGTAATTAGCCTATAAGGTGATCTGTGATGGATCATACAGCTGCTGACCAGCTCTAGCAGAAGATGGGTCTGACTGTAAGTATGAAAGCAATTTTTCTGTGTTATTTCTAAGCATGGCTGGGGACAGGTCCGTGTTCTCAGGTTTTGGCTAAATGTCAGATGGTGGATTTTTGTATTTTTGGTTTTGTTGGCAGAATTTGACTTCACTATTGAACCATGCAGAAAAGCTAATGAAAAAGGGTATCTGCACCTTCGCTTGGCAAGGCTGACAACAAGAAGTCAGCACTCACTCTGCTGTTTGCCAGTGCGCAGTAAAAAGCGTTATTTTAAATTATATTTGGGGGGGCTGGTTATTAGATACCATAAGACACTGTGGATCTTGCGGCGCTGTGTTCTGAGGGAGGTTGCTTCAGCTTCTCGTTGAGTTTTTCAGTAACGTTTTAAAGACAAAGCTGCAGCCCGCCGTGGGTACATTTGCAGCATTTAGAAACGCGAAGCTGTGAATTCCCGTTAGCCACGAGGGAGCGCGGCCCCGCGCCCTCCCCTCAGGGAAGGGAAGGGCAGGGCGCTGAGGCGGGGCGGCGGGGGAGAGGGCTGCGCGCTGGCTCCTGCGCAGGCGCCACAACGGCCCGGCCCAGGGCGGGGGGGGGAGGGTGAGCCGAGCTCGCGCGCGAAGCAACGGCCCTCGTTGGCGCGC
>VXAL01006589.1:0-13213 GCA_013399475.1 Chauna torquata | reverse complement strand
CGGCCTTCCACCCCCGCCGGCGCGGTGCAGCTCTTGGGACTGCTCTGGTCCCCCCTCTCCGCTCGCTGCTGAGGAGAGCGGGGCCGGAGTTAGCGTTGTGCCCTCCCCGGCTGCTGGCGCAAACGCTTCTGAGAGCATGTCTGCTGGGAGCCCCGTTCCCCTTAGGCTGCCTGTAGCTGAGCCTAGCGCTTGTTTCTGAAAACCTTCCTTGCGGGGGGCGGCGCGTGAAGGAGCGGTGCCTCTTGCCCAGGCATGTTAGAGACCTACTCATCTTCCTCCTACTGTCCTCTGTCTGACATGTGCGGGGGGGCTTATATTTTAAAAGGTCTTTATGTGTAGCGGGATGTTAACACTGAATAAACTTAAAAACTTCTAGATCCCTTACAGGAATCTTTCATTTTCTTGTATGAAAGACTGTGTGCTAGTTGATGAAGCTGCATGATACTGTTAGGGGGAAGAACTTCAAGCTTGAGTGATTGCTTTGCTGTGGAATACAGTTTTGCACTGCTTCTGAAGTGACAGCTTCTTGTCAGTCAGTTACCCAAGTGACCTAGCGTTTCTTCCTGCTGTTTTAATCTTATGCTGAAAAGTTGCAGCGGAGTTCAGCTGTACGGGGACTAGATAATCTCCATACTGCGCGCTCTTATTCAGCAGGTTTACACACATCATGAGATCATAACTGTTTTTTCCATTAGATGTTCAAACATTTTTTTGAAACATTTTATTGTCACATTGGTGAAAAACCACCGTCTGCTCACTAAATCTTCTTGACTTGCTCTTCTTTCCTGTTTTTCTCCTCTACTGTCTTTGCCTGTTCCCAGCTAAGTAGGCTTTATTTCATTTGCTGGCATGGAGAGTAATATAATATACTCATATGCTCATAATATACTGTCATTTGAATTATTACCACTCTAGTTGTGGTAATAGATGGCTGGAGTCTTGTCTGATGTTTGAATGACTTGGATTATACTAGTTTCAGATGAATTAAGAATCTTTGAGACTCATTTATGTGAGAAGCCAGAGGCTGGTCATTCGTTTGTTAGCAATGTGCTTAGTAAAAGCTGATTCTTATTTCCTAACAGGATCATTTAAAAAAAGACTACAGAGCAAGATTCTGCCACGGTGGAGGGTAATTACCATTTGCAATTTTAATCTTAGATACAATTGTTTGGAAAAGTTATGTTGATTTCTTTGTCTGAGCTTAATGCCAAAACTATGAGGTGTATCTTAAACTGATTATATAATGTTTCCCAACCTTTTTGTATTTCTTAGTCATAAGAGGAGCAAATTGTGCTGGGGGACAAAGCACAAAGGATTTCCTTAGAATTCCTCTGCTGAAGTGGCAGACTCTGTGGTGTTGATAAAACCTAAGATACCCCTAACTAGGCTACCTGAGTGCAGAAGCATCAGTCTGTGCAAACTCTTTGCCTTTCAGGAGGCAGAGAAATGAAGCCCATGCATAGTACCAGCTTGGGTTGTTTGGTCCTTGCTAGTAAATGTGGAAGATGAGTTTGAGTATTTGCACTGCTGAGGTATTCTTTAAAGGCATGTCAGAAGTCACCCAGCTTTTTGTTACTGCAATCCGTTTTTAGACATGCATTTCACGAGCTTACTGAATGTGCCAAATTGCCTATTTTTACAGGCATATTGTAATTATGGGGAAAATAGTCCATGGTGTTTTTTCTTTTTATTGGACCAGCTTTTGGATTGCATCTACTATTTTTCATTTGTCCTGGGGGGGATATGGAATGGTATTCCAAGCAGCTGAGCTGTTCACTTGCTTACAAATTTGATACCTCAAGCCAGTTCCGACTTCCAAAGCTTTTGTAGAAGCATGGAATAACTGCAGAGAAGTGGCAGGAAGAGAAGTGAAGGGTGACTTCTTGTCTGAAGGGACAGATGTGCAATTACACATTTCATTTTCTGGGTCTGCTGAGGCTGGGTCACCATGCAGGCAGTGTTATTTCAGGATTGATTTTTTTTAATTTATTTATTTCAAGCTGGAATCTCTATTCATCCCAAAGCTCTTTGACCTGAAGACTGTTGTAATAGTTGTATGTTTTCTTCTGCGGAGAGAGATTTCCTCATTCCCATCGTGCTTTGTGACAGCGGGGCTTTTTCTCCTGGAGTCTGTATTGAGAACAAGTTTCTTTGCAGATATCTACATATGGAAACAGTAGATGAAATTTATTAAAGTTGGGACTAGTGGAAATAATAATGTAAAATATTAAGTAGTAGTAACTTAAGTGTTTGCTGCATGTACTTTTATATTGCTGGGATAGGAATATTTATTATTTTTTATTAAAAATATGTTTTTTTCTCTTTTTAGAAAGAAGATTGATATACAGCCAGGTCAAAATGTACTGAAATTCATTCAGGATTGTTTTGAAAGTAAGCTTTTATTTGGTGTTTTGCTTAATTTGATGGTTAAAGAATCACTTCTTTCTTGTATCATATTTAGTGATATGAAATAAAAAATAAAAACAAAATGATTAAAATGAAGTTTTTCTCAGTCTTTAACAGTGTCTCCTTTGTAGCCCCTTAAAACTGTGTTTCAGCTCTGTTATAGAGATAATATTTTTCCTGAGTCGCTGGTTTGTCTCTTGTTTGGATTTACTTGAACTTAACAAGCCTTAGTGACTTGTTAAAACCTATATGATTCCAAGTATCCTCTATTTATAGCTTTTTCTTGATAGGTTGTGGTAGTGATCTTACAATAAGCTCTCCACGTGCAACATGTTGCTCAACTCCTGTTGACAGAAACCAGAAGAGGACTTCAATACAGAGCCAAAGGGTAAGTTACGGTGGTATGACAGCGTAGCATTGGGTACAGTTTCATGTGGATCTGTAGGATTGACTTCCATATGAGAGCTGAGTGAATAAGCTCCGTATGTCAAAAATATTAGTATATGGGCTATAATCTTCTGTAATAGTTGTTGGTAATGCTTTTTGTTAGTTTGTTGTACTCTGATAGTAAATATTCTCTAACGATCTATGTAATGGCTTCTTTTCTCAGGCTTTTCCTAATAAAATGCTTTTCTGCGTTTTGTTTGGGATAGTTAAATTTCTCGTGCTCTTAGGTTGAAGCACACTGCTTTAAAGCTGGTGGTGGGTATGGCTGTCTTGGACTCTCTTGGGGTTGGTTTCAGCAGCTTTTCAGCAGCTTTGCCAGACACAAATGTATGGACACAGCTCTTTGCTGTAAGATGGACAGTAAAATTGAAAGACGATTCTTGTATGAAAGGAATTTTCAGTTCCTTTGGAAAGTCGACTCTTGATAAGCAGTTATTCTCTGTAAAATAACTTTGTAACTTTGAGGAGTAGAAGCAAATCAACAGAATTGTTAACTTACTGTCTGAAACAATGATGCAAACCTAGTTTGTCTGCAGCCCATTCTATCTCTAGTTTCAGTACTTGGATTCTAGTGTTTTTTGTAAAAACAGGATATTCTGTTAATAGTGTTAAAAACAGACATCCTTTATAATGGCATTTGTTTACTTCAGTCTGATGTTAGAATACCGTATAATCTCAAATTAATTCATGCAAAACTTCAGCCTGATATAATAAAGGTGAATTAAAATGTTTAAATTAATTTGTTATACTGAAAAGAATAAATAGCTTGCCTGTGGACTAGCAGAATGTCTATTCAAAGCTGCAAACTGATTTTTATGTATACACTGTTTTACCTGTTTGCAATTTGCAATTGGCCTTAGAAAGTCTTGCATAATAGAAAACTGAAGTGTTCAGTTAAAATAGAACTGTGCTTTAAATAAGTAAGAATTAAGGGAAGAAAATTATGTTGTTTTCTGTAGAAATTTTTATTCTTGTCAAAATACCATTGCTTTGTCAAACATTTTCCTTTGCTTGTCTCATTGTTCTCCATTGAATCTGGCAGCCAAATGCAGGCTTAACGAACTCGGTGAAGAGAACCTGTAATTCTGCAGCATCCGTACTTGCATCACCACCAGATACAGTGAGTAGCAAAGGTTGGTAGCACTATTATTAAATCAAGGGTTTTGGGTAACTCTTTCTTGGGATTTTATAAGCTTTTGAGTAGAAGAACTAAACCTATTTAATATATATGGCAGGAAGGCCTCATGAATCCTGCCTGAAACCTGCAGTACACAGTTATATAGCTGATTCTAAGAAAACAGAGAGTCTTTTGTCTAAAGGAGAAAAACACAGCACATTAGAAGATGACGAAGCACTATGCAAAAGTCCTGCCAAGTTCTTAGATTCTGAGGATGATCACGGGGCTGTGGGATCACCTCTCCTGGTGGAGGAAGCAGAAAGTTCTCCTTTACATCTGTAAGTAAAGCTGAATGTTTTTTTTGTTTGTTTTTTTGTTTTTGTTTTTTGTTTTACCTTTTAGGGTAAATTAACTCAGTGATCTCAAACATTGAGTTTTTATTCTGAACTCAAATGAGTAATTCAAGGTCGGAAGAAAATTTCCATATCTGGGTTTAGCGTAGTTGTCTATTAAATATTCTGGTGATAAGGGTTAATTCTCAGAAGCGCAGTACCTAAGCCTTCCAGAATGAATTTGAACTCCTTTTTCACAGTAAAGGGCTCCAAACAATCAGCTTCTCAGAAGGATAGTCTAGACTTTTTCAGTGAATCCTGTTGGCGGTGTTGACCTTAAGAGTAACAAAAACTTTGTTAAAGCAGTGAGGAAGAGTCATCCTCTTGTTCTGAATATGCAAACATTTATATACAGTAGGGCAGCTTCAGTTGTAGTCATTATCTCCTCTTCAGAAAATTTCAATCCCAGCTGCACGAGTGGCCAGCTATCCTGGCTGCAGTTCTGCTTTCTGGGAGAGCTATATCTCTCAGGGGAGGCCGTAGAGAGGAAGGGAATGACACTGGTCCCAGTGACACGTGAGGAAGTGAGACTGGGAAGAGTGCACCAAGGGTCTAGGAACCCTGGCAATTTCTGAAGCATGTTCTCCTAAAATTAGGAATTTGTCTTGTTGAACACCCCTTGCTTTGAACAGGAGTCACAGGCTGACTGCATGTTGCCTTATTGATTTGGACACTTCCTACTACACTGGGAAGTGGTACTGCTAACCTGTGTTCCAGCAAATTAACAAATGAAAGTTCATTTGTAAAAGCTGAGATGCCGTCAGCAGGAGAAAACGAGAGCATCCGTCCATCCACAAGATACTTTAATGTGCGCTCGATTTATAGCATCATATTTGAATGCTATTTCTCATATCTAGATTACATTTTGATGATGAAAATACTCCTGCTGCGGTGCAGAGCCATGCGGAAGTCGAAAATTTGGAAGGACCTCAGTCTGGGAGAGATGAACAGGTTCTCATGCAAAAACCAGAACATATTGCTACGTTTTCTGTACGGAAGGAGAGGTCGTCTTTCTCTTCAGCCTTCTTAGCAGCTGTAACAACAGGAACGCTTGGAAAAAGGTTTGTTTTGAGGCTTAACATGAAACATTGCTCGCAAAATAATCCAATCCTAAGTACTGGAGTAATGTCCTTTACCTATAAACACGGTGTATGAAAAATCCAGCTTGAGAAAGGGTTTAAATAGTTGTTAGAACATTTTGTGCAGGTAGGATTTAACGACGCTGGTAGGATTTAACCGTGCCGTTGCATTTGTCTGCCAGTAAAATTGCATGCAGCTATTGAAAAGTGTTTCAAATTGAGCTTGAGATGTTTTTTCATAGGTAGATTGGAGGATTCAGGAAAACCTTATATGATTCTGAAGTTAGCAGTTATCAAAGCATTCTTTTTCAGAGCTTAATATGGGTCGGAGTGGTTAGATAGGAACTTGACTGTCTGGCACCTGAGAAATAGTGAGGTATGAGTATCAGGCCAAAGCAAGTTAAAACAGGCCTTTTGGAAGATTAAGGGTAACGAATGATGGACTTTGTAATCATTTTTCTGGGAATGCCCTGTAGCATGTTTAGGTGCTCTACAGTCATCACTAAATTTACAAGAATGAGACTCACTTTTTCCCCCGAAATGATGTCAGTACTTTGTCCCTCCTTTCTTTAGGTGTACAGCCTCAATATCACCACCATCACCTCCTCTTGTAAAAGATCAAGACATAGAAATAGAAAGTGAATGTGAGTTTTTAATCGATGAATCAGATGGTCTGTCTTCTAATTCTTGGTTTTCAATACCCCAGAAGAACAAAAAGTCAAAAAAAGATGGCTCTGCACCTCCTGTTATGAAATCTCAGTCCTCTGAAAAGGAAAAGACAGAAGGTAAGAAAGGCAAGACCAGGAAGGTACAGGCTGAAGCACTTACTGAACAGAAAACGCACAATTTGGATGTCAGAGTGCAACATGACTTCCAAGGAACATCAGAATTGGATCCAGTCTCCTCTAACAGTGAAGGAAATGTACTTAAATCTCAAAAGCAAAGCAGTACTTATGTGGGTAAGTTATTTAACTGGTCTTCAGACTTCTGTTTCCAAGTCATATTACTGGATATTTTTGCATTGTTCTATTGGGAAGTGAGGATAAAGGAGATGAGTTTAATAGAGTCCTAATTGACTTTTCAGGAACACAGGTAGGTTTGGGTGTATATAAGGCAGTGAGACAGAATGTCTTCGCTTTTTTTTTTCCTACCCTTTCCTGTTAGGAGGTTAAAGATTGAGTTAGCAGCGTTTCCTTTTCTAATGAGCAGACAAAAAAGATGGACACCCACAAGCTTTTGCTCCTGTCTCCCTGTGAAGGAGATTAAGATGCATGCTTTAAACTGGGGGTCAGTTTTTACGAATTATTTGGGAAGGGTTTTGTAGGAGAAAGTGCTGAAAACTGGAAGCAGATAGAATGTAACACTTCTGCCCTTTTTCTGCTAGGAAATACTGGAAATACTATGGATTAGAGAAAGCCCTATTTTAACTGTTGGGGAAGATAGTGTTTTGGTGATATTTAATTTTTGTATGATTCTTTGGTTTATTTTTATCTGTTTAGATGTAAACTTATTTCTTCAGGTTTTTATGGGGAAAAGGTATTCATGGCCATGTGTTTTATGTGTTGACAGGAAAATCTAAAAAGGATGCACTTAAGCAAGGCTCTCCAAACCATAAAAAGATGTCCTGTGAACCAGAAGCTGAACAACTGGTGTTGTTACTGTCTGGATTGGACACAGAAGCATCTGATGAAGAACAACATAAAAAAAGGGTGATGCCAAGTGAGGATTCATCAGTGCCCTCCACTGAGTATCACCAAGGGCAGATGTCATCTCCAAAAAAGAATCTCAAGTCTTCAAAGTATCTGCAGTCTGCTTCAAAAGCTTCTCAGCATTTAGTTCACAAGAAACGAACTGCTAAGCACAAACTTTCAAAAGATAAGGTGTCTAAGAAACAGGCAGAAAATCAAAGGAAAAAGCTTAAAAAATCTGGAAAAAGAAGTAGTAATAAAAAGCCTCAGTTACAAAGAGGAGAGAGTTCTGACAGTGAACCTGGTGAAGAAGGGCTTGAAAGAGAGCCTGTGGAATTGAATGAAACATTTACCTCACCTCTGCATCAGAAATTACAGGCTTCTGTGCTTCAGAGGCTGGCTAAGTCTGAAAAACCTAAGAATGTATTGCATGCGTTGGAATTGCTTGGTGATGTAAATAACAGAACTCCGGTAAAAGCTGCAGAGCAGCTACAGCATCTCATAGACAGTATGCAGAATTCTGAAAAGAAAAGATCATCGGCTAAGTCTTCAGGGAAGACACTTGAGAAGATTAATCACAAAACCCATAAAGGTGTTTGCTCAAACCCTGAGGACACTGAGCCTCAAAATACAACAGATTCTGACAGCTCTTCTGCACAGGAGGTGGCAAGAAACAAACGCAAACAATCAGATGTGAAAATAAAAAATAACAAAAGGAAACGTAACGTGCAACATACACTACAGTAAGCTTTTCATTTAATTCTTTAAAAAATGTGGTTTGACTTGGTATATAACGAAACACATTTTGTTAGCTTTTAAGCAGTGATTACACAGTTGAAGTAAGTGATGGTTTCAGACTGGTTAAGTAGCTCATAGAGAAACCAAGCGGTGTAAGTAACATCCTGTTATCAAAGGTGGGTTCCAAATCTAGTGTCTGCCTCTGCCTAAGGAAACTTGAGTTTGGAGTTTTTGAAGTGTACTTTTGAGATTGAGTAGTAGATCCCGTGTTTGGTGTTGGTTTTTGTTTTTGTTTTGTTTTGCTTTTTTTGCACTGTTTTGTATTCTGAAGATCTCTTTTATATGGTTCCCTGCAGTAAGTAAAATTACTGACTTACAGTAAACATAATTGTTTCTCTTCTAGGGATTCCTCTGCAGCCGAGAAAGCTGTGAGTCTTGAAAGGTAATTTCCTGCATTGTCTGTAAAACTCATGTTTAATCCCGCTCCCCCCCACACTGATACAGAACAGTTGTTTGGTGCAATTACTGTGCTCTGTGTCCTAGTAGTGTAGAACCCAGTAGAAAGGGATTGTGGTTCATGCTTGAGGTGCTGTGCTAACACAGTTAATAAGCTAATGAAATTACTCTTTTTGTCGTGATTAAGGTGTCACAGTAAGTTTCTTGCCTTCTGGGATTTTTTTCCCTTTGAGGCTTGCTGCCATATTAGCCTGTGATTTTTGAACAGAAATACTAGCACTTCTGAAGCTAGTAACAACTGTACTAGTAACATTGCTGCTGGTAAGTAGGGAATAGAGCAGTATCTACGCTCCAAACTCCTCTTTGTGCACGTAGATACGCAGATACCTTCTCCTTCATGCAATGGGGCCTTAAAGCAAGTAGAAGTGGCAAGCCGTGAGTTTATTAAATCCTTACATTGTAATTCTACTGAAAACTGTAGTATTTCAGTTGAAGTGAGCCTACTGCGGCCTTTGGTTGGACAGATTGATGCTACAAAGTCTAGGCATGGTGATCAAGCATTGAAATTGCATCTTGTGGAGTTTAGGTGGAGCACCTGTTGAACTTTTTTGGCATGGTAATGGCGGTGCAGCGCAGCCACAGTTGGGGAGGGAGGCAAGGCTGGGGTGTTATGCTGTGGCTCTAAGGAGAAGTCCTGTTAAAAGTGACTTGATTGCTGGAGAATCTCTCTGGTGGAGGTGCACATGTATGTTAATTATTGCCATGTTATGGGGAAGACTTTATGACAGAATACATATAGCTAAAATTATAAACTTTGTTTCTATCCTTTGCTTACAGCATGTAAAACATTTCTTAAGTACATTTGTAATCACGGTCTATAGAAAATTGTTTGAAAAGTAATGCTACAGAGGAGAGGAGGTGGTCTGTTTCTTCTGGAAGGTAGGAAAAAGGAAGAGAAAAAAGTTGTGAGATTTTTAGGAGGTCTGGTTAGAGAAATGGTTTGAACGCTGGTTTGTCTGCCTGATGACTGAGTAGAGGAGCAATTGAGGAAAGAGACCTGTGATTTCTAACCAGCAGTCATTTGCTTCGGTGTCTGATTGGTACAGACAGGCATTTAGAAGGAAGAAAGAAACTGCATGATCTAAAAAAAAAAAAAAAGAAAACCCCTTGGTATTCCTGGTTCTGCTGTAATGTTCCTTTGATATGTAACATATTGAAGCAGGTGTATTTTTTTCTTTTCTTTGAAGTGGGCCAGTTCTAGAACATTGTGATAAATTTACTTCCAGAAGTAAGCATTGTGAACAGGATAATGAATCTTCAGGTAATGTTTAAAGTTAGTATTTTGTTACATTTTATGTATAAGCTTCATAAGCTGTGATTGTACAGTAATTTCTGTTGTATCTCTGCTCTTCTGGCTTGTTCGGAATAAGAAATGCAAATTGGACTGGTTGTGATCACATTTCTGCCCAAGCACATGATACAATATGCCACCTTCATGTTGTGCAAGCTGTAGAAGGACAAGCACTGCATGGTTTGGCATCAAGCTTAGCAGGATAAAATGGTCCTTCCAAAACACTCCGAACAAATCCTTTAGGTTCTGTTTGTAGCAATTTGGTGTGTTGTCATGCGGTGATACTGTATTTGATCACTAAAGGCCACTGTAGAGCAAATTTTCCAGCCCTTTGGAATCACGGCCTGTTTGCCTAAAAATATTTTGGTTTACTACGTTGTTTCCCTATGCAAATTGAATATCCTGTCATAAATGAATATGAACCCTGGGGGTAGAAAGTCTTTTACAACTGGCTCTAAAATTAAGGAAATGTTAGTTAGTTCATGCAATGCTTTCTTCAGAGGCCTAGTTTTGTGGGTGTTCTGATAATAAGTTTGTTCTAAAATTATACTAGAGGGGTGTAAAGGTCAGTGATCTTGCACTTCAATCAATAGAATTGTACGTGTAGTTATAATACTTGATTTTTCAGAGGCGAGGTCTGAGTATTTTCTTGAATGCATAGTTTTCCTGTACCTTTCAAGCTTATGCTATTTAATATGAAATTACATATATTATTTAGCTGCACAAGGTTTCATATATCTTTAAAGAAAAAATGTTAGTGGGGACGCTGACATTGGGACTTCCAGTTGTATTACCTTCGGCTTCTAGCAGATATTTTGAATAAAAGTCAAGAATAGTAAATGCCTATTGTGATGTTTTTTTTGAATGTATTTTCAGATGATTCTGAAGGCTTGCATTGTCACATAGGAAATCTGTTGTCAGACAAGATAGGCAGGCACAAAATAGGTAAGATTATTTTAAAATACATTAATGTAAGTGCATAAATACAAATGCATTTCCAACTTGATGTAGATTTTGCTGAAGGAGGCACAGGAAGACGATGTAGAGCCCTCAAAACCTTAATTTTAAGTTGAAAAATATTTAGAAAACAATCTGGAAAAAACACAACATATTTATAGATACGATTTGTTAGTTCCTCTTTAGGGTACTTTGTAGCCTGCTGTAGTTGTTGTGTGGTTTTTTTTTTTTTTAAACTTTTGAAAACTTCTGCTGTTTGTTTTTTTTTATATTCAACAGTTATCTTTTCAATTGTCACATTTTCCATTTTTTTGAGTCAAGACACTGCTTACTATTCACTGAGAACAGTAAGAGGGTTTGAATTAGTCTTGCACAGTGTAACTGAGGGTGCAAATAACCTGCCTTCTGTGGTGGTCTGAAATGGTCCTGTGGAAGGATAGGATGCCACAATGGGCATGTGGTAGATTGTAATCCCACACTAATCTGTTTTTACTGTTTTTTATTCCCTTCAGTATTGTTTTGTGCACAGCAATATAGTTGTCTACCTTCAAGAACTGTTTAGATGAGGCTTGTTTTTAATTTACCATTTTTATTTTTAGCATTTAAATATTCTTGACTGATTTACTGTCAACTCTTGAGGGGGCATTTTATTCTTTCTTACAAAAACTAAAATGGAAATTCTTACTATATCCATATATGGCAGCTTAGAAAAACTGAAAGTTGAGACTATGTAATAGATAAGTCGGAAGATAAATGTCTGAGAAGTCTTGGGAAGTGTGTGGGATCTTCTGTGGGCAAGAGTACCGTTCTTCTTCCAGACTTCGGAGATGGGACTTAAGAGTCTGGAAGAGGAGGCGCTGCTCGGGTGCTCTCCGTTACTCTCCTTTTGCCATAACCATTGTGAAGTCTTTTCACTTTTGCTAATGAAATCCCTCAGATTTGAGGAGAGTTCTTAGTCTTTGTCGAGGGGTTTGTGTTCATAGTTGTATTATGTTGGCTGCTCCTTGTTCTTGAGCCCCTAATGCCCATATCTCAGTGGTTTACATTAGATGTCGTTCTATAGTGAAGTCAACATGATAACTGTTTAAGAAAACGGGGAGCGAAATAATGATGTATGTAAAAGAAGGCTGCTGGCAATATCTGATTCCGTTTCCCTGTCGTGAAAGCAAAGCGGTATAAATATCAGCTGTGAAATGACGTAAATAACTGCTGGGAGGTGCTGACCCGTTGATACAGAACAACAGGAGATAATATTTAATGTTTTCCATTTCTGAATTTTTCCTTTCATACTTACTCTGAATTATTTTATCCTTTAAATTAGTAATGCCTTCCAACACACCTAATGTTCGTCGGACAAAAAGGATACGACTAAGACCTCTGGAATATTGGCGAGGCGAGCGTGTAAACTATACAATGAGACCTTCAGGTATTAGTTCCAAAATACCTATCTCCTTTTTCCTGATAGGGCAGTAAAGGGAAATCTGTGGGTTGATCTTGTGCCATGAAAGCATTTTAAAAAAGCAGATTATTTGTGGTCTCCAGGTGTCTGGTCATCTTTCAGTGTAGTCTTTCTCTTGATACTCCTGTTTCAGATAGAAATAATATCAGCAGAACACGTTAAGTATACTTACCTTAACTATTCAGTGAAGAACAATATGGTTTCTTTGTACTAGTAGGCTTACTATACCAAAGATTCTGTATGATACCAGGAAGAGTGAACTTAATGGATCATTCATTGGAGCATTTCTCCTTGTGTGGGCACTGCTTTCAAGAGCAAAGGCAATGATACTTTTTTCAGTCTCAGTGTTAAATGACCTAAATGATAGAGTACATCTTGTTCTCAGGGATTTTTTTTTGTGTTGGTTCAGTGTAGTTTGGTCTTTTCCTAATTAGTCAGTCTGCTGGTATTTTTTTGTGTCCCTAAAGTCTATATTTGGTCTTAAAACTTGACTCTTATGTCATGGCTTTCTGAAATGTTCTTTGACTGAAATATCATCAGATTCTTTTCAAAAAGTCTCCAGTTGTATTGCACTCCAAAATACTTGATGTTGAAAAGCTTTTTGGTTTTATTCTGGCTTTCTAAAGCTGCCTCAAAATTTCAGCGTCAAGGAAATGTATTCCAAACTGAAGTGCTCGTAGTTTGTGCAAATCTTCATTCTTGTAAAATAATTATTACGTGTTAGTGAACTTTGTTCAACTTTCTTTTGTTTCAGGAGGGCTTGTGATTAGTGGAATAGTGTGTCCAGAAACAGAACCTCACAGGAAGAATAAACAGAAGAAGAGTCATCGTAAGGAGAAAAGAGATGAAACAAGTATAAACAGACTTCTTCTTTCTATACTTCNTTTTTATATTCAAAAAAAAAAAAAAAAAAAGTCCTGTAATTGAATGCTCTATTGCTCTAAGATTTTCTCCTGTAACAACTCCAGTTTCTCTGGGTGAAAACTTTTTTGGAATGAAATGTGTTAATGTGATCTGATGCACAAAACCTGTTGCTGTTACTGTAGCTCTAGCAGCGCTATATGACCTTGTTGTAAAAACTTTAAGTTCTCTGGGTTGGAAAGGAAGTGATACATGACAGATC
>VXAL01006587.1:169859-299004 GCA_013399475.1 Chauna torquata | reverse complement strand
GATTCTATGATTCTATAAGGATACAGTGGAGTAAAAAAGATTAAGAAGTGCCCTGACTCAACGTGTTGTGCACATCTGTCATGCTCTTATGCTCCCCACGCACCTTTCAACTGAAAGGTTTTAAGAAGAACTTTAGAAATCCACTGAGATTAATGATGGGGAAAATAAACAGTTTTCTTTCACCATTTCCTTCTTTCTCTGAGGCTGGTTGCAATATATGCCTCAGAAACACAGAAAACAGAGCAAGTGACCTGACCTGCCTGACTCCACCACCCTTCCCCAAGTAGCGTAGCTTGGCTGGTCACACCAGGCTAATTATTAAGGTGACTTTTGCTATTAGCCTACAAGGCCCCTGAGGTTTACCTGCTGCTCTGTACAGCGTGGATGAGGTCTCAGCTGGAGCACTTGGGACTGTTCAGAGGCAGTGAAGCAGAAACATGGAAAAGGTCTTCAAATACACGGCAGATTCCTGTGAGAGAGAAGGGAATAATCCTCATTCCATCCTTGATGGACAGGATATGAAGCAATCAAAGAAACTTTGAAGAAGGTACAGATTGGAGAGCTGGAAACACTTTCCATGAGACCAACAAATGAGGAACAACCCACTGCTTGCTCTGAAGCCAAGATCCCTCCCACCCCTTATAAGCATGTCTCCTCCCACTTGTAATTTTGCTCATTTGTAACTGTTTGAGCTGAAATTTCCCAGCCTGGAAAATCTCTCTGGACCTGAGGTACAACAAAACTTCCAGCCCAAGCAGCAACAAAGTTTCAGTTTCCACCACTTTGCTCCATTGGTAACTTGGACTGGAAGGACTGAGTTTGGGAAAACTTCAGTCTTTGCTGTTCTTGATCCTCTGATCCAAACTGGAGGAGCTACTTTAAAACAAACAAACAAAAACCCCACCTGTGTTTGTACAAACCCAACAGAGACACTTGCATTTTGTGATTATCAAACAGAAAGACTCTGCATTCAGGGAATCAACCTCGGCCCTAACAGCTCTTGAAATAAATGATGATCAACCATTGGAAAATTTCCTTTTATTGCTGCTTTTTGATGAAGATTTAAGTCTCACAAGATGCCATTAATGTCTCATATGCAGTTTCTCCCCTTCTCTTTCCCCCCCAAATAAGTGAAAAAGTGATAAAAGTGACATTCTCTCTCCAAGAACTGGTATGGCACCTATCCTGGTCCCTTATCTCTGCTAACTTTAAACACTCTCCTTGAATTTGGAGACTGAGATGAAGCACAAGCCTTTGATATCTATTTGATGTCAATTTGCCAGTGTCAGTAGATCTGCTGCCACTGTTGCCATAGTGCAGTACAAAGCTCCTGCTCCCTCATCTGTACCTTGCTGATACTTTCAGAGGGAGAGGGCTGCTCAGACACTATTAGACTTTCTGAACAGGATCTGCTCCCTGCTGCTATTCGTGGGACTAGCATCCAGCTTCTGGACTGGTTTCGTGATGAAATGGGATTTATTTCAGTCAAACACCTATTTGCAGCACAATTTAATTCCTCAGATAGTTAGCTTTAATAATAGTAATTAGCAGATTGGAAGAGTATACTTGATTTCTGAAGTCTCTGCAATGATTTTCCTGCTCATTACTTGATGAACAGCAATGCCCTGAACTCCAGGCAGGAGTGCAAGAGACTTCTGTATTGGAACAGTTATCCAAATGTAGCAATGATGTCATCATTTGAAGAAAAATGAACAGACATATTCTCCAACAATTTGTTGATGGATAAATGTTGTGATGATAGAAAGATAGCAGTATTTTCACTTGGTCAAATGTGGAGGTGAGATAATTCATCCTTTCTTCATGGTTTTCTCAGATAACGTCATGCCCCACATTGGCTGAGGTATGGCAATGCAGTCTCTGTGAAGAGACAGAGACACCTGCTGGGGCAGTCATACTGGGCCTGGGCTATGATCTCAGCAGGATCAAAACACAGATAATAAACTCTGAGGCAGGAAAGACCCAACTATTCTTGAAGAATATCCTGCTTAAAGTTTTCTATTCCCTCAAATAAGTGAGGTATGGGACAAGAGCAGGTGAAGAGAGAAGGGTGCCTGGAGCTGGATGCTCTCTCCCTCAGCTGCTCGAGAGGGACTTCTGTCTGGCACCAGAGAAAACCACCTCACGAACCACCTTTGAAGCTCTGCAGGAGGCATGCCAACACATCAGGGTCCCTAAACTCACCCTGGGTGACTGGTCCCAGTGGTGCTGCCCAGTGGTGCATCGTTAATTTGCTTTGTTACTGTCAAAGAGGCTTCTCAGCTTCCCTAAGACTTTTAACGGCAGGCAAAGCAGGGATGGCAACAGGACAGACTTATTTCAACCAAGCTGAAGGACAGGCAGCTGCACTTCAAGCAGGGGAAAAGATTACAGAAGAGAAAGGCCAAATAAAGGAATCCAGCCTCAGACCCCCACTGCCCAGAAATGTTCCTCCCTAAGGTATTTCTCAGCAGCTGGAGAAAAGAAAGAGCAGTTGAGGCAACACTATCCACCTCCCTGAATACTGCTAGTCTGTCTAACCCTAAAGCTAGCCTGAGGTCTTAGCCTTGGCCAGACTTGTTCCCCATGTCTCCCAGGGCAGCTGTGGCTGAAGTCTCTCTTGTTCCTTTTATCAGTGATGGACCTTCTTTCCCAGCTGTATTTGAATTTCACTTGCTGGTTCTTCCCTGTAATGAGAAGGCAGCTTCTGTGACTCGGACTGTTATTATATGGGGCCATCTGCTCTAACATCTTCCACTGTATGTCCTTTGGAGACAGGCTTGGAGGTATAACACGCAAACATAACAGGAGCTCCCTTGTCCTCCCAGGTGGCCCTGCGGTCCTAGTGCCTTTTTTAGCTGGGCATTTCTTTTGCTTTACTAAATCACACATTGTAAGATGCATTTATTGTGCATACATTGTAGGCAATCCATGGTTCTACAGAGCTTTATCTTTCCACAGAGAAAAAGAGCTACATCACTAATGCAGAAGATGGAGTTGTCCAAACTGTTTGCTCCCACACCTGCCTGCACTTGTCTCACAGAGGGACCACTGGTGGAATTTATTTATTGTCCAGTGGGGTGTAGGGAAGCAGCTGAATGGGTTTTCATTACTTTGGTCACTGCCCGGGAGCAGAATATTTTCCTTGATGTAAATAATTATGAAGGACTCTTTCAGCACACTTTCTGAGTGCCTCAAACTCCTCAAAGAGTTTTTTCACCTCCCTGATACAATGTCAGATTTTGCAAGATGGAAACAGAAGTATTAAGTACCAGTATTAAGAAGGCTAACAGCATCCTGATCTATGTTGGGAGAAGCACTGCCAACTGTTTGAGGGAGCTGATCCTTCCCCTCTGCTCCGCACTGGTGAGACCCATCTGAGTGCTATATCCAGTGCCGGGTTCCCAGTAGAAGAGAGACATGGACATACTGGAGCAAGTCCAGCAAAAGGCCACAAAGATGATTAAAGGACTGGAGCATCTCTCTGGAGCTGGGACTGTTCAGCCTGGAGAAGACAAGGCTCTAGGGGATCTTGTCTATGTGTACATACACCTGGTGGGGAGGGAATAAAGAAAATGGAGCCAGGCTATTTCCAGTGGCACTCAGTGACAGGACAAGAGGCAAAAGACACAATTTGAAATACAGGAACCGCTTCTTCATTTTATAAGATCTCCCAGTTCCATGAACAGGGACTCTTTTATTCTGCTTCCCCATAAGAATAAGTTGCTGAAAAAGACAGCTCAAAGCCATGGCCTTGTACCTCCCCTGTGGCATCGGTGTGACAACAGCTCTGGTACCCATAGGCAGCAGCGTGCTTCCACATGCCCACTGCATCCCAGCCTCAGGAGACGATGAAATGAAGGTAAACTTCCTTGTGAAACATGGGTCCCACTGCAGGCTCCTGCAACATACGTGCTTGTGCTCAGCTTGCATTTCAACTGGTTTTGTGACTATTTCGTTCTTCAAATCATTAACTGGGTGTTCAGTGCAGAAGCCATTGCAAAAGGGAACATTTGCATTATTTTTTCTTAGTAGAGCAGATGAATCCTGTGTGAAGGAGGGTGCTATGGAAATTTGGAAAAGTCCATAGTGGTCAAGGTCAAAAAACAACTCAGATTGAGTTGTAGACCCAGCTATACTGAGCATCCTTTCAGGAGAGATACATATGGTATTTTTTCCATAATACTGTGGTGGTTTTACCCAGCTAAACAGGCGACCTCCACCATAACCGCTCGCTCACTCCCCCTCCTCAAAGAAACAGGGGGAGAAAATAGGATGGACAAGGGCTGAAGGGTTGAGAGAAGGACGAGCAAGTTACTCACTAATTATCGTCACGGGCAAAACAGACTCAACACAGGGAGATTAATATAATTTATTACTGTAACTAGCAAACTAGAGCAGTGAGGAACTAAAAGCAAACTAAAAACACCTTCCCCCCATCCACCCTCTTCTACCTCCTCCCCCCGAGCGGCACAGGGGAACGGGGAATGGGGGCTGCGCTCAGCCCATATCGCTTCGTCTCTGCCGCTCCTTCGTGGTCGCTCTCTGCTCCCCTGCTCCAGCGTGGGGTCCCTCCCACGGGATGCCGTCCTTCCCGAACGGGTCCTGCGTGGGCTTCCCACCGGCTGCAGCTTTTCAAGAGCTGCTCCCATATGGGTCCGTACCACGGGGTCCATCCTTCAGGAGCAAACTGCTCCAGCACGGGTCCCCCACGGGTGGCAGCTCCCACCGGATCACCTGCTCCTGCGTGGGCTCCTCTCCACGGGCTACAGGTCCGGCCCGGAGCCTGCTCCTGCGGGGGCTCTCCATGGGCTGCAGCCTCCTTCAGGCCACATCCACCTGCTCCACCGTGGGCTCCTCCACGGGCTGCAGCGTGGAGATCTGCTCCATGTGGTGCCCCCTGGGCTGCAGGGGGCCAGCCTGCTCCACCATGGGCCTCACCACGGGCTGCAGGGGAACTTCTGCTCCGGCGCCTGGAGCACCTCCTCCCCCTCCTTCTTCACTGCCCTTGGTGTCTGCAGGGCTGTTCCTCACTCCTCTCACTCACTCCCAGCTGCTGTTGGGCAGCAGTTTTTCCCCTTCCTTAAATCTGCTCTCCCAGAGGCGCAAACAACATCGCTCATTGGTTCAGCTCTGGCCAGCGGCGGGTCCCTATTGGAGCCGGCTGGAGCTGGCTCTGATCTGACATGGGGCAGCTTCTGGAATCTTCTCACAGAAGCCACCCCTGTGGCCCCCCTGCTACCAAACCTTTACCCCTTAAACCCAATACAAATACAAAAGAAAATCTTCACATTTTTCAGAAATACAGTAGCCTTTGGAAAGGTTCACAGCTGCAGTACTTGGCTGCAAAGATTTTTTGTTTAAAAGTGTTCATTTGCAGACACATCTAGGGAAGGACAAGTAACTTTCAGCTCTAATTGTATATTTTGAAATACTAAAGTGATTCCCAAGGCCAGGACAATATAGTGGGTATAAATTCAGCCTGCTTCAAACCTCCTGTTGCTTCTTGGGCTTTGGGTGGACTTAGCACAGAAGGGGCCTTATCATTGCTGCTGATGGGTCAGATGTGGGATTTCTGAGCTGGGAAAGACTACAGGGCTTGTTGGCACTGCAGAAATCTCTGACATTAATAATGCAGGAAAATCAAGCTACATACACTGTGCAGACTGACCAGTGCAGCGAGAAAAAGCTTAAGAGGTCCTGAGGATGATATTTAGGGGGCATATTAACAGCATTTAAGCAGCAGGGTAGTCTCAAAGCCACATAGCTCACTTGTTTCTACCTGGGACAATACAGTACATGCCCATTTTCAGGCACATCATCCAGGCATGACCAGACACACAGTAACCTGGTTGATTACAATAGTTGCCTAAAAGATAAGGACACTCAATCTGGAGTTCTGCTGTCCTGCACTGCCAGGTCCTAGCCCCCTGCACAAAGGAGAAGGCTGGCTTTTACACAGCCCCTGCTCCTCTCCATTGAAAGTGAGATCTGGAATCTCCTTAGCACCGGGGACCTGAAAAACCAACTTGTAGCTTGGAAGGGCCAGAATATTTATCAGAAAACTCTCATAAAATTTCAGCTTTTACAAATCATCAATTTAAAAGTGCATCAGATTTTACTACGCTTGTTTTCTTTCTGACAGCATGTTTGCTGAGCTTCCACCTCCAGCACCCTTCCCTGATACAGCTGAAAATGGATGCAAGTCAAATGAAAGTATCAGGGTTGCTAAAGATGGTAAATTTGTTTATGCAGATTGCGATTTATTCTTTCACAAGAGGCAACGTTTTGCCAGCCAGCAACAGAAGGGACTGGGTACCCCTTGCCACAGCCACTACAGCTCTTTCAGAGCTGCCTTTGTGCTCAGCTGTGAGTCATATCTAAGTGCCCAATTTCACAGCATTCAGCCTCTCTTCAGGATGCTGCAAGACAGCCCAAATGTTTTTCTCAAGAAGCAGGCTGTGAAGAAGAAGTTAAACCCCATTTAGCAGCATAGTTCTTGCAACTTAAAAAAAAAAAAAAAAGTGGAAAAAAGAAAAGGAAAAAGAAACTTTCGTGTACTATCAGAGGCTTTGTCCTTGCTGGTCTTTAGGAAGACAAGTTTGCTCTGAATGGGACTCAGTGCATCTTCACTGCCCCTCAGGAGTCAGATGTGTCTGTCCATGCTTCCCTTCTTCTCCTGCTGTCTGGAGTGGTGCTCAGTGGCTCTCACACCTCCTCCATGTCCTTTTTGCCATCTCAGGCTACTTTAAATACTGTAAAAATAGGTTTATCTCAGGCTTATTTTCATTAGAGACCTAGAGAGGAGGCAGGTAGCAGCCCCAGATGAGTCCATTACCATGTAAAGCAGCCAGGAGAGGTCTTCCTGTATGGGAGGCATCATGCCTTAACGACAGTCTGCAAGAGTTTGAATTAATTCTCTCAGAAAGCTTCTAATTTGTCTATGTTTAATAGAGAAGGCATCAACAGCAATGTCATGTTGAATGAAGACCTGTTCTAAAACCTGATTTCCACCCCGTCTAACATTGATTACAGCGAATAAGCAGAATAAATGGGAAAGCTGAGAGGAGGGATGAAGTGAGTATCTCCAGAGTCGTTGGAAAGCTCTGCATCCTAACTCAGGTGGAGGTTTTAGATGCCGAACTCTGCTCACTTCAATGTCCCTGAGGATCTCTGGCATCCATCGCTTGATTTTATTTTTTACGCTGTAAGAAATGAAAGGGTCAGTGTTAGCACAAGGGAGAGCTACAGGCCTTCAGCTGTACTAGGGGTGGTTGAGTGACTTCCAGGTTTCCTGAGTCTCCCTCAACCAGTAACTGCCTCATCTTCCCCTGTTGTAAGCCCTAAGAGTAAATTGCACTGGCTTTTCCCTGCTTTTTCTTGTTCTCGGTGCAACTTTCTGCTGAATTGCAGGTTGCAGTTGTCTTCGTGCAAGTGCTCAGAAAACACAGGACATTGAACTCCCTCTGCACATGGCCGTTCCTCCCATGCCGAGGAGCAACCCATTCCTATGCAGCAATTAAAGAATGCTTGTCCTTGGAAAACCTATATGCCACCGTCAAAATTTTCCTTTTCCCCCAAAATTAGTTTGCAATAAGTGAATTTCCGTACATTGGGTATGATCCCTGAAATTACTGGCCACCCAGAAATCCCATCTCCATCTCCTATGCCCATCTCAGGCAGCAGCTCATTGGGAATAGCCTTTCCCACCCGAACAAGTTGTTGGCCCTTAAACAATCTTGCAGGTATGAATGTGACCATGCAGAACTGATGTATTATTAAATCTGGTTCCACCAAAGGTAGAGCACCCGCTTCCACTCCCTGCAGCTGCACAGGGGCACTGGGCTCAAGACGCCGTCCTGGCTGCTTCATCTTCATCTCTTCAAGGCAGATGTAAGTCTTCTCTGAAGAGAATATGATGGGTTACAGGATGTGTTATCTGAATATACGTGCTTCATATTCGAGCAGTAGGAAAGTGTGCCACATTCACCCCCCCACCCCTGCTAAGGTATAATATGCAAAGGCTTTTTAAAATCTTCCTAAAATCCAAACTCTTCCTATTTGTTCATCTGAAAACCGAATTAAGGAAAGTTACAAGACTTCTGCCAAATATGAGCCTAGGAATTAAAATTCATGATTTTATTGCATACCCAAAACCGGTGGCTCTGTAGCAGTATTGCTTTTATGACATATAATTTCACTTCGCCCTGATAACCTCTCCATGTTCCCACTTTTCTACACTATATTGCCTTCTCTCTCCTCACGAGATAACTTCTTCAGCACCTTTCTCTCCACCCTATTAATATCTTTCCACTTGATAGGTACTAACCGCCTTTCCTTCAGAGATGGTCTGATACACATCTAATCAAACCGACAGCTTTTCTCTACTGTTACCTGCCTTTGAAGCTTCCTGCTTCTATTGCAGAGCTGAAGAAGCTCACGTGTGCCAATAAACTTTCTTTACTTTTCCTTTCGTGCTGATTGGCCTAAAAAAAAAGATGATATCTTTACTTACATACCTTGTCTTGAAGTTGTAATTTTTATAGTACTTCTTTTTTAAAGAAATGTTTGCACAGGCATTTGCTTTAGGGTGCCAGAATGACTGAGCTCGCTGCTGCAGTTTGTCTACAGTGTGTGGCGTGACGCATTTGCATTACCAACATCCTCATTAGGCTGGTTGGATTTAAAGGCCCCTGGTAACTACACTGGCATAACAGATTTTGTTCTAAAGAACTTTCTCAAAACATATAACTGCATATAACTATGAATTACTTATTGTACAAACAGGAAATGAAGAAAAAGGAACAGATGGTAATACTCTGGGTAGATGAGTCAAATTTTGCCATTTAATGGAAGCAGTCACTTCATACTTTATCCATTGGGTCATGGCAAGCCAACATATAAACTTTCAGAGTGATGATAAGAGAATTCTGGCATAAGGTTACTCCATTGCAGTCAACAACACGAGGTGATCAGTGAAAGCACAGCACAGATTATGGTTAAAAATTGTCATTCCAATAAAAATATAAAGAAAATAGTAGATGTGGTGGAAAGTGTCAAATGGTGTCCTAGAATCTTCTCCACCTTGTTCGTTTGGTTACATTCTCTGCTTTTGCTCATTTTCAAACTGAGATGTTACTCATTCTTTTGCCACTGCTGAGATATGATTTAATCAGAATTTCCACAGACTCCTTTCAATCTTTTGCAATAAAAGGATTGAAACTGGTGAAGTAGGAAGCCAGTAGGTTTCCCTATTGGCCCAGCCTTACTCTACTGAACACTCAGATTGTTAACCCAGCACTGTCTCATAACCATAATTTGTTGAAACAATTCGTTCTGGGTCCCTGCTGCAAACTCAGGAAAATCCTTTTTTTTCCAACGTTGAGATGGTCTTGACTAGGAGCGGTCAATTCTGCAGCCACTGGCCACTAAAAAATCTTCTTGGCCTCACATGGCCCATCTCAATATGTTCCTTAAGGCATTATTTGAAGCAATAGCTCATATGCAGGCTTAGAGCATCATCTGCAGATCCTTTGGCGAGGATGGGCTCATCAGGTCCTCACATCAGGTGCTGCAATGGGGGGTGGTGGGTTGAGCACAAGTGGCTGACCGTCCTGCTTCCTCCTTTGCACAGTGCCTGCACCACCACAGCTGTACAAACGCAGCATCTGGTGTCGGTCCTGCCTCAGCGTCCCCCAGGGTGATGCTCCTACATGCCACCCACTGCTTCAGAGCTGTACTCGGTGATCCTGGATGAGAGAAATTGGTCTCTGGGGCTGCAGTCTAGCTGCAGGAGTTTAGAGTTGAGAGAGGGTAATTTTTTTAGAAAGTTTTGAGGTGTTTTACCAGTTCTCATCTTGAGCCCTAAGTAACAAAACAGAAATCTTGAAGCTACTAGCAGCTTTTTTATAATGGAGCATTTGATCGCAGTGGCTCCTTTTTGCTGTGTGTTCAGTTTCCTCCAACATACACAACTATCAGAAGCTCATATTTTTGATGAGAGGTAACAGAGCATTTTTTCCAAAGCCTCCAGCAGCAAAGTTACTTACTCTCAATCTGCTGACCGTTTGAAGTCAGTCAGTCTCAGGAATGGCACACATTAGAAACTAAACTCCCAGCATGTTCAATGAGAGCAGAATTGCTTCCCCATGTAGTGCTTTGCTATGCCAGGGGCTGAGCACTGGCAGAGCAACATTTCTGATTAATATTTAAGCTGTGCCAGGGTTGACAACCACACAAACTCTATTGCCTGCTTGGTAATTAGTTTAGCATGGATGCTCTGGCACACCAATGTTTCGAGAGCTCTGCTCCAATGGTGGATCTCCCCGGGAGAGCTCTGCAAGGTGTGAGCAGGATGCGTGCTGGCTGCTCACAGCTCAGCAGATGCCTGCCAGCTGCACATACAGTATTCGGAGCCATGTGTGCCCTCCCTTCCAGAGAGGTATGGCGTAGCAAGTAAAACCACCTCTCAAGGACTCCTAAGACCCTGTGATGAAAGGCATTTTGATGGATTAAAAAAGAGATCACAGTTGTGCATATTCATAAGTCAAGAGCCTGGTTAAAGCTTTGAGTTAATGTAATTATGAGCAATGCAATCAAAGAGCTGTCATGTATAAAGTATTCACAAACTGGCCTGGGTTAAAGTAACAGTTTTCACTGACAAATTTGCCTTGCCTCCTCAAAAGCACTGACAAACAGTACTGCCTGTTTTTCTGAGATAGGGATCATGATTTATTTAACTCAATTCCAAGGGAAACTTGGTTTCTCTTGGGCTTGACTCAACCATAGCCTGTGAGAAACCTGCACAAAAGATCTGCAAAAAGTACCAAAATGTCATTGGACCCACAGAGCTGAGATGAGACCAGATCACATAGGGGTGGGCTTGTGCTGTCAAATGCTGATCCTGAGCTGTGCTGAGGGGTCTCAGCAGCATCAGAGCCAGTCCTCCATCACACATCCCACAGGGCACCTCAGTCCAGCTGGTAAATCCACTCCTGTCATGCCCAAGCTGCTCTGAAACCCAGAGGCATCAGGACCAGCTGTGCAATCTGGAGGTGGTTCCTGCTATAAGGTCCTGCTGTGGGTTGGGATGTGCAGGAGCTGGGTTCATGTTCTGGTTCTCATTTGCACTTCCAAACAGTCTCATAAAACATACTTTTATGTAGCTTGTTTTCACTTACTTCCAAGCAGGCTGCGTGTTTCCCAGACCCAGTGAGTGCAGAGATGTGATTCACCTGCTTTTATCCTTTAATTTATAGACAATAACTGAGGCAAAGTCAATAATACTGGCTCGGTAAGGAGCATGCTGTGGGTGCTTTACACCACACAAAGCAACGATGAGCCCAGTTACACCCAGGTTTGCATCTGCTTTTTGTTGCCGGTGTAAGATGAGCTTGCTGCATTGGTATTTAAAATGAAAGAACCTGCGAGGCTGCTTTCTTCCAAAGAGGAGGAAATTCTCTGTCTTTGCAGTACAGGGAAAGGGTTGCATGGTGGAAGATAGACAGGGCTTTTAACAGATCACTTGGCAATACTGAATGTTTCATTTTAGCAGTGAGTGGAAGCTGATTTAGAAGCCTTGTTGTCTTGTGGTCAGGGACTCATGGGAATCCCTTGTGCCCTCAAAGCATGCAGAGGGGAGGGCTGAGAGCAGTGAGTGACCCAAAGGTGATTAATGAGTGGGATTCATATTGTACAATCCATTCATCCTTCAGCTCTGTTGAAAGGGATCAATTCACAAAGCAAGGCACAATCAGCAGGAGCAGACTCAGACAGCACACCGATATTTCTCTCCCCACTTGTTGGTCCCCCAGTATGAACAGGAATAAATTCAGAATCAAACCTGTCATTTTGTGCAAAGCTGCTGAAATGCAAGTGACAACAGCAGGCAGTGTTTGTTTGTTTGTTTTTTTGTGCAGCAAGATCTTTTTTTTGCAATGAAAAAATAAGCATAGTTGAATGCTAACCAAGTGGAATAACCTTTCAGGCAGATGTCAGGCCTTTTTTATTCTCTTCCTAAAAAAGCTTTTGTCCCTGGCATGAACAGTTGAATGTCTGGGGTCTGGCATATACTCAGATGCCCCAGCAAATTCAGTCTGCACCCCAGAGACTGCAGGTGCAAGTGGCTTACAGGTGCAACCTACCCCTTTGGCTTCAATGGGAAGAGCCCCTTGGATAACCTGGTGTTTACCTGCTGGGAAATAATTTGCCTGGTGTAGTAAAATTTCAGCCTCAAAATCAGAGGTGACTTGGGGGAAAGTGATGTTCTTGGAAATAAAGAAGTTTTAGGACGTGACTGAGGACCTGGGCTCTGCAGTCATTGGAACTTTAGGGGTCTGTAATGGGATTTGGACCACAAACATAGTTATTCCCAAACTTCATGGGACATATCCCTTTTTAGCTGTCTGCACAATCTTTGTTCTTACAAATCCAAAAGGCCATGATCAAAGCCCGGGGAGTAAGTAAAAGGGTTCAGCCTTTCCACCTTTTCTCTCACCATCACAGATGCTGCAGAAATGAAAATACGATGCCGATAAAGCATCCCAGCTTCACTTTTCCGGGTGGAAACTTTTCAGGCATGTCCAAAGCTCAGACAACTGGAGGAGCTAATAAATTTCTATTTCTCGAGTGCATACACTGGCCTCACCCTGCAAAGGTCACTCCTGGTGGGCAATGAGCATCACCTGTGAGAGGCTCTGTCCCAGGATTTCATGGACTGCACTGGAGAAGGCAAATATTCAGCTCCGTCAAGGGTCTACCAGGCTCCTGTGAGGGGAAATCACAGTGCTTGGCTTTGAAACCCCACCTCTATATTCTCACATTTAACACATCCAGTCCATAAGTACTCTTCACAAACAGCTACTCCAGCTTGTCTTGCCATGAGCAGGGAGGACTGACCCCTGGTACGTCAAAAGCCACCCATGCTCCCAGAGCCATGAGCGAGTCCTCCTCATGGTCACAGTTGCCAATGGTGCATCTCTGTGGGCTGCACTTTGTCATGAACCAGTCAAAATGGGCCTGGGACATGCAAACCCCTTCCAAATAAAGGTATCAAAGGAGGAGAAATATGTGAACTGAGCAGAACAAGATGACTCCCACTAATACTCTGGTGGCTGGGTTGCTTTTACTATTACTGTTTGCTTAATATATTGACTTTATTTTATGATATTCACTGGAGTTCAGTTCCACAGCTCTAAAACAGCCTTTGAAGTGGTTGTGGCACAGGACTTGTGGAGGAGCTGTGCACATCTGCACTGAGGGCACCAGCTCCGGTACCATCAGTCAAAGGCAGAGCTGCTCTCCCAGGCGGACATATTCACACACCAAGAAGAGCCAAGAACATAATGATGGTGTCAACAGGCCTCAGGCTTTTAAAAAGTGCTTTCTGTAGTGTTTTAGTGAGGTTTTATTGCAATGGCTAATTAAAAGTTTATCATGTGCACCAAATGCAGCCAACATTGCCTTGCTGTACAGTAATATTGACAGGAAAATGCTTTGTCAGTCTATTAGAACTGTGTGCTTGTTTCTGGAGTGGATTAACTATTGCTTATCTGTCAAGAGAAAGAAACATCACTAAAAAATTAGTAAACAAACAACAAAAAAAGTCCTTATCTCTCACAATGTACCAACAGTCTTTACAGTTCCCCTTGCATTTGGCACTTTATCTAGTATTTTCCTGAAATCTGGCATGTAAGTGCAGAGCTGCAACAGCTTGGACCAGCATGCTCTGGGCAGAACAAAGCTACTTGGACTTCCTTGTGGCAGAGAGCACCTGTCCTCTACCCAGCCAGGGCTTGCAGCTGGAACTGCTGCTGTGTGGGTGCTTTGGTCAAGGAGGAAGGTTTGAGAGGCAGAGCCTCCCATGGAGGCAGCTGGACTGGCTGCAGCCACTTTGGCTGCAGGTAGCAAAAGTAGGTGAAGGAATCCTGCCTGAGGTGTGATACCCCTCAAGGAGGTTCAGGGATTGAGGGCACACAGAGACCCTTCAGGACAAGGATTTAACTGAAAGCAAATTGCAGAGAGTGGCAAAGCACTAGAGCAAAAGCAAAACACTGGAGAAAGGTGACAGCAGTGCAACTTTAGCAGTCCTAGGAGGAGCAGCTGAGGGAGCTGGGGTTGTTCAGCCTGGAGAAAAGGAGGCTCAGGGGAGACCTTATCACGCTCTCCAGTTACCTTAAAGGAGGCTGTAGCGAGGTGGGGATTGGTCTCTTCTCCCAAGTGCGAACTGAGAAGACAAGATGAAATGGCTTCCAGTTGTGCCAGGGGAGATTTAGGGGATATTAGGAAAAATTTCTTCACTGAAATGGTTATGAAGCATTGGAACAGGCTGCCCAGGGAAGTAGTTGAGTCACCATCCCCTGGAGGTCTTCAAAAAACGTTTAGACGTAGAGCTTAGTGATACAGTTTAATGGTGGACTTGGCAGTGCCAGGCTAAAGGTTGGACTGGATGATCTTGGAGGTCTTCTCCAGCCTAAATGATTCTATGATTCTATATTGTTCAACCATCCCACCTAGCAATTTAGATATCTGAAGAGTTCTTGGTCTTTATTTTTAATATTTTCTTTGTACATTACAGTGGTTCACAATCCCCAGTGACTCTCAGTTTTGCCTACAAATGGATGCCAGATTTCTGTACATGCCTATCTTAAAAGCTGGTTGGGGAAAGTGTCTTAACACTACAGAGAGCCCTGCGAATCTGCCATGCTTGCAGCGCCTGGTTGTCAAGGGAAAATGCAGGCAGGGGGCAAACATGGAAACAGCAGATGCTTTTCTTTCCCTTCGCCAGTCTCCCCTTCACTCCAGCTTCTGATCGAGCAGCTGCATGCAGTAGACTTGCTGCCTTCCACCTCGCTGACCCGCAGGAGATGGCTGCTTGCAGGAAGAGCATCAGCCACCAGTGCGGCAGAAGGAAGAGGCACTGCTGGTAGCGAGCGGAGTCTGCTGCGCCGACAGGTCAAGCACAGCCCTTTCACGGAGCTGCAATATGGAGAAGTTCTGTGCTGTGATGAGCAGGTAACTCTGAAAGAGCAGGATGCCAGAATTAGCTCATTAATTAGCTGTCAGTGTCATCACAGAGAGCTCAGCCAGGGCTGGCTGAACAGCAGGAGGGAGGGGAACAGCCAGAGATCTTTCCAGGTTGCTCTTAATGAAGGTGGCCTCTGTTGCTGCTGCAGTCTCAGAGCCACAGCAGAGAGGCATCCAGAAAGCGCATGCACAGTCTCTGCTAATTAATGTAGCTCTAATAGGTCTCCATACCTGCTTGCAGAAGTCCTTGAAAAAGACACAGTCTGGAAGATTATTATAGATCATCTATTCTCTAGCAGAGAGATGTGAAAACTGTTTGCTTGCTTTTGAGGTGGGGACTTAATTAGAAAGTGGAAGGGAGAGATGGTTGTCATATACCAAAAGTCTGGGAGTCTGGAACCAGACCTTGGGTTGAGCTTTTTCCCAGTCAAAAATAACTGATAGAAAATGTATAAATTTGTCTGGAAGGAGACAGCACCTTGCACTTTGTAGCTGAAGGCAAAACAGGCTATTCAGCCAAGCTCATAAATATCCCTTTTGGAGCTCACAGCTAGCACACAGCACAATGAGGAGCTTCTCCTAGCAATTGAGAGTTGTTTCTGTGACTAACGTGTGGAAGAAACAAATTTTTATATCATCTCATCGGGGGGTTGTTTCTTCCAAATGTAAAAGACATTTTAATGTAGTCATTAGTCACTACAGAGACTAATCTGCCTGGTGCAGCGCACTTTCTGGGCTGGGAGCAAAGCACAGAGTATTCTGCAGAATGCAGAGCAGGACTAACCCTCTGCAAGCTCCCACTGATCCCGTTGGCTTCACAACCCCAGGATGAACCACCTGCCCAACAAACTCTCACTGGCACACCTCAGAAGCAGCTGCAACTGCAATACTGCAAAGATATTTCTGGGCATTATGGAAAAATTTGTGGCTAGAAACCATGCACTAGGATTCAGATTGGATTTATAATATTCCATGCAGGATACAGCTGTCTTTTATCTATATAGATGAAAGAATGGTGATAGTTAAACATGAAAGGCCTGTAGGGTACCTTCAGGTGTGGAATAAGATTTGAAGGTCTGGGTAACACCTTTCTATTTTCCATATATCTTTAACATATCCTGGGAGGTGGTAACCATCTTTCTGCTTAGTGAAAACTGGGTGGAAGTGGAAGACACCTTGCACTTGCTGCAGGGTGCCAGGACTGGCCTGAGACAATGTAATATATGGAGTGTAAAATGGTGGGAGACCTCCAGGGAGCAGGTGTGATGGTAGGGTGATGCCTGCGTGTTGAGCCTTCAGATAAATGAGCCTCTGTAGCTATGGTCACATGAAGATCAATCACAGTGCCTTTAAACCATTTATGAGAAGGAAAGAAATTTCTTTACAGGAGAAAAATCTCTCCAGTTTGTTCAGAATTCCAACTTTCAGGAAAGTTCAGGCACAAAAATCCAACCCAAAAACTAAACAAAAAACACCCACCACCCCAAATCCAGGAGGTCTTGAGATCTCAGGCTATTTCATATTGGACTTAAAAAATAAGAAGCATTAGCTCTGCCAAGAGGTACAAGAGCTTTTGAATTTGTCCGAGAACAATGATAACTGCAGGATAAAGATGCATACAGTCTGTATTGGAGCTTTGCTTTTACCCCTTGCTTTGTTTTGTAGGATAAGTTGTTCTGCCAAACCACGAATTCAATATTCAGTACAATATTAGCGCAACCTAGCTATGAATGACCACTCTCAGTATGGTAATCCCACCAAAACTAATAAAGTAAGCTATCCATATTTTTTGCCAGTTACATTGCAATCTTGTCTTTTCAAAATGATTGCAAGAAGAAAACAAAAAGACTAGGCTTTCAGAAAAACTTTTCCCTTCCTTATAGACTGAAGTATACATGAAAATTGGAGGATACGTTTTCAGAAGCTATCCTTTTACCCTTCTCACAATTTCGTCCATAGTTAGGTGTCTCTACATGGGAACTTTTACAGATTTAATCAGTCCTTGATGCTTTTCATGGTTTGCATGAAAACCTGACTCTGTGCCCTCCCAAAAAAAAAAAAAAAAAGTCCATGGCAGAGCCAGGAGGTGTCAGATCTCTCTATTTGTGCTGCTTTTCTGCCCAGAGAATTCAAACTCCAGTGACTGGCCTGAGACATGGTTATGTCCCTGCATGGGAAAGGACTGCTCTGCCTCTTCGGTGAGGCCTGGTTTACCCTGAAAGCTTTAGTCTCCCTGAAACATTTCAGACATACAGACTGGTAGAGTGGTTTGTTTTCAGTCAGTCTCAATTCCTCTGAATTGACCTGCTGAACTGTCTGTTTTGCAACATTTCCATTTCTGGCATTTTGGAGCACTTCAGAGGTGCCAGCTGCTACACTAGGCCACCGCTGCTGACTGGTGCATTGGAGAGAGCTGTGGTTCAGCATGAGCAACCGCAGAACCAGCAGCAAACCAGATGCTAGGTGCTACAATGATGTGGCTAATAGGTTGGGGCAGCCAGCAAATACATGCATTTCCATAGCTCGCTTGGAAATGGAAGGAACTGTATAAATGACAGCCAGCGAAGAATTCCTTCTTCTGCTGAAAAAAAAAATAGCAAGTCTTCGAGGAGCAACACAGCGTGTGGTCACCGGGGTTGCCCCCATGTGTGAAAGGGATCCTCTGACACTCTTGCTGCACTCTGTGTGCTGCTCTTCTGGAGTCACAGCAATGCAAGGCCATGATGTGAGGCAAGGCTGATGTGGCTCCTCAGAGCCTGCCTGCACCTCCCACGGTGGCTGCAGAGACTCTTTCAAGACTCCTGGCATGTGTTGGTGTGGGAGAAGAGATGAGCACACGCTATGTTCAGAGCTCAATGGCTCCCAGCACAGGACCTGGAGATATTTGTCCAGCAGCTCAGTCGTCAGAACAGTCCTCCCAGGTTTGATTTATCTTGGAAGGGAGACAGATACGCTGCCCCATTCACAAGCAGAAGCAAATCAGCCCTTGGCCAAGGTCACACAGAGATGGCACAGGGACATACCTGCTGCCAAGGGGCCTACATAGCAAAGAAAGGAGAAGAGATCTCCAGAGCAGGTTGCCTGAGAGAGCGCTAAGCTGCAGAGGTGAGTTTAGGCCATGTGGACAATCCATGTACCAGCCTGGTCTTGCACACTGTCGGTACAGTACCTCGTGGTGTGAAATCCAGACTGCCTTCACACAACAGAAGAACTGAAGGGGGCCTGCTGAGTTTTGCAGAAATCGCTTTGCAGATGATGGTGAGCTTGTCCTGCCTGGCCCTGCACAAGCCTGGGCCTGAAACCTCATCCTGGAATTTTGTTCTCCAGCACAGCCTCAGGACTGCACCTTGCCAGGGCTGGGGCTGCTTGGAGACACAGTGGTTGTCCTGGCTCTGCTGGGCAATGCAGCATCAGTGCTGCTTGGTGGGAGCTTGGCTTGCAGGGGAATGGAGCACTGCTTTTCTCTGGCTCACTCAATGGGCAGGGAGGGGGCATTAAAAATTACATTTTTTTTCCCTGATCCATTTTTATCTCATGGTAGTTTAAGCTACTAGTTGTGGTGGCAGTGGAGGGAAGGTAACACTCGAGTTTTCCTGAGGGTTTTGAGAAGGGGTATTTTGAGTTGGGAAAAGCTGGTAATAGGTGCTGCACTTGGCCACATTCTTAACTCCCAGTGAGTCCGGCAATCATTTCACGCTATGATGTTTTCCAAACCAGCACACATAAACAGTTGGTCTTCAGCAGCTGGGCTGGGGTAGCTTTTGCTTACACTGGTAAAAGTTGTTTTGTGTTGCAGATTCCCTAGCAAGAGTCAGGAACAGCAAGTTTATTCTTTGGGATACTGCTATACTGTGGAGTGTGAGATTTAAGGTTTGTTGTTGTTGTTGTTGTTGTTGTTGTTGTTCAAATTAGCTCTGTGAGAATGCCAAATTATTAGAAGTCTTCAGTACCCATAAGAACCACCTTTCACCATCACCTACCTAGTTATCACCTAGCCAGATCAGTGCTAAGCAGCTCTTTTCTGCTCTTACAGTTGGAAATCAGGCAAGAGTGTGGCAAACCACACCGTGGTAGTATTATTGCTGGTAACTCTCTGCTTTTACTGAGCAAGCTTAGAACTTCTGCTGCTTCTTAAGCATTTCATGCGCTTGCTTGCCTGTAGCCATTTCATGCCAGCCTATGTTCCCAAACTGAGGCAATAGAAATGACAGAGGTATAAATGAATAGATATTTCCCTTGAGGCCTCACAATTCAGCAAGCTGTTGAGGTTTCTTTTTCAATATTGCTCCTGCTTATGGGAGGCCCTGACAGCAAAGATCTAATAGTGAATTTCTATAACTTTCCTCCTGCTCTGCTAAAGTGAGTGGTTCCACATCTCTGCTCTGCAACGGCAGCGATGCTTCTTCCTTCTGACTCTGGTAATAATGATGTTTTATAAAGATTTCATTTTAGCATGCCTGTGAATATGCCTTGAGCTGAGCTTTTTTTTTTTTTTTTTTTTCTGCAGAGAACCATTCCTCTTTCAGTGGTTCACATTTTATCTTGATTAGGTTCTGCTTTGTTTTTCCTCCTTAGAAGTAGACTTTCCGTTTCCTTTCCTTGGGTGTTTTTCAGCTGTATCACAGAAGAAGTGATCCATCCAGAGGTCCATCTTCCCATCTTGCTCTGTTTCTATTGCTATGCTGTTGGACACCTGATGGTACCATTTATAAACCTGTACAATTTCTTTTGATGTAGAGTTTTGATTCCTTACAGACTAGAGCCTAGAGCCAAAGGAGCAGACCAATAGCCAGCTTGCTCCACTTAATCTGTTTCTACTTTGCTTCTCAAATGCCAGCAGGAAGTGAGTTTGTGTCTAAAAATCAGACTCAAGGTACCTGAAATTGGGCACTCAAAAATGATTACACCTCATACTTGAATCTCTCTTCAACAGTACAGGAATAGATCTCTCCATCTTTCAGGTTTGCCTGCTAGAAAGATAACATCAGCTTCCACCTGAGAAGACTTCTGGAAGCAAAAAGCAGTGTTTATTGCTACAAGCCAAATGTCTCAAAGCAAGACGTCTTTTTAGACCAGCAGTGCTAGGCTATTATTTCCAAATATTTTTAGGATTCATTCTAAGAGCACAATCCTATATTCACAGATCTTGCATTTGCCAATGATAGCACCGAGAGATTTAATGAGCTATTTCTGGTCAGAAACCAGTTGATAAAGCTCCAAGTTGTACCAGCTGGCCTCAAAATTAAGCCAGCATAATTGCAGACCAATGCTGAGATAACAGCTCAGGACAGGGATCTCTTCTTTCTGTATGAAACAGATAGGAGCCCTTGACAATACCAACAACCCTCAGTATAAAACTCACTGCCTATTAACCACAAAGCCATGTCGCCATAAACTCACTTAAGGCGCAAAACTGTAACATTTGACTTCTGCATGAGTAGTCCAGCATTGAGCGGTGCTGTATTTTGTCTCTTTAATACTTACTGACAGCCGTACTTCTCCAGCTACTTTGCAGCCATCTGGAAGATCATGAAAAGGTATTTGATTTCACTTTGTCCCATAAGGCAACACTATCTCGCTCAGCCTGCATGTGTGGAGTGCAATGATAGGCCTGAGCAGTTTAGGAGTTGTGGAGGAGTTAGCTTGCTTGCTTTTCGGATGAGTGATGCCACATTTAGCCCAGACTGCAGGGCTCTGCAGGGGTGTGGGGACCTTGGTGTTCAGCAGTACGAGGGGGTCAAGAATGGCCATGCTGCAGGGTATTAAAGACTCCAGTGGCAGCAGGGGTGAAACAGGTGGCTGTGTGCCAGGGGATGCAAGGGAAGAAAGGGGACAGGGTATGTGCAAGGTCACTGCTCATCCAGACTCAGACCAGGACTTGGAGGGAGATGTCATTTCATCCATCTTGTCGTAAGAGCGCTGTCACTGTGTGCTTGCTGCTGGGGTCCAGAGCTGAGGCTTGGTCCTGGAGCCAAGCAGCAGGAGCCTCTGGCAAGGGCAGGACACTCCAGCCACAATCCAGGGCTTCACATGGTCCATGGCACTCCGGGCAAACAAGCAGAGTAAGGACAGATGGACACATCAACTGCCATGCAGGATCAGGCCTACTGTCCTGGTACACTGGAAAAAGGTCAGAAGCACTGCCTTTACGACTGTCACAATATATTCCAGTTGTTGCGATTCATTTCCCACCTTTTGCATCAAAATAACTTTATTTGCTCTTGCTCTTATTGGAGGTTTTAAACTGTAATTTCAAAATTCATAGCATGGTGAGACACAGTGGGAGAAATAACATTTCCTTTTCTGTTTCATGCAGTGCCAACTGCAAAATAGCACAAACGTGAAAAACAAGTGGTTTCAGAGGAACGTGGTTTTCAGAGGAAAGTTTTACTGATGAAGCAAAACTTGGAGGAGTAGCTGATGCACCAGAAGGCTGTGCTGCCCTTCAGAGGGACCTGGACAGGCTGGAGGGTTGAGCGGTGAGGAACCTCATGAAGTTCCACAAAGGCAAGTGCAGGGTCCTGCACCTGGGGGGGAATAACCCATGCACCAGTACGAGTTGGGGGCTGACCTGCTGGAAAGTAGCTCTGCAGAGAAGTACCTGGGAGTCCTGGTGGCCAGCAGGCTGACCTTGAGTCAGCAATGTGCCCTTGTGGCCAAGAAGGCCAATGACATCCTGGGGTGCATTAGGAAGAGTGTTGCCAGGAGGTCAAGAGAGGTGATCCTCCCCCTCTACTCAGCCCTGGTGAGACAACATCTGGAGTGCTGTGTCCAGTCTGGGCTCCCCGGCACAAGAGGGACATGGAGCTACTGGAGTGAGTCCAGCGGAGGGCTACTAAGGTGATTAGGGGTCTGGAACATCTGTCACACAAGGAGAGGCTGAGAGAGCTGGGCCTGTTCAGCTTGAAGAAGAGAAGACTGAGAGGGATCTCATCAATGTGTATAAATACCTGAAGGGAGGGTGTCAAGAGGATGGGGCCAGACTCTTTTCAGTGGTGCCCAGTGACAGGACGAGAGGCAACGGGCACAAATGGAAACACAGGAGGTTCTGGCTGAGTATGAGAAAACACTTCTGTACTGTGAGGGTGACAGAGCACTGGAACAGGCTGCCCAGCTGTGAGGCTGTGGAGTCTCCTTCTCTGGAGATATTCAAAACCCGCCTGGATGCGGTCCTGTGCTCTAGGTGACCCTGCTTGGCAGGGAGGTTGGACTAGATGATCTCCAGAGGTCCCTTTCAACCTCAACCATTCAGTGATTCTGTGATTCTGTGTCACACATGCTGTGAAACTGGAGACTGTACCAGATGAGGGCCCAGTGCAGAGGGATATGAGGCGGAAAGGGACTCCAGGGTGCTCAGCACATTTCCACATCACTGTCTTGCATTGCCACATTTAACTAGTGCAGATTCAACCATGTAATTGCATTCTAATTTCTCGGTCATATAAAATACACACCTAAAGCAAAATAGCCCAATGGTAAAACCCATGCAGTGTAGTCCTTTGCCACATGTCTAATTGTAATGTAATTACTCACATACCTAAATAATTCAGTTATATTTACTGTGTACTTAGAAGATGAGATTTAGAAGAAATACTAAGAGCCACAATCTACTGGACGGGGTAGGGTGGGATGCTTTCAGCCTGCATTTAGCCATCTGCCTCTGTCATCAGTGGAAAGAGGAAGAGGCACTTTTAGAGCAATTCAATCCATCCAAAATAAGCCACTAAAATGCATTTTAAATGTAAAATATTTTCTCTGTGGAAGTTTCACAGACATCCATTTCTCTGAATAATGCAATTACCTGTGTTGTTGGCCAGAGGGGAACACAGAGGCTCTTTGCCTAACCTTAAACCAGTCTAGGTGCAAACAATACCACACAAGCTTCCCATAGACTTCTGAGAATGATGCTGATGTTTACATTTTTATTCCCACACCCTGAGTTTGGCAGAATTATCAGCATTTCTGGGATTTCTTTTTCTTCCCTTTTGATACTTTAAAATTTGCTAAAGGTGAAGTCCTTCCAAAGAGCTCACACTTTTTATGAGTGGAGCATGATGGAAGGCATTTTCTCAAAGGTCATCTGTACAACGTCTAACCACAGATGAGACAAGAGGAGATTTTTGTACCTACTTCAAATTCATATTCACTCATTTCAGGCCAAGTGAGATCGTTACATTATCAGGCCTTTCCTTAGGCATGACAGGCTGCAGCATTTTCTGTATTTTTAAGTAGAATGAGGATTTTTGTATTGACTATTGTGTAAGGTTTTATTCCTCGTTTTCTTAAATCCTTCATGATTTGTTCCACTCTGCTGCCTTTCTCTTTTCCCTTCCTTGTGCCCTGTGTCCAAGCAGCAGGATTCTCCCTGCTCCCTCTCCTTTACAAGGATCATTTGCTACTGCACTGCCTGCAGCTGTCTTCATCTTCCTGATCCCCCCCTCCCCACCTCCAGCAACCTCCAGCACTTTCAGACTGCAGCTGAAAAAACTTCTTTCCATCTGTACTTCTACCTCCTCCCGTCATTGCCACTTACCTCATTTATAAGTGTGAGACGTCTTTATAGAGCACAGAGATCCTACTGAGAGGCGCGGGATGAATTCTACTTATGACATCAAAAGAGGCAATTTAACTTCTGATTTTTTAATAAAACTTTTATCTCAAAATAATACTACTATCATAAAATCATTGAAAACCAGTTCAAATAATTAACTGCAAAACTATGCAACAACTGAACTGTACATTTGTTTGTGTACAGATTTTGCTCTCAATATTTAATCACTTGTTTATAATAATAAATACTTGATTGACAAACCAGTTTCTGCATAGCACTAGGGAATTTACTTTTAAACTCAGTTGTAGATGCAGAATCAAACTTTCTTTGCCACTAAAGGTACAACAGGGTGTTAATGATAATGCACAGTAAGGAAGGGTCTGAATGAGCAGCCAAAGAAGAAAGATGTTAAAATATCCTAAGACAACTCCAATTTCTCATAGGAATAGTTATGCTTTCTCTTTACAAGTAATGAGATGTGTTTCAGGTTCATTAATTCTGTACGCCTGACTTTTACTTTTAACTGAAGTGTTTTTGTATGATTGGTTACAATGAGAGCCGTAATCTTATGCTCGCCCTACAACTATCCTACGACTGATTGCACCTGGCAGTGTGTAGATGAAGAGCACCAAGAAGACAACAAGAATAAGCAGAATTATGCCAATGATGATGTACTTCTTGTAGTTTCTCCAGATCAGATGATACAAACACTTGAAAGGATTTACAAACCAAGAGAAGGATGTGTCTGGTCGGCTAAGGAGGAAGAAAGAAAAAAAAGAAATAAGAACTTTTGTAAAGGTAGATCCATCTATTTCCAAAGCTACCCCACTGCAAAATATATATTTGAGTCTAAAAAGGACCTTTAACTCCTGGGAGCCCACTAAAGAGTTTTGAGGGAACTTCTGTAAGTTTTACCTACTCTTGGGCCATCCATCTGTCCCCAAGCCCAAGCTCCATACACCACTAGGAATGAAATTCCAGTTCATGCTTTATAACTACTCCAATTTAGGGCAAGATACGGGGTTCAAAATTACAGAAAAGATTGTGATAAATCCTAAAGAATAAATGCAGACATCTTAAATCTGAGTATGATAGCTTTCTATTCATTTATAAGAATTTAGCATTGCAAAAGGAGTAATGAGTCACTAATAACAGTCCAATTGCTGGGTGATAGTCATGGTGCCATAACAGGCAGCTCAGGCCTAGCACACAGCCCAAAATGACATATTGTCAGAAGGAGTGTTAAAACAGGCCTCCTGAAAAATGGAGATGAGAGGAACCCCAAAATCTAGGCAGATTGCCTGGGTACATAAAGGGAAGAAGGGCCACCTTCTTCTGGTGGGGCATATCTGCACTCCACAATCCTATGTTTCTTCCAAATGTTGTCCCATGTCATATTCTTCTCCATAGCCAGTTTCTTCACACTGTACAGCAAAACTGGCTGCATATACAGAGGAAAGCAACGTTCCCCTTAGGAAAAATGTTGGGGTAATCTCTCCTCTGGCATGCCAAGCAGCCTGGGAGGTGATTATGCCTCTGACTTCAACAGCCCTACCTCTGCAATGAGCTGAACCAACATCTGTCAGCAGTGTATGACTGGATGACCTGCAGAGTGCAATGGTGTCGATCAACATTAACACCAGCAAAATTGGGTGCAGGTTTTCTTTGTTATCAAATATCACTGTAATTGTGCAGATGGTACAGCAGTAAGGCAAATGAAATTAAGACTGAGGGTCACAAAAAGTAATGGACATGTTTTACTTCAGAAAGCTGTTTAAGGAATTTAAATGATGTCTTAGTCATCTGGAGAATTCTGTATTCAGCATATGACAGTGAATGCCAATCTGACAGAAACTCAGGAAATCCAAAGGCCAACTGAGTATCTCTTAATTAAAGACCGTTTTATAGTGAGGGTGGAAATGGCTTGGAAATAAATTAAAAAGCAAGCCCTCCAGGTTAAAAGGAATTGTAAAAAAAGTGGATGTGATAAAGACTGAGGCTGACTGAATTCATAGACTTGAGCAACAAAACATTATTCCACATGTTCCAACTAAAGAGCTTTTCATAACCTTTAAGGACAGGGGGAAAAAAGCCAGACTCTGGCTCATTTAATTTGTTTTCTGTGCAACATGGGCAACAGAATTAAGTACCAGCTATAACAACATATTTGTTATAACAGAAAGCATCTACCAGAAGAGCATCCTCTCTTGATTGGTAGAGATGAAGAGATGGATAACCTTATGGTTATTTCACCAGTAGGAAATTACTGTTAAAAACCATGCACCTTATTTCTCATTTGTTTTAGTCCCCAGACACTGAATCTTTGTCCACCCTTTCTTTGGTACATTAAACAGTCTGCTACTGCCTAGTAGCTCCTGGAATATGATTTAGTTTTTGAAATTATTTTGTTTTGCATGATTAAGTTTTAAAATGAACGATCTGAAAATGTATCTGCTTCTTTCTGTATGAAACTACATAGTTAACAACAAAAACACAAACCTACTTTTGCGCACAGAGATATGGAGACCCATCTCTTCCTGAAGAGAACTCAGTTGACGTGCAGAAACAGTTATCTGTCATCTCTCAGCTGATTTTGACTGCTGTGCATGTATGAACCACATAATCCATACTGCACATGATGGCACTGAGTTGGTAAATTTAACACCAGTGTTACAGAACTGAGGCATACAGCATCTTCAGCTATTGGATTATTTTCTTTCCAGAAACTGATTATCTAGCTGTATTTACTATCTGCACGCTGATATCGCTTTTTCAACTTTAGGATTTATTCTGCATAACTTTCAAAGTTAGGTGTCCAGCCTGGTCAGTCATGTAGGATTATTGCACAGTCAGTGTGGTGAGGAAGGACCTTCCAGAGGACCTCTCTCCCCGGTTTCCTGATGGTGACTGCTCCCATCCTAAGATATGTGTGTTAAGTAAATAGGATGACTCCTCCATCTGTACATAAGTAGTTACAAAAAGAGCCCAAATGACTTACTTCTGAGATGGATAATGTTAGGTAGGACTAATCCCATCCTGAATTTAATTGAGGCATACATCTCAATTAAGCACAGATCTGGGTTGTGCCGTGTGTTGCCTGTGTACTTCATCAAAAAAAACAGATGTGGAGTCTGTCTGGTTAGTCAGCACAAGATCTGGAGAAAGACTCTGGTTTTTTTGCATCTGGGTTGAAACATGTCTAGGCTGGTTGTGCACCAGGGGGCCACCAGGCTAGTGACAACGTTTTGGCACAACAGCACATTATCGGCTAAAATGTCCTTGAGGTGAAAACTCAGGGACCCCTGGAGCCCCGGGCTGCCTGGAGTGCATGGGCTGGGCTTGATGATGTGAGCTTGGAAAATGAGAGGCTGGCTTTGCGCATCCCGATGACAGCCTTCTGGACAAGTAATCTTTCCGTTATTACACACTGTGATCCCTCTTACAACTGCCTAGGTTGATTGCTTCCCACCCCACATAATTCAGAGCTGTCTCAGACCTCTCTCATACGTAATAACAGTGCTGTAGTTTCCATTACTGGGAATCTTTTAGGCATCTGTCAAGGACAGCGCATCCTGCCTTTGGGTAAAGAAAGATGTTGGATAAAATGATTGACTAAAGTTTTTCCAAGGCTAATTCTCAATAAGTCTCTGTTACCTCTAATTTTCAGACTAAATTCATATTCTTTTTAGGGATATTGGCAATTCCACCTTTATGTTGTTTTCTCCTTTTTAATGTTTATTCTGAGACGTATACCAAACAAACAAAAAATAAACAGAATGTACAATGATTACCTTTATGATTTGCAATTTATTTTTTAGAAGATTTGGCAGCAGGAAATATAATACCAATTTCCTTTTTTTTTTTTAGTCTAACTCCTTACTTTCGTAGAACGAAGTACTTGAGCCAAAATAGATTAGAGGTACATTTTTTTCTGAATGCAAAAATCTCAGTTGATAATATATTTTTTAATGTGGCAAATACTGAAAGATAAATGCTCCTTTTAGATCATCTGCCTTTGTTAAACCACTAAAATGCCATATTTAAAAAGTATTGTGATGAAAAACAAGTTTCTTCATTCTTTGATTAGGAAGTACAAAGAAATTAGAAACAGATATGTTAAAGTCATATGATTTTTGTATGACCTGATTTTCATGTTTTATGTGCGTTTATCTGCATGTGATTAATTTATACAAGAAGAACTAGATGCATGCAGAGGTCAGCTTTCCACTATTATGCAGCAGCTAAGATATCTCCAAATCTGTGCAGATAATTCCTGTTTCCTAATACTAAGACCCTGCCTCTTAATGGCCAGATTAACAAAAAACTGGACATAAATATTGCACACAATTATTTTAAAGCACTTAAACATTAATGGCTTATATTTTACCTCTTAATATAATAAATATCATTCCTCTGATTTTTATTGTTGGCCAAAATAAGGTGTCGAGTATGTGCATAAATTACAATGGTTGAAGAGGTTATCATGCACCACGTCAGCTATGGAACGAGACTGTGTGTGAACTCTGTCTGAAGACGGATGGGCAGCATTGTGATTTATTTTGGCTTCCAGAGGAAGATGTTTCTGCTCACCTGGAAGGTGCTGCCAGCTAAGAGTGCTGGCAGCCAGCCCTGTCACAAGGGAGCCCGGCAACACACAGGATGGCCAAATGGCTCACTGAAGGTTACAGCAGGAAAGAGAAGAGCAAGGAGAGCTGCTCTTCCCTGACTCCTGCTGAATGCCCCTGCCCCAGCTCTTTAATGAGTATGCTCCTACTCACTTCGGTTTTTCCAAGGGCTCTGGCTCCTTTCGAGCTTTGCCTACTGGATTCTTCTCAGCTTCTTCTGCTGTGACTAAGTGAAACTCAGCTTCCACTTTGCCCTGGATCAGAGAGATCATACGTAAGCATCCATTACTGGGTTATTATAATTTAATCACAGCAGGAATTGGCTTGTGGAGAAATTATGGAACCAGCTGAGGGCAAAGGAAATTGATTAAAGAAAACAAGAGAAAGTCTTTGCAGTTAAAGAAAAAGCACAAAGGAAAATTCAGGTATCAAATCCCTGACTTACACCCAAGGACCATAAAGAAAGAGAGGCAGGATGTTTTCCCCCAGACCCATAAATATCTTTCCTGCTTCTGAAATCATAATGTAATTCATCTGATAAGACCTGCTGCAAAATTTGTTCCTGTTCACCCGAACTATCATGTGTCCCTGCAGAGCTGAACAGCTGAGCTGGGAGATGGGTCCTGGTGTGGGCAAGGTGTAGTCCAGCAACAGGGGGACATTCAGCCAGCCACGAGCGATTGGGCAGCAGGGTCTCACATCACAAAAGAAGAAGGCTAGAAAAGAGACCTGTGTGCAGAAAACGTCATGCAGTCCTACAGCTCTGTTCAGGTGACAGAAAGGCTAAAAGAATCCAGCAGGTGGATTTAAAGTCAATTTTCTTCATGAATGGCCAGAAGATGATACTCAGAGCTATGGCAAAAGGATAGCTTGCTCAGCACCAATTTAATGATAACTTCCATAATTCAGAAAAATCATAAGGGAATGTAACTGCTGTTCTACTGCTTGTTTTCACTGAAACAAGCCATTTAGATTTGTTGATTGACCCACAAAATATTAGCACTAGTAAAAGATCATGTCTGCTACACCATGCAGTAGAAATATGTAGGCTGAGTTATTTGTATTCTTAGTATCAGCCATAAATTCTGCTACAGAAGACAGAGCTTCCTAAATATGGGTAAAATCTTTGTTTTCCCCTTGCACTCATGGAAACACCTGATTTTCCACTCTACCCACCCAGTGTGCTGGGAGATGAGCAGTGGAGGAAAGCAAAGAAAAAATACAAAGTTGCTGTGGTTTAACCCAGCAGGCAGCTAAGTACCACCCAGGCCTTCACTCCCTACCCACCCCTGGGGGGTGAGGGAGAGAATCGGAAAAAAGGTAAAACTCTGGCTGCCTGGGATTATCTGAACCAAATCTATGGGGAGACCACTGAAGTACATGCAGAAGTCCTATGGATTGCCAGTAGTGGTTGTTCTTCAGGTGACATATCCAAAATTAGCATCTGTCCCCATCAGGATCTCAGCAGAGCGTATCGGCCCCAGAGAAAAGCTGTTCATCTGTAGTGAGCTGCCTACCGTGAGCTCCCCAGCCTTGATGAAAGGCCACCAGCCTCTGACACGCTTCTGCTGAAATATGGAGATCTTGTTTTCTTCACTCATTGCCACAACCATGCCTAGGTCACAGCTCTTGGCTGTCTTTGCTGCCCGAGGGAACCCATTCAGGTTCAATTCAAGAGTGCCTGGAGGGAGAAGTGACGTGACAACACTCAGAGACCAGAAAGACACAAAGGCATTCAAACAGCAGTTTCCTGGTAAGACATATGGAGCAATGCAGAATCTTGGCCCAAGCTTCCTGGCTGAGGATCTGTCTGTACCATCAGCGATTCACTTATATTGCCTTGGCATTGCCTCATCTGAGTTCCTGATTATTCACTCTGGAAGAAGTGGATAAGATGGCAGTTTGGTGCCTCAGAGAAAGACATGCAAAAGCACGGTCTCAGACACCTCCTTGTACACACTTGTATCGAATGCAGGTATAGAGAGGCCTCAGGTGAAGTTCAGACAGTTTCACTGCATACTTACCCAAGAAATCATCTGAAGAGAGTCTTTCAAAGTCCCACACCTGAAGCACCAGCTCAGCAGGTATTTTGCGCTCTGTCTTTTCCAAGGAAAATATGTTTTCTCTTTTACTAACGACCATTTGTTTCTCTGCTGGGAGATAGTGGAATGGGAACACAAAGCGCCAGTTGAAGTTGCCCTCTCCTGTCAAGGAGTTGTAATGTACGTCTGTCTCCTGTTTATCCTCTTCCAGGCCCTTCATCCACCTATGGCAAGCACATAGTGGAATACACTGCCATCACCAGGGGAACTTGAATTGCCGGTGTTGTCGTTCAGTAACAGACATGATCATTCACTAACTCTTCCCTAATCAGTAGGAGGTGACGCGCAGTCCAGGACTGTGACATGCAGTGACAGCCCTGGCTCACGGATCTCAGCTACCTCCAAGCCATTGCACATGCTGCAGCAACGGCAGTGATGATCAAAAGTTGAGAGTGAAAACATGAATTTTATTTACATCAGACCCCAAAATACCAGTTGACCATTTACTATTGGCCAGGAAGTCTGTCTTGTTTTGGACAGGCAAACAGAGCATCTGTCCTTTTTCCATTACTAATCACCCCATATTCATGTTGTGCCATGCTAATAGATTCCGTGTCAATGTCCCAAGACTGACTTCAGTGGTCAGTACTACAGTCTGTATTGTTTGCAGTTGCAGTATGGGGGTATAAACATGGCATAAATATGGCTGGAAAAGTCTCCCCAGCTTTACTTGACTTTTTCTCTTGGTTTCTGCTATAGTGTTCATACCATCTGATGTGCAATGCTGTGTTACAGGAGGACTATGCTTTCCTAAATATAATCTTCTCATCTAAAGAGCTCCACCGAGGTGAGGATCCAGCTATGTATGTTTTAGTTCTGAAGATGATTTATCACAAGTTGAGTAAAGATTAGCATTTCTGCACTGCACCCAGAGTGGCGTTTTCCCTGCAAGCCCCGCTAGTTCAAAAAGCAATGGAGAAAACCAGCAGTAATCCCAAGCATTGCACTGCCCCAGTGCAAATCCTGGTGACACATTCAGTGCTAAGTGCAGTATCTGAACATAATGAAATACATGTCTTTGTCATTACGGCACAGAAGCAAGGAGATATCCACATCTGTCTTCTCTGTCAGACAGTTCTGGCAGTGATAGCGATGTCTCTTGTTATCACACAGCTCAGCACAAAGGCTGGCTGCCTATTTATTTCCTTGATTTCTAGCTTGCACTGAATTTTATGCTCTCAGAGCTACTCTGCAACTCCTCTGAACATGTTAAGTTTATTGCTAAGGTGGGTATATGTGTGAACACCAGGGATTTCAGAGTAGCCCCTCTCAGGAAATGGCAAGGGAATGTTTACTCAGCCAGTGCGTGCAATAACTGCACTTACTGCTCGCTGGGAACCATGTGGCTGTGTTGGTGTTCACCTGGGCTAACGTTGCCTTCTCCAAGGGGCTGCTACCACTCAGCATGGTCAAAGCTAACTCAAGTTTCCCTGGTAAAATGCATGTAGATATATCCTAGAAAGGAGTAAGAGCTGCTACCAGACTGCTTTGTCCTTTTGCTTATTTTCCATTTCATATTTTGTTCACCTGCAAGGTGGAGAAAATCCTCCCTTCCTCGATCCATCAGTCCCAATGCTCCCTCCTCCAGCTCTCTGCATCTGGTCGTTGGCAACACAGGAACAGGTTCTCAGGGAAATTTAATGCCCTAGAAATTCAAATTTTTCCAGGACTCCACTAAGCAGTACTCCAAAGTCAGGAAGGAATTTTAAGAAGTAACCTGCTTCTATCTCAGGAAAGAGCTGGTTTGAGTGTCAAGTTCCCCTTTTATGCTCTTTTTTTTTTTTTCCATTTAAGCGAATTCCTTCCCTTTTACTGATTATCCCACTAAGGTTTCTGAAGCTGCAACAGGCATTCTCTTTGCAACAGGAAGGAGATGGAGAGTAGAAAGTTCCCATGTGAGGTTCTCCCCAACACGGCCATGGTCATTGACCCACACGTGCTCCCCACATGAGGTTAGAAAATATTTCCCATTGAAATAACCTGGCACACACCAGCTTTTTTTGTCTCTAATGTGGTCATAATTCCTTTTTCTCTAATTATTTCATACCTCTCTGCTTCTGTGTAAGCCCTTACAGTTCAAATTTTGTGTTTGGTCTCTGTCTGCTGAACTATGGGCTTGGGTCTCTTCTTATGCCATCTTTGCCTGAATGGGAAGTAAGGGCTAGTGTCATTTTTATAGTTACTTGATTTTAAGTGAGAAAAATGGTGAAGCAGTATTCAATATAGCTGACTAATTTGGACAGGCATTTACAGCAAAGCGCCAAGGTCACAGAAATAGCTCCTCAGATATTCCCACAAAATAATTGTTGTGACTGATTTTTGAATCAGCTATTATTTGTCCTTTCGAAGACAAGTCCTGAAGAACTTACCCTTTTACATAGATATCACTTGATTTTTGCCCTGTAAAGATATTTTCATCTTCTAGAATTACATCCTCTGTATTCCAGATAATTACCCTCAGTTCATAGCTGAAAAAGAAAAGAAACATTTTGCATAGTTAAGATCATGCTAGCAAGCGGTCATTTTTGCAGCAGGCCTGTGTTTACTCAGGCTCAGGTCAGACACTAATGTAAAACTCTACCAAATCATACTTTTATAAAGTGAGAAATGTTGTATTTGTGCAAAACTCTTAAAATAGCACCAGTCTCAGGCCTCTTCTGTTTACAAGAGCACCTAGTGATAGACTGGGGATGGTGGCTCCTCTGTGCTCTCAGAGCATGCCAAATGACAGCAGGGTCATGGCCAGCTTCAGAGGGATGGAAAATTTGTTGCTTTTTATGTGCTTGTTGCTTTTCATTTCACTTCACAAAAATGCTGCAGCGAAACAAGGCAAAGTCAGTCTGAGCAACATCATCAGAGCAGCCTCCAAAACTGAAAGCAGCTTGCTAATAAAAAACAGAACTCCCTGGGATGTGCTTTTCAGAAGAAATGCCTAAAAACATTGCACTTGGTGCAATCTAATGCACTAAAAGGGAAGAAAAGTACTGTTTAGAGATATATGCATTTAAGCAATTGCAATCATCTTCAGAAGCAACAGTAAAAAGAATTAAAGCTTTCCCATCCTTTCTACTCTCTATATGCTAACATTTACGGTGGCCATCCAAAGCTCTAGAAGTTTGAACTGAAATACAGATATTGCAGGTGACAAACATTTCATATTAAAAAATTTGGGTATGCCTTGAGGCATTTCATGAACTGCAGAATAAATATATATATATATGTTTGTGAACACCAACAAATGATTTCTCTATTATGACATGTGCTCACTTGGAAATAACATCAATCTCAGGTGTGAAATTCTTTGCCCCTGAAGTTACCAGGTATTCTAGGTCATGGAGCTCTTCAGGAGATGCAGAACCTGAAACCCAAGCCTCTGCACTAGATAAAGAACCTTTCATCTGCAGATCTCCGTCAAACCCTGGTTCACTCAAAGATCACCAACAAGAAATGTCTTCACAACGTTTTGAGGTCTTATGGAGCCTGGAGCCTCTTTTGCTGTAGCAAATAGGCATTTCTAGGCAAAATGTGTAACTCATGTTTGCTTCTTAACTTCCTTTCTCATAATTAATGGTTTGTCATTATTTTTCCCTGGTTTTGTAGACTACAAAAATGGCAGCAACATTTTGCTTTTGTATGTATTATTAGTTTCAAATCGTTTTTGCTTGGACAATGTATGTTGTTAAAGAGAATTACAGAAAGTTCTGGTCTGAAGAAAGTAATTGTTACGTAGACTCTTACTTTTGTCATATCTTGACTTTTATAAAAAGAAAGGGAAGTAATCAAGTCTGTACTACGTTGCTCCTTGTTCAAACATAAATAAAGCAGGAACAGTACAAGATGCTGCTTTAGATGTAAAATTCCCAAGAAAGGCCTTGCTGAAATATTAGAATAAAGCTGATATAGGATGACCTGAGAACTCTGTTGGTCATTTTTTTATTTTTTACTCACAAACATTAAATAAGAGCTATGTGTAACAATGCACATAAAGCAGAAGTATCCATCTGAAATTTAAGACAGTGCAATTCCCAACATATCTCTGTCTGCTGCTGCTTTATGTGTTTCTTGATCTTCTCTTTGAACCAAGTACTGGAAATCCAATAGGTGCATTATTGCATTAGATTAAAGATCTCACCCAGGGGTTAAGTACGTTATGTAGCTGAAGAAGGGACTGAAACCAGAATTCCTTCTTTCAGCTCAACAAATGGATGATAATATCAGAATTATTATGGGACTCTTGCCTCTAGCCACCTGAAATCCCTATCTGAAAAAGTGATATCTTTCTAGTGGAGGTGTGGTAGCCCTTGATGCAAAAATCACCAGCCGTTCTTTGTCTTGTTTCATGGAAGAGACCAAACCAGCTGCTCTCCTTTGACTTGTGAATCTACAAAAACTTTTCTCAGGATCACAGAAGCTTGTTATGATAGTTCTTTCAGTAGTTCTTTCCGGACGTTTAAGACTCAGTCTTTGAAAACTTACAGCACTGTGCTGGGAGGAAAGCTCAGAGTGTTATTACCCTTTGGGTTTTCTTGGTGAAATGTCCACTGGAGGTCCTGGCAGAGGTATATCTTTAGGAAATATGTCGACCCACATCTGTACACGACCCTTGAAAAAAAAGAAATAAACCTCTCTGTAACCCTATTTTAGTAAGACTTTAGAAGGTTTTAAATGTAGTTCTGTCTTCCAAAACTGCAGCTTCCTCTCTGAGCACCAACCAGTTCATTAGTCTGTAACAGTTTCATCTACAAGCTAACTACACAATGTATTTTCTTCATACATATATTCTATCAATCTCTCAGCAGTTTGGTGAAGTTGGAATTGAGCTCAGACATTGGCAACTTCAAGGTAAAAGTCCATATAAAAATAGTACATGGTAAAAAGTAAAAAACAACCGAAGTCCAAATATAAACAGGGTTTGTGTTAACTTAATGAAAGCACTTAAAAGAATGGAAATATGCAGTTATACCTTGCATGGCTACTGTGTGTTTAGTCACTCACTGTAAACACACGGGTGACAATTGGCAGGTTGATACAGTACAAAGTCTTGTGTATGGTACAACACCTGGATGCTGTCTCTGCAAACTTGCAGATACAATTAGAAAGCACAGTAACTGGAGGAAAGGAAATCTTTTCTTGGGTCTACCATCACCACACCATCTCTGAGCTGCTTTACCTGTTCCATGCCTGGCTTATCTTTATGGTAGAGAGGCCGAGTCTCAATGTGCTCTGGGACCAGTTTGTATCCAACTCCAGGGATTTCTTCCCAAGCACGTAAAACCTTTAAGGACAGATGTTCATATGATTCAACTGGCTCCTCTATAGGAAAGAGTAAAGCAAAAAGAACAACCAGAGCTAAATTAGCATGCTAAACCCCTTGGAAATATGTTCCATTAAATATAAAAGATGGTCATTAAAAATCTGCTTGAGTTAAAAGGAAGGTTTTATGTACCCCAGCTAAGAAGAGAAGGGTCTCAAAGCACATTTAATTCTTGTAAATAAGAGTGCCCACTGGGATAAATACAGAAGTAGAACTTAGGTAGCAGTTCATCTATATATACAGTGAACCATTTTATTATTACAGCAGCTGTTTCTAACAGGAGTACGGAAGTAATCTGTGAACTACATTTCTTACAGAAAGTCGCAAATGTGAGGCTTTTCTGTGGCCCATGAAAGACAAGAAGACTTAGATTTTGATGGCACTAACAGCAAACAGGCACTAGAAATTATACCTACAGTCTCATTTTGCCTTGTGATGGCAACAGCAAAGATCTCCCTGGAGAACGGAATCACACCCCAAGGTAAGATCAGTAATGTGAGGACTGAAGTCCATGGGCAAGAACATGTCTTCTGAGCAGCTCAGGTTTGCCACTGGAGGAAAAGGTAAGGGAGACCCTGGAGGAGGGCATTTCAAGGAAGGAACAGTGCTAATACTGCAGGTGGTGTGGATATTGAAAAGCAGAGGAAGCCTTTTGAGTTCTTTAGCCTCTCTTTCCTCTCTTTTTCTGTGGGTTCCACACAAAAGAACCCAGAGATTTCAAGAGGGACATCTCCTAGATTAGGGGAGAAGTACCCAAGTAAAAAGAAAGTTAAAACTTCTTTGTCAGCTGTTACCACTTTTCCTAGAGTGTTGCTATCTCAGAGTTGCTGGTAGATTACAAAAGGTTTGATTTGGGTTTAAACAGTAAGTATTGAACCCTTCCTAACAGCGCAGAGAGGAAGGAAGGATGACCCTGTGGTTCTGAGTCCTGGCTCCCTTTCGTGCACTGGCATGTGTTTGAGATGTGATACATTTCATCTAATTTTAGCCAGCTAAAGGCAAGGTTTTCAGCCTGAACTACTCCATCATGCAGCCTGAATGGTAACCAGGATGAATTGTCCCTTGATAACTCATCCCCTGTGTCTCAGGCACTTTCTAAAGACAGTTTTCACACCTTCTGAACATGCCTGTTTGTTCCTACTGGCTGCAGATAGTCCTAGACTACCTTGGAGTAGGTATCTAACTTCTATACTTCTAGAGCAAAGTTAAATTATTCTTTCCCTTGCTGTTTAAAGCTGGATATAAGGCCTTCAAGTATCAGTTTCATCACCTTTAAAGTCAAAATGTTACTGCTCCCCCATTTCAGTACTCCTCTGGAGCTCACATCTGTGGTCTTTGCTAGTTTTACAGACCCAAATGATGAACAGCACAGGAACTCAGCAGGAAATAAGGACCAGACTGACCTGTCAGAACAGCAGTCTGGATAAGGAGCATGCAAAAGATTGTATGCTGAAAACTACTTCTTTACAATCTGCTGGAAAACTTATGTGCATGACATTTTCAGGAGATGGACTTTGGCATCCTTGCTTTTCCTTGCTTTTAGTTTTCATCATCTTGTTTGACACTGGTTGGTCTGAAGCTCATTTTACTGAACAAGAATTCTGATCTACATCTGGCAGTCACATTTGCTTGTGCGCTGATGAGGAAAACAAGCAGCAATACTGAAAACATAAATATCTTTCAGGCCAACAAACCAAAAATCAATCAACTCTTCTCCCTCCAACAATGCTATATGAGCAGTCTTCCACTGGAGGGGTGACCTATACCTTGTAGCTGCCAAACGGAATTTGATCAAAGACAAATAAATACAGAGAAGAGAGTGGAAGTTTCCCTACACCCCCATGGTGACCACTACTGTGTCCAAGACCAGTTCCTTTTGTTCCCTCTTGTCTCCATCCTCACTTCTCTTTTCTTTACTCAAAGGATAATACTGAATCACTGATGGCTCTGTCCCATTCCACTTGCATATGATATGGACTCTCAACTTTCCAGTAGTTTTGCCCCCTTTTTCATCTGGGAGCCCTGAAAACAAATTCTGTCCTGCCCTCTGGATTCACGGACCCCTCAGATACCTGGATTTACACAGCATTGTATTAGTGCACCGGAAGAGAAATCAGAATAGTAATAATCAGGAGGTGGGAAAAACAACAGCAACAACAACAGAGAGGAGGAAAGACAAGCAGGTCAGGTAGGACTGGCAAGTAAGTGGCCTGGAACCTAGCTGTGGTCAAACAAGAACTTGTCTGACGTTGAGTAACTCACTTCACATGTGTACTTCCTTTTCGTCTTCTTCTCCCTCCTTGGTTCTGTGTACACTGGTGTTTTCGTTTAGACAGGAAATGCGTTTTTTCAAAGACTGCCAATTGTCCTGACTTCCCATGCCTTGGTTTGTTGTGTTGAGGGGTCTCAGAACATGCAAGCTGCACCCCTTTCAGATGAAACTAAGCCAGAAGACATGTTTGAAGAGCATCATCTGCACTCTAACTGCTCCTGAGCACCCCACCCTCAGGATCAGACAGGAGCTAGCCCGAAGTACACCCTAACACCTACTATGGGGATGTTAGGTCCTTGTCAACAGTTGTTTTGCCCTACAGATTATCTCCAATTAAGCTACAGTACTAAGTAATATAGACACAGCTTTCACCACCACAGTTATACAAATACTTCATAGCAGAGACAGGTTCCAGTAATCTGATCCTAGAGTACGTAGCACAACAGGGCCCCAGCTGTTCATTGGGCAGCCTCTTGGTACTGCTATAATGCAGTCAAAGAATAATGAACTACTTCTTTACCGTTCTCATCTTCAGTGAAGATCGTCTGTCCTTTAAAGACTTTTGTTCCTACTTGTATCTCCCCTGGCCGCATGAAGGGCCCATTTATTCTGTAGTCCTTACACAGCTTAGTGAGGATCTCACTTGGCTTCATTGCATCTCGCCATGCATTGTACCCTTCTCTGCAAGGAGGGAACAGAGTGGAGAGAAATGGATGAGGTTTTTCTATAGCAAACTGCACTGGCAAACTGGACTTCCCATGCAGAGATTCGCTTCATGGCCAGTGGCCCCTGTGTATGCTCAGCCAAACTGTTCCTTTGATTTGTCCAGCACTACTTCTTACGCGAGACACCCCCTCTGTCTGCTCAGGCCCTGGGGCCAATCACTCTTTTCTCTTAAAATACAGGAGAAGCTGATGCAGCCTAGCCCACAGCTTAGATAAAGTGGCCCAGGCACTGGCATGCTCCCCAAGAGAAGGACCAGAGCTCGTTCCGTGTTCTACCTAAAAGATTCAAGTCTACATGTTCTACCTCCAGGATGACATTTAAGGAAGAAGTACTGTACTGCTCCCACATGCAGAGGAGAAGCTGAGATTGGCTAGGACCTGGAACAAGGACGTAAAGAAATAATTCATACTGGAGCTGGCAAGGGAAGAGTCTTGGGTTTCGGTCCACGCTGGACTGGATGGCTTTTTTTACTTTATCTATCCTTTGTTTGTAGATAAAATAGCAAAACAGTTGTAGGACAAGAACCACAAATCCCCATCTCCCAGGTAACTGCCCCAGCCCAGGGCAATGGAGTTATTTTAGTTTGATTTTCTCCATACTAATTAATCTTTGCGCACAACAACCTTGGGAGGCTGGCTGCGTGACTGGGACCAGGAGCTCAGCACCACGGCCCTGCAACTCACCTCCACTACAGTGGCCACGCCAGCAGCCCAGTGCCACTCCTGCTCCCATGCCAGTCCCACCAGCTTTGCTGCAACTACTCCAGTTCCAGCTGAATAATGGAGAGCGGAGCTGAGCCCTGTTGTAACTGCCCTGACAGACTATTTTCCATTCTTCCTTTACGCCTGTCCAAAGACAGTTTATCAAGCAGATATGTTATGCATAAGCTGTTTTTCTATCTAGAACACTTGGTGAACAAACAATGTTGTTAATTTTAAAATACCCACTTCCTACTTAGGCTGGCAGCTACCCAAAGCTACTGCTAAGTTCCATGGTAAAATTTAATTAAAATACCTCCTGTGACTTTTGTGCTTGAGAAAGCTTAATATTCGGTCACATCTGGAATTTCTCCTTCAAAACCTTAATTCACTGTGTGCTGATCACTGTGGCTGTCTGAAGAGGTACTTACATTTCATATTGACTTTGTAACCCACAGGTAGCTCGATGCCTGCTGTAGAAACGATTCTCCAAATCAATTTTAGTTTCTCCAATCAGATCATCAGTTCCCACGAAGTCATGGTCATAGATCAGGACTGTAAGCAAGGAATCTTTGGGGAATGTAGCCTGGATTTCAAATGATCTACAGCAAAAATTGGGAAGTACATGCAGTCAAATCAGTTCTGAAGCCTAAAACACTAAGTTAATGAATACCATGCAAACAACGTGTGGACAGTTTGCTTACCCTGCAAATTGTCTCTTCTAATAAGCAGTGGGATTTTTTTCTTTTTCTTTTCTTTTTTTTTTTTTTGCTTATGTTTTTTGTTGTAATGAAATGTCTGAACATACTGGAAACACACAGTGAAAAATAATTTCTTTCTCCTGCTTGCCTACTACCTCCTGCACAGTTCTGATTGTTCACATCTATGGTAGACACAGCAATGGGAAGAAGTGGATCAGTTGCAATGGTTTATCCTGAATCCAACAGAGGTAAACATATGGAAATTATGAGGCTAAAGAAACCATATGTATGAGAGTTCTTGCACACTTTTCAGAACCTCCAAAAGGTACTAAAGGGACATCTGAATCTTTTCTGTTTTCTTCCAAAAGCTCCAGATTAAATATTGAATATAGGAATTTGGGGACACGCAACAAAATGATCAGACAAAAGCTTTAGAACAAGTTTCAAAAAGGCAAAGAACAGAACTTCCTTTTCATTCAATGCATATTTTCAGGGATAAGAATCATGGTCATGAGATGTTTAGGGAAGCTGAAAATATGAAAGTGATTTTAAAAGGGATTTAATATATTGATGAAAGACAGGACATCCTCATCAACACATCACTGGCTTCAGATTTCTCCAAAGCGCAGGCAAAACCAATCTTGTCTCCTGAGGACGAGTTTTATCCTTCTTCTCAAAGTGTACAAAGCCTAACTTGTAGCAACATCAGAGCAGGTTTTGGAGGAGAGAGAGGTTTGGGAAAGCTCTGGGATTGCTGTGGGGTTGGTGGTGCTATGCTGACCAGGGCTGCTAGGACGGTGAAAGGTGGTTACCATGACTGATGCTGCTGCTGGAAAAGGGTTGCTGGGCTGGTCACCCCACTGTTGTCATTGGCAGCAGCTGCAAGGACTATCCAAATGAACAGCCAATTCCTATCTTGTCTAAATCAAATACAGCAGCAATTTCCCATTCCATCTATATGCATCTATAATCTTCAGGGCTTATCACAATGACGGCTCAGTTGCAACCTCCACTGAAGAAGAGCTTAAATCACAGAAACTGAGATGGTGTGCTATGGAGGGACCACTCTATTCTTGTCTTTTCTCCTTACACTATTTTCTTACAGTAAGACTCTGCTGTTGCAGAAGGACCCTTGCCTAGTGGGTTTTCAGTCCATTGCAGTATAATTTCTCTGTCTTAATGTTCTGCTAGATCAACTCCATCACAATTCAAAACATTTTCATGCATCTTGAAACAGGGAAACTTACTGTAAAAAAATAATGGTTATTATAATTAACAACATTAAATAAGTATAACACCTTTACAACACAAAAATGCATCTGGCTCCCCCATTCGGAAGACTGGGGGGTGTTAAAAAAAAAAAAATAGTTTTTTTGGCCTTATCCTATAACGATGAGATTTATTTGGCATTCTGTTCAACCTGAAATGGAAACAGATTTTGAAATCACACTTTACTGTGCTGTTATTTATTTCACTTTAAACTTTAGAGTTGTATTAATTTGCACAGACAGGATCATTTGTTGCTTCATTTCCGCTCACACATCACTCCACAAAACCTCTCACAGACTGCATTTCGTGATGTGTTTTGACTGGTATGAAAACGAAATAATTTGTAATCATACAGGGTGACACCAATTTTCAACATTTTAATCAGCAGAATTATAAAACATCCAGACAAGCAGACATCATCATATATAACAAACACTTTGTAATGGCAACAGCAAGAGTGGTGGCAAGGGGCAAAGCAGAAAAAAAAACCACCGAAAACAAAAAGACGACATCACTGACCTTCCAAACACTGGGTTTAGCTGCTTGGGGATGTAGTTTTCCCTGTCTTTAATTTCTGTGTTGCCCAGTCTCAGCACAATGTAGGGATCTGACTTGCCATCTGGATCAGCTGGGCTGAGGTTAAATGCCTGTTAGGAAGAAAGACTGTGTCCTCAGGAAGGTTGCTTAAATGTAGTATGGTCACAGCACAGGTCTGTGTGTTCCCTGCCTGGTTCTAGGTGTTCTGGAAGTGAAGGGGCTTTCCTTGCCTTAAGTAATACAAAATTTGGCATTTAGCTTCGCAGGCTGTTGGGAAAAGACAATCTGGAGGAGGGGAGGGTTTCCAAAGGTGGAGCAGATGGAAGTACCGTCCCATCACTGCTAAGATGGGAAAAGAGGAGAGCAGGAGAGGCAATCATAGAATGATAGAATGGTTTGGGTTGGAAGGGACCTTAAAGATCATCTAGTTCCAGCCCTGCTGCCATGGGCAGGGACACCTCCTACTAGATGGAGCTGCCCAAAGCCCCATCCAACCTGGCCTTGAACACTGCCAGGGATGGGGCATCCACAGCTTCTCTGGGCAACCCGGTCCATTGCCTCACCACCCTCATAGTAAAGAATTTCTCCCATATATTTAATCTAAATCTACCCTTTTTTAGTTCAAAGCCATTACCCCTTGTCCAATCACTACACTCCCCGATAAAGAGTCCCTCTCCAGCTTTCTCGTAGGCACCCTTTAGGTACTGGAAGGCCACTATAAGGTCTCCCCGGAGCCTTCTCTTCTCTAGACCCCAACTCTCTCACCCTATTCACTGCAGGAGAAGATGGCTGCACTAATGCATCTGGATTCAGGAAAGGTTTCCCCAAAAGACTGGACCAGGTCCTTGGACAGTGCAAAACAAGTCCTTAAATTATATTTAGAAGAAATGGCTTGGAAGCACTTGTAGACAGGAAATAAAGTAACTTCCTCCTACTCTTCTCTTAGGATTTTTGTCATTGTCTCTTCGTATGACATGCTTTCCTTCTTAGATCTCCTGCAACTCTGAAATACCAGCTCCTTGTATCTCTTTTAGTTCTCACATTGCACTCCCTCATTGTCTTGTCCTCTACATTTCTACCTCTTTGTCCATCCCGTACCTTATCCACATCTACCATTTTTATACACCCAATTCACAGCCCTCACAAAATATTCTCCCACTTCTCTCTCACTGAGAAGGCTGTGTTGACGTGTAATTTTGAAACAGCTCTACTGCTTAAAACTTACTGCATCTGCATAATGTGGCTGGAAGAGGTTGTCCATGCTATGTTAGTTATATCTCTAGCCCCCTCAGTCCTAACAAGTAAAGTGATTCTCCTGTCTTGTGATTTATCATGAGGAATGTGTAATGTTTTCTATTCTGAACACACTTTTCTACAATATGAAACACTGTCTGAAATACGATAAAAAATTCCACTATATGGATGAGGATTTTCAGAAGCTTCACTGCAAAGACACTGGAGGTAAACCAAGTGGAAAAGCAGCATCCCACTTATTTCAAGGTTAAAAGAGTAGCTGTCTACTTACTGCCACAATATAAACCCTGATGAGGACATTGACGGAGTGGTTTGGTGGTATCCCTTGCAGGATGTGGGGCTGCCCTCCATCCAGCAAGCTGCCATCCTCAGGACATGGGTATATGCAGAAGGAGCCCTGGTAATACACTGTCTTTTATTTCGCTTGAAAATAGATCAAGTACAATATTGAAACAAACCTCTGAATGCAAGCAAAATGTCATTCATGCAGCCTGCACTGCAGCACATACATATACACAACATATTTTGTGATACCACTCAAAGGGAACACAGGGTTCAGTGTGTTAAACATCATCTGTTAAAATGTTTTTGCTCTAAACATGGTACTATCATCTCATCTAGATGATTGCAAGAAATACTCACATGCTCTTAGCTCTCCATTTTATTGTTTAAAGATGAACACCTGCAGGTGTTCTAAATCTACTTTTCTTAGTATTAATATTCTAAAAATAACATTTTGCTCTTAACAACATATTCGTAAAATGATAATTTCAGTGAGCTGGTTTCACAGCAGAGTGACTGGAACCCAGCTTGCTGTATATTTTTTAAGGCACTGTACAACTCATATAAATCAATATTGACTCATGCTACTGAGTAGCTCATACTGCCTGAAAACAATTGGCAAGTCATTTGAACCGAAATTTGCATTGCAAACTAACAGAGGTATCAATGAGTTTAATCAGTTCCTCTGAAGTACAAAGTGCTTGAAAACCTACTAACATTATTCAGGCTTTGAACTGCCTTTTCAGATTGCCTAACGGTGCTCTGGATCAGACTGTGTAATTTTTTCCAAATGGAGTAGCTATAAGGGCCTCCACTTAAACTATTAAAAATTACATATAAGGTGGTGTAACTGATAGTGTAGTAATAGAAGTAGTATTAGTGGAATCTGAACAACATAATATATCTGTTCTTCCCCTTCTGTGATTTACAACTTTTTTTGTAATTCCTTGTTTCAAACCAACAGTGAACACCTGGTGCTGGATGCTGCTTTCATCTATCAGGTAACGGGAAAGGAAAAACATGACTGGATCCAATAAAAGAGATAACTCTATTTACAGAAAAAAAAAAAGTCAATATCTTTTCCTTCATCTTTGACATACCTGAAATGTGCATGAAAGCATACAGTCTCTAAATTATCACCCACGTAATGTTAGAGCTCACCTTAAATTTTCCTATTATTCTGTCTTCAGAGTCAGCAAGAACTTCATCATTAGATTTTCCTCTTAAGAGCTGGAAAGTTTTCACCCAGTCCTCAAAGTTATTAAATTCACTCTCCAAGTCTCCTTCATAAATCTTTGAAAATAGGAGAATGCTTATTTTTTGTAGTGCAGTGAATATATTTGTAGCAACTTTTTTATTACAGGACGACTTGAAATCCGTTTTGACTCAGAATACAGATTTTAATAAAACTGAGGTTTTGCAAAGCTCCTTGAGGGAAAAAGTTAATTCCCAGCTTAAAACAGGACCAGCCTTGTCCTTAACCAAAGTGCTTCCCAAGGACTGGAACAGCACATTAATTCAATAGCTAAAAGTGGCTCTTGAAGAGCTAGAATGAACATTTATAAGCATTGGTGTGGGGGAAAACAGTAGATGTGCTGCTCTTTGCAACTGCTTCCTCTCTGCAATGCACCTTTGATGTACTGATGCATTTTAACTGCTATGTTAATGTATCAGGACATGAGAGCAAACTTTTCTGGGGGGTGTTACTGTCTCTATTTACAGTTAGGACAGGTAAAAAGACCAAACTGTTTTTAACAGGACATTTTTTTACTCCTATACTCTCTGCCTGTAATTTATGAAGTGTTATTTAGTGTGAAAGAGAAGGGCCTAGTTTAATGCTATCTCTGAAAATTTGGAAATAGCAGTTTCAAATTCCCCTTTATTCAGCTACAACCTAATCCAAAGAGTCCCGACTTTTTCAAACCTCCTCATCTCTCCAGTCATTTTGCATAACCCATAATGTTTTCTCTGAATTCCTTCTATGCTTACCCAACCAAATCTAACATAAGCTGAATATTACCTCCCCAGTAGGTGGGATGAACTAGCAATTGCAGTAAAGTTTTCGATACTCTTTTTTAAGTCATTTTTAATAGACTGCAATATTTCCAACATGACATTAATTTTTCCCCCAACATTCATATTTTTGTGCTGGTATCATTTCAAAAAAGATATTCTTAAGCCAAACTATTAAAAGAGTTAACTGAATTGCCTAGTTAAAGCATCCCCACGTTATAGAGATACAATTGATTAGCTTAACTCCAAAAACCACTAAAACAGAGAAGAGAAGGAAAGAAAGGAGGCTGATATTCACAATGAATTGATTCAGGGTAATAATTCAGTGATTTACAGGACAGCACCAAAACTGAATTTTCACTTAAGGCTCTCTGGGTGGGTCTATATTGGTAAGTGAAGGTTTAAGGGCAAGTGGGCCACATCCATCCTACAAGACCCTGGGTGTTCTCTGGGCCCCATGTGCTGATGTGCACCATCGCTATTATTGTGTATGTTTTACTAATTTCAAAGTGCCTGAAATAAATATAAGGAGGGTATTGCTAAACTCAGCCCCTGAGGTTAAGCTTTGAGTAGACTGAATAACAGACTTACCTCTTAGACTTACTCTACTCTTACCTGCAGTGTTGCTAGGTTTGGAGTCGTTTCTTGCAGTTTTCTTTTGAATGTCTTATCCTTCTTTTTGTCTGGCTCCTCTTCTATGATCAATGCAATGTGGTCAGAAGTCTGCTTATCTGCAGAGATTTTATGACATCATGTAGGTTTTTGGTCAGCAATGAACATCAAGTGCTTCAGATAAGGATGCAAAATACATTTTGAAGATCCCCCCTTGCTCCTTCAACCATTCGTTCTTCTGCTACCAAGCATAGGGTCCCCTCTTTTCCCACCACTCTTCCCAGACGGAGAGGTGGCATGTCATCTTGCATGTGGCTGAGAGTCTTCATGATGAGCTTGGTGGACCAAGTGTGATGGTGTCCTGTATCACTCCTTCCCTCCCAGAATGCCCTGTTGCTTTCTCTCTCACTTCTCCCAGATGTGAACCAACGGATCTTAACACCTTTCACATAACATTTAAGGCTTATTTAAAACTGGAAGCTGCTATTTAGGCTGACCGGTATGTCAGATATCAAGTGATCCAAGCCTTTCTCTGCTCAAAGGCATCACAAAATAGAGCGTATCCCACCTTGGGAAAGCCCAGAAGAATGAAAAATGGATGATGCATCTGCCCTACTTTAAGCCAGGCTCCAAACAATGGGAGGGGGCTTCTGAACAAAAAGAGGATGAGCCCTCAAAAATGGCACTGTGATGGTTCAGTTCTTGGGCTGAGGTCTGGAGTCTGAGTTCACTTTAATTCCAGTTTTTTGAGTAGTTCATGTGTGTCTGATACCACCGCTACTCAATATTTAGAACTATATATATATGTACATATTATATCAGTGCTATCCTTATCTGTATAATGCTTATCATCACAGGTTAAAATATGTAACAAAAACTATCAGAAGAGAATTCACAAGGTCTTAAGCCATCACTCAGAAAAAAACATGCCACAACTGCCTGGAAAGCAGATAGATGCATGTCAAATTATCAAGTAAAAATCTAATTGAGTGAATATCACATCTTTGTAGAATGTTTTCTATCTAAATATTCTTTCCATGTGGACCAGTGAGTTCCACTTTAGAAACTGATCTCTGCCTCATCTCTCGGCAGCACTGATAATCATTGAAACACTGTCAGCTGCTATTTTGAGAATAATAACATCTGACATTTAGGCCATGCCTTCAATCCAGAGCAATCTCAACACCTTCTTAAAAAACAGAAATCACCTCATTCAGTGTTGAAGTGCAGTCAGCCCTGGCATGGGAAGATGCTGTAGTTTAATTCTCAGTAACAGCTCTGTGCAAACAGTGAGCATTTGTTTTCTTTCTCAGTCTGCTCAACCAGTCACATTTGTCAAAAACAATTTCTAGAGCTCTGTTTGACTATGGGGGAACCTGTTAAGCCATGGACTGTTTTCTTTGGATTATGTATATACGTATACATATGTACACACATATATATGTACACACGTACAGGGACATATATACATACACACTGCCTATTTCTGGCCAATTCTTTTAGGAGTTTTGTACAAAGTAAGTTCCCTTTAAACCTAATCAAGGGCCAAAGCTTAACAGCTATTGAAGTAACACGCACAATTATGGACTCTACTGGCACAATCTGTTCCTATATCATTGATCCTGAATTGGATTCGAAACTGAGAGAAGCTCCTTTTTGTGAATCTGTTACAAATGCAACATGAGATTAGGATAATCTTCACTTTCTATCAGTATCATTTTGACATTACAAATCTTTGTGCATGAGATGAACGGCAGAAAACTCATGTTAAACCAACACTGCTTGTGTAGTTTTAACCTACCCACCATCTGATCAGCTGTAAGGAAACCTCCTGTGCCAGCAGAATTCTGTTGTCAGACATTAATGATTATAAGTAAAATAGCACAGAAGTATTAGTAATACAAAATAACAGAAAAATGCAAATAATTTACTTACAATCTTCAGCTTTTCCCTCACTGGGAAAAATGTCTTTCACCTTTCAAAAAAAAGAAAAAGAAGACAACAATGGACAAACTCCTCAGTATGAATATAATACCAAAAAAGAATCATTCAAAGGTACACCTAGTTTTACAACATTGCTCATCAGTGTGAGTTTTGGGCTACTGGGTGACTTACTTTTTGCATTTTGAGTATGGAAGCATAGTATTTTGACCACCAGTCAATAACATTTTCAGCTGATTCATCTGCAATTGTCCTTTTTTTCCTCTTTGTTGACCGTCGGGTGGATTTTTTCCTATCCTACCAAAACATAAGGAAAACACTGTTGAACTCTAGAACTGATTCAAATTAATCACCTTACTCATGACATCAAGTATGAACAGATGTATATGGAGAAAAACTCACCCTCCAAGAGCTAAATAAACTGCAATATGAATTAGTGTCTCTGGCTTTTATTCCAAGACACTTTATCATGATTATCATGTTAATAAAGCAACCTCTATATTACCTACTGTTGATGCTAAAACTTTGAATATTTGAGACATTGCCACAGGAGCAACTCATACAACCGGTAAATCTATGCAATCTACACAGAGAAATAGGTAATAATGTCTTAAGAGATATAAACATCCAGGTACAAATTGGTTTCTCCCATTCAGGTTTATAAGTATTTTAAGAACTCTCATTATTACTTTATTGCCTTTTGGAAGAAGCTGTTTTATTAAAAAAAAAAAAAAAAAGTATAATCTGATCCTGAAAATCACCTGCTCATGCGGCAAATCTTACTAGATTCATTCTTGTTTAAGAAGGCTGAGCCCTTGTCAAATAGGGTGTCTTATCCTACATCCTCACAGAGAGCTGTCTTTTTGGCTGGGGAGGTGGGAATACAGACAGAAATAGGAAGTGGGGATGATAATTAATATGACACAGACAGTTAAATTACAGGGTTCCCTCTAGGAATCTTTTCTTACTATTCTTTGCTGTCATATATTAAAATTGTTTCATAACAGATGAAAGATCCAGACAGGTATGTACATCTAGGTATAAGACATCACTGCGTTTTTCTTGACCTCCTAATTATGAAAGATGCTGGAAACATCTGACCATTGAAACATCGGGGTTAAAGAAACCTGCTTTATGCAGCTGCAGAAAGAACTTCTGAAATGAAACTCAGTCCTGTGTCCTCTGGGTTATTGTTGTTAATAAAACAGTGATAATGATGGCAGAAACCACAGAGAAAGAAAGAACATGCACCCGAACAAAAAATAACGTGCGCAGTCTAGAGCATACTTACAGTAAGCACCATGCTGACCAGAATTACCTTGTTTACTTGTGCTTTTCTGTCTCTTTATACCCATACATTGATACCAGTTTAATACTTAGACTCTAAGATCTTTTGAAAACAGACTTTTTGCTCCATGTGTATACAGCATCTAACACAATGTGGCTTTCATCCATGCCTAAATGCCGTGGACATAGAAACAGTCATTCATAGTGATGGTTTTGTAATTAAGTAGATCATTCAAGGCCAGAAGAAGCAAAAATCCTACTATGTCAGAGAGTTTGTCCATGGGATGAACATCGAACACAAAAGGAAAGAAGGGCAGTATCTATTAATGGAATTAATGAAATTATGTGGGGTCAAAGCAGCATTGCTAACTAGTCCTCTTAAGGGCCAGTGAGAGTGTGGGTATTACCATCTGTACCCAGAACCTCCAGTAAGTCGTTCTCTGGAAAATAGCCTTTACTGTTACATCTAAGGATCCAGCTAAGCCTTAGTTCAAATAAGAGACTATCCTTTTATAAGGAAGGGCTAAAGTCTACAGGACTGTGACAGACAGTTAGCTTCAGCTATGCCCACCTTCTGTTTTCTGTCTTTTGCTGCTTCAGAAGTGGAGTGCTCCGGTTCAGCAGCAGGAAGTGTTGCGGGACCTTGTTCTGGCTCTATCACTGTACATTTACCCTGCTCCACCTCAGCGTAGATGTGATCAGCTAAAAAAGGTTCTTCTTGGGATAAGTCAGCAGGCTGGGATGACTCAGGTGAAGCTGAAAATTAAAACTTTGCAACTTAGGTAAGATTTTACCAGAAATGCTATCATCACATTTGGAGAAGATCATATCATTGAGGGTTAGACCCGATGCTCAATCCAATAAAACACATCTTCTACGCATGTACCTAGTGTGAAGCCTCTGAGCAGTTGCTTCACTGTTTTCACAAAACTGTGCTTTATCTTTCTATTTGGGGTCAGGATTGCCCATTTACCTTTGTCTGTTTCTATAATGTCTAGTCTGCTTGTTGTAGCTTGAGGACCCAATTGGGCCTTACATAGGAATTGCTTAAGGCAATTGATGGTGTGTGTTCCAACAAGAGTGCTCCTCCCAAATGCTCTCCAGTCAACAACGCAGATGCTTAGTGGTGGATGCAAGAGTTCATTTTCAGGCAGTTCCTAGTGGAGGAGGACAGACAGCAGCATGAGAATTGCTAGAGAATATAGATCATCTATCATATATTTGTTGTGCATAGCAATGAGGTTGATGCTTTTCCTCTTCCTTCTCCTCCCCAGATGTTTATACACTCAAATGCAAAATGCGTACAGCACAGGCAACCCAGTTCTGGCCATGGTTTTCTGCAAAGTCTGGAAAAAATCTTGTCCTTAGGAACACAGAGTGGACCATATGGAGTGTGTAACTGAGTTGAGTTCCATGCTGTTATAGGCAAGCACATCTTGTTAGGATAAACAGGGAGAGTCAGGAACATTCAGAGGGAAAGAACATAGCGTTGGAGGTTGTGAGTCTTAATGCCACCACTGCTTTGCCCAAGGCTACTAACCCTACCTGCCTCAGCTTGCCCAACCATGAGATGTGAATACTGGGTGGTTACAAGTTTTATAGAATGAGTTACAAAAGGAAAATAGATCTTCGGACATGTGACTACAATGGAAGTTAAAAATGCTCTAGTAATTGTACTTCAATATCCAGGTTACGGTTTTGATATTCTTTTGACTTATAAATAAACTTTCACCTCTGTTAATGCTGCCAAGTAGAGCAAATTAGACAGGTATTTTTTTCTGATGTTGACCTTTGTCCAATGAAACTGATAGCTCTCATAACTCAGTAAACAGGCAATAATTAAATTACCAGTTCATAGCAGCAAGGGTTACAATGTGAAAAGGTCCAGAGCTCATGAGCCAGAAATGAACAATCCTCTTAATAGCCCAGTAACAAGCTAGGGGAAATTAAGAGAATTGAAAGAAAATACAGGAAACTGAGCTCTACCTCACAAAATAGGAGATGAGGAAGAAAAAAATACTAGAAACAGCCCTGTTATCTGGCAACAAGTTCCAAGCTATCAATAAAAACCTGGTTGCAACGTATTTCCTTGCCTACTTATGACATAACATGAGGAACATCACCTTCTTTTATCATACATTTGTAGCAGAAGTCTTTTGTAACATCGTCAGATCATTAGCTTTTCACATAAGAACTGATGTCCCTTAGTATTTACTCAAGACATGGAAGAAGTGATTTGACAGGAAAAGAGGGAAATTAGTAATTAACACCTTGCCTAAAAAGAGAATGGATTGGCAAGACGCAGCATACTGTACATACCACTTCAAACCAGTCTGCAAGGACATTGAAATTGGGATTTTTCTTGTAGCTCTGGATGACAGAGGATTTCACTCCTTTCCCCGCACACTCAATGAAAACCTGGGGGCGATCTACAGAGAGAAGTTGGACTTTCCTCAGCTCTCGAACACCCCAGAACAGGACCTGTGGTGGGCAGAGAGAAACATCAGTTGCGCAAAGAGGGGAGAGAAAGTGCAATCATTTGCAAGCAGGTATTGCTTGGCTGAAGCTCAGGAACCAAAAAAAGCCTGGGAAATGGTCAATGCTGAACATCACCTCCAGTGAGGTCAGCTACAAGGGGGAGGTCTCCATCTCCTGCAGTTATCTCTCTGGACTGCACAGAGCGCAGGTGAGGGGAGATAGGCCCATCAGCCACACACTGCCATGGGAGCAGTCCCTTCCCAGCAGGTCAGGACTGGTATGTAGCCTTTGCTGGTCCCCGGTGGAAGCACTGCCTCGCTTGCCCAGACTTGGAGAATCACTTTGATCTGAGCTTATCATGTATATTTTGGGATCCAAATGTTATTTTTACATCATTCTTATGGACTAGAATTTTAAAATCATCATCACACATAATTAAAAATTTATAGTTGAGTAACAGAATAAAAGAAGTTGAGATTTGGAAATGGAAATATTCTGGGTAACTCACCTCCACTCTGTACTTGCTTAAAACAGGTCGGATATTGGCTGGGACTGGGTAGATCTGGCTAACATCTGGTGGATCCACTGGGGGAAGTCTGTCTGGATCAGACTCAGGAATCTGAAAAATTCAGCAGTCATGGATCAGGCCACTTTTTGGAAGAACAGTATCACAAGTATCTGTGAATGGTATATTGAATATCAATTTAATGCAGTTTTGCAAGACACGTTGCAAAGCAGACAGGTTGTGTTGTGAGAGTAATGTGACTTGGATTGCTATCTGTCCTGCTGTGATGCTAATATACTTGGCAAGAAATGTGTTCAATAGATTGGGGTTATGCACCTTGCTGAAAAAATAGTCTCCAGTGTCCTAGCAGGACATAGCCTGCCCTAAAGACACACATGTGTTGAAGCATGGTAATTGCATTTACTAAGAATGGAAAGCATGGTAATTCTATTTAATAAAAATCCTGAACAAAACCGCTTAGAAGACTTTCACAGAAAAATTCTAGATTTGATTCCAGTTAAAAAAAGGCTAGTGAACAAAGAGTACACATGAGCTAAACTGCACATTTGCCAGCCAGATATGCCAGCGCTCTGCTGCTGTGTTATTCTTGGGAATAGCAGTCATGCACCACTGCATGCTGTCAGCTTTTGAGAACTGGAGAATCACATCTCCAGCATCAGGGCTGGGTCTTCTCTGTGCAACTACTAAAATCTCGCTGCAGATGGCACTTACGCTTTGTGTGTGTGATTGCATATAAACTTGCCCCACATTCAGGAGCTTCTTCGGGTGTACACAACCGCCCCGTGCCAGGTGGATGGGAGGAGAACGTGCTCCACCATGGCTCTGAGGCTTCACCATCTCACCCCGCTCTTTGTCTCTTGCCGTGCTCCAGGCTCTGCTGCCGGTTTGGTTCGCCTTCTGTGGGAAAGCTCCCTGGCTTCATTACCCAATCCCTTCCTAATTCTCCGCAATACATTTATGACCTTCTCAGTCCATGCAGGGCAGATCTGAAACCTGGTCTGATTTAGCAAACTTCTTTATACAGCAGTTAAAGCCAGCACCTGATGACCACTCCAACCAGAAGCTCAAGCTGTGATAGCAGACCAGTAGGAACACTGGTTTCACAGGTAAACCAATAACCTGCAGGCTGAGCTCCCCTTGGCTTTCTCATAAAGTACAGCACCTAAAGCGTACTATATGTATGGCTTCTGGGAAAAAGAAACACGCCTTCTGGAGAGCTTCATCATTCCTAATCTAACTTGTTACTGTTGAAAGGTGAAGCATTGAGAGACAGCTCTCAAAGGACCTGTAAACTTGAACTCTTCTGCTTTTAACTAGTCCATCTGCCTGTACAGCTATGTGCTGTTGTGTGGGAGTTTCATTAGCAAAAGGGAGAAGGGATTTGTTCCCTAGGACCTTGTAAGTGAAGGAGGAGATGGGTGGAAAACATGTCTTCTAGCATAGCACCTGCAGCATATGCTAGTAATAACATAAACAACAGCAATAATTCACAAGAGCATGTTTACAGCCTCTTATCAGTAAAAATCCAAAGCAGTTAATTGAATAGATTTCACGGAGCTTAAGGCCGGAGGTCTGGTTTTGTTTGTTGTATCTGGTTTCTATCAGCCACCTCTGTGATGCTGTTTAAAAAGACAAACAGAAACACACAACCTTGTGCACAATACCTTCCTATCTAAAAAGCCAGCTGTTTGGATTTAACTATATTCACTTCATAGTTTCTCACTCTGTATTAATTGACATTAAACATTCCAAAAATTTACCCCGTAATAGATTAACTAGTACTATGAAAGTACTATAACTGGTACTATAAAAGAGTAAATGAATAAGAGGCAAAACCAAGCTGAATCAGATCGCATATCAGATGCCATATCCGCTCATACAACTTGATTCTCAGGGTACCCGATTTAATTGTGCTATCTGACTTGCGTACTGATGACAGGTGATCAAGAAAAGTACTTTCATCTACATGCTACAGTGACATTTTCACTTATGAAAATGTCACTGTAGCATGTAGATGAACATACTAAAATTTCTAAACTGCTTCATTTATTGTAATTTTTGTTCAACTAGAAAATACTTAGCTTTTTTTTTGTCTTCTTACAGCCATGAGAAAGAACTAGTTCCCAAAGACGCAGCTTAGGAGAGGAATACTGGAGAGATCTCACATTTGAGGATAAAACTGCCTCATAAAGAGTTTTATTAAACAGATGAAACAGTTCCCTGCACTCAAGGACTGCAAAATCTGACTAGACCATGTCGTATGGTAAAGACCAATATCAAATCAAGAATCCCTGGATCTTCTTTTCTTCTTTTTAAATATTGCAATTAAATGAACTGTTCTCCAATATCTTGCAAGGTATTGGAGTTTTCCAAGATCTAACAGCTTCTAGTGAAGTTAAGAGTGCTTCTGCATTACACAGTGGAATCCCTTTAATTTCTGAGCAATTAGCTTGGTGTAACTCAATGAGGACTTTGCTTCATAGCCACAGTGAAACTACACAGAACAAGAGGTGAAGAATGATCTAACACTATTAAATGAAAGTGCAGGAAGACACCTACAAGATATATTTGCAATGGGACTTCTCTCTTTTGATTTAAAAAAAAAAATCAGTAAATCTTGAGCCCACCTTGAGCAAAATCAAGACTTCTAGTGTCCCTAAGTCTGTATTAATTTAGTCTAACATTTTTCTAAATGCCAGGATGCTATGTTATAATAATCAGGTTAGCCCTCTAGCACTGACCCAGCATAACAGCATTCATTTTGAGAAAGGAGTGTTGACTTTTCACACCCTACTTCTTCAACTGAACCAAATGGTACCTGCAGATGAGAGTTATCAAGTGTGGTATGTCACTAGAAGAGTTATGGGCTTGGAAGAAGAGAATGAACTAGTGATTAGAGATATTCATTTCCATCCTCGGACACAGCATCATCAGGAATCCCCTGATATTGGAAGGAACCACTGGCACAACAGTTCCGGAATTGCTTTGAAACCTGGCAAATGTTTATACTTATTTTTCCTGAAAATGTCTTTAATGTCCATATTGCTATTATCTACCATGTGAGATGCTCTACAGTGTTGTCACTGTAAAGAATAATATAGAGCATGAAAATTAGGACTACAGGGTCCTTGCTTACAATTCTTTTCAACCCTCCGGAGAAGTCTTAGGTGTATATTTGGATATATCCCAATAGCAGTGCTGCTTCCCTTGTCCCATAAGGTAGTAAAACAAAATACAGTGATCCCTTGGTTCACAAAGAAGTGGATTTCAATAAAAAAAGGGGGAAAGCTATGGCTACCCCTAGGTACCCACCATAATGAGTTCCCCCATGTGCCCTCATGGCGTCATATTGCAGGCTTTCAGCAAGAACGTAATCAGTCCATCACACTTAAAAGCCTGTTTTATCCCGGGAATATCTGTAAAATGTGTCACAGAGCTCCACATTTTTCCCATTTCTGATTTCAGAATGAACTGCCATATGTTTTTAGCAAAAAGAAATTTCCTGTAAGGGGTGGCTCTGCAAATACCACTGTGGCCTGAAAGCCCAGACACGTTACACCCCACTCGTGCATCTGCTGGTCTAACCTCAGAAGTATGCCAAATTTGCCTTTTGCCTCACAGTGGGAAATCAGTGTAACATTTCTGCTAACAAGTTATGGGTATCTGAAGACTCAGTTTTCCTTATCCAATTATGGTTACTCACTGCTCCCTTTTTCTAAGAGAGAAAGCAATACTGAGAAAGTTTTGAAGTTGCTGAAGTCCAAAAAGCAGGTCAATACAATGGTGGCGATAATATCACTGCTGTTTCTCAAACCAGAGCCCAGTTTATGGCAGTGTAAGTGAGGGGCAAATGAGGTACAAAGCATGTGAGGGGTTGGCTTTGGTGTCTGCACAGACAGTGTCCCCCGTTCCCCCAGCAGGACAGAGGGCATGACAGAGAGTGCATGGGGACTAGGAGGTGCAACAGCAGAATGATCCTGCTCCAGTTGCAGTTTCCACTGGTTCCCATGGTGTAAAAGACTAGTGGTCCAGAAAGTCTAGTTTACCTCCAAAAGCTCAAATGCAGCAAGAAGATCTCCTCCAGAAAGATTCCCACAATACACTGGGTAGTAAGAGAGTTTAGGTGGTTCATACTTTTGGTCAGCAAGCCTCACCACAGGGGCAGCCACTGTAGACCCAATATATTCTGCTTTACCCTAGATAAAGGAGAACACATGTCAAATGCATTTGAAGTCAAGATGATGCAGGGCCTAGTATATTTGTGAAAAAAACTTCTCCTCAAGTAAACAGCAAAGAAAAATGCAAGGCAGCTGTGAAAATGGGGAGGGGACGACTGAAGGCTGAGTAGTTATTAGCTCTTTAGAGCATCCAAAGTTTCTAAGCTCTATACTCAGCCAGCATGGCCAGAAATAAACCCATGTCTCCACAGACAAGATACAATATTTACAGTTGTGTGCAAGGAAGGTGGGGGAGAAGATGCTTCTAATTGCTCTAAGCCAGTTTTTGGGAGCAATATTCACTTTGGAAAAACAAGGCCACAGCTTTGCAAGGACATAAAGTTGAGTCTCAGGTCTGTTTTCAGATGTTAAGCTGCAAACCATCGTAGCACTGAGCGCCATTCAGCAAGGTTATCCACTTTGCTTGACAATTTTCCTTTTAATGCCTATTCAGTGACACAGCCTTGCCTTTACACTGACAGAAAGATGCAACAGCGTAGTTTTTTTTTTACTAAGAAGGATTTCAAGTTTACCACTGCATCGTCATCATACAGCTCGATGACAATCTCTGGGGGGAACTGAGCGATTTCCTCTCCATCCCCATGGAGCACAATGCCTTTGAAGAGCAGCATCTGGTTCCAGGTGGGGGACAACGTCTGAGAAATGATCTAATGAAAGAGAGGAAATGTTTAATAACCTATAAATTGCTTGATCGGGAGTGCTTCATCAGGAAGTGTGGACATGCTTGTGACATCCCAGGTGATGTTCTGCTTGTGTCCCAGGTTTCAGAACTCTAAGCCCCACTTCAAGATAGTTGTAGAGGGCTCAGGACCTCTGAAAGTCAGTCCTCATGTTCTGGGTAGAAGTCCCCCCTTTTCTTTAGAGGTTACATCAAATGTCCACAGGCAACCATTTGCCCCTGAAAATGCCTGACGGAGATGCGAGACCACTTCCTATGGGCACATTTTTGCAGCATTTAAGGGATGCAGAAGGTCTCACACCTCTATGTTTTCTTGTCATTTCAGCTCCGCCATTCTAAAACCATCCAGGAGGACTGATTTCCACTGCAAAGAGCTGTGCTGACTTGCATGGCTACAGAAGCCATACAAAGGTGGTCTTCACTCTTTGCTCAATGATTGCACAGAGCCTATAAGAAAAGAGAACTGTGGGGTTTCATCCTTACACCAAGCAAAGGCAACAGCCCAAACTCAAAATATATAGAAAACGATGTAGAGAAAAGTAATTCACTTGCTGCAAAGGCCCAGTAGCCCCAGAGAATCTGACATCTGAAGGAGCCAAGATAAACAAGTGTTACTGCACCTCATGTTGAGTGGTGGGCTACACCTACACTCTTGCTTTACTTGCAGCGGACTGTCAGGAGTTGCCTTTTAATAGCAGGTGTCCAACTTTTTATGCTAGGGACCTCCTTGCAAAACCAAGATTTGTCCTTTTCATGGCTTAATTGAACAAAAAATAACCAAACAAACAAACCATGTTTTCATTTACTGCAAGGGACTTTGCAACTTACCTTTGTGGTCTGGCAGTATGACGTGAAAGTAACTTTCGCGAAAGGATCGGAGAGTCCAGTGCTGTCAGCTGCAATGAGCCCCCTTGCCTGATACATGTGGGCTCTCAGCTGGAAGAGGTGCGCGGCTATGCCGTTGCAAAGAAAACAGTAATGTCAGCCTCGTGGAAATGATGCAGCACATAGGCAGGAGGGGAAGATCCACCACCCTCTGTCCAACTGAGATCTGACAAAAGGGAGCTGTTGCTAGTGCTGTCTCACTAATGAAACACCTGAGACACTCAGAAGTTGTGTAAGACTTCTGGATTCACTTAAAATCAATGTCTTATGTAAGTCTTTACTGCAAGGTTGTTAACTGGCAGATTTTATCTCCTATCACTGGTTTATCTACTAGGTATTCCACACAGTAGCTTCACCAGGAGAACTGAGGGATGCTCCCTCATTACGAGGAGACAGACACATGGCACAGGGAACTGAAAGTGTAAGAAAACAGGTTCCTTTTTCCCTGACACCTGCAAAGTGGCAGCGGCAGGACTGAGGACTTGGCAACGAAACAAGTTTTTTCTAATCAAAAGTTGCCAAGTCGTGATTATCTTAGAGCAGTTACTTTAAACAGAGGTGTTGCAACCCTCTGAATTCGAGCTTTTGGGGCCACCTGGTTCTTACAAGCCCTCTCACATTGCTTCTAAGGAGAAGAAACAGAGCCTTACTTCTATACCGCAGGCATGCAGGTGAGGGCACCATGCTGTGCCCTGAGCTGGTGTTGGATGGCATTTCGATTTCATAACCTACAGGCAAATTCTCCATGATGCTGTGGGTGTAGCTGGCAGGTCCAAACCATAGGTAGATGTCCACCTTTGCCTGCACATTCCAGCCCAATGGGCGCTTGCCTGGTAGCTGAAGAAAAAAAATCCACCCATCACCAACAAGCTCTAGAAAGAGAGGTGGCTGGATGATGAGTCCTATGAAGGCAGAGCAGGTTACAAAAATAAAGGAGCATTCACTGAGCTGATATTCCAATAAATGGGGTTTCTCCACAGTGAGTGGCCCTGAGACCCATTTAGCACAAGAAACCTCTGTGATTCTTAGGGAAGAAACTAGTTGGTTGAAAGTCTGCATAAATGGCGTACTGGCTACTATTCACATGTTTGTGCAGACTAGCTGATAGCTGTAAGCATACCAGTGCTAGCTGATATCCTACGTTTCCCAGACTTCAGCCCACTTCACCTTTCATGGAGTTTTGCTGGTCTGCAATAACTAGTCCCATGTACTCCTAAAAGTACTACCTCATCAGGCAGGTCAGAAAACATATTCCAGTATAAAATGTTACTAGTCTTGATAAACAATACTAATATTTCCTTACTCTTCTCTCCCACTACATCTAGTTCCACTTAGCTCAGTGTTTAGTGATATCTGTTCCTAAGGCAATTCTTAATGTTGTAAGGGCTGCAGGATGAATTATGCTTGTTTTCCGTTTTGTTTTTGTTTATTTGCTTGTTTGTTTGTTTGTTTATGCAGGCAAATAGTACTGTGCTTAACAAATACCTATGGCAACTATCAGGAGCTTAGATATTTCTGTCTGCTCTTCAGCTATGCTTTATGGGCGTGATCCCAGCTGCATCAGGTGAAAGGCCACTAAAAAGTCATTATATGACATTTCTATCACCTTAAGTGTTCTGAGTTTTCTTTGTAGCCATAGTAACAATTTCACTGCATAATATTCCGCTGCTGGCCACTGCTGTTCATGCTGCCTTTGTAGGCATATAATATCCACTAAGACTTTCCTTCAAGATGAATAATCCCAGGACAACCTTTTAGATACATATTGCACAAACCTAGGCACATTTTAAACAGCAAGCATAAACAATTGCTGTGTTAGCTGCAAATATCTAGGTTCCTTTGCTATCTGAGTTGCATGTATGCTGAGCTCCTACCAGTCTCCTCCTGGACTTTCATGTGCTGCATTCTGACATCTTTGCCAGCAAAGAGGCTGCACCTCTGCTACCTGTTTATGTATATAGCTGTAGTTAAAGAATGCTATAAACTGGCTCTAACAAGTAGTAAGGGAATGAATCACTCAGACACCAAAAGCCTGGCAATAATATAACACTTAAAGAAGAACAAGCATAAATATAAGTATTAACAGGTAGCATATATAAACATGTACACATTTTTAGTACGTTGCAAAGATAAACCTGTAAAATACAATCCCTGGGTGAAACCTGAATACCAAGGGTTCCTCAGTCATTACCTTTGTTCACAGAATGCCCCACACTTACTTTCAGGAAATGGGTTTTAATCTTCCCACAGTCCTTGCCTCTCTGCTCTTTCTCTGGGGAATAGAGTATGGTTTTTGCTGGGACTCTTGCATATGCAACTCTCTTGTTGTTGCTGAGCATCCAGATGAACACATCAGGCACTGTATTCTGTGGCTGTTAAACAACACGGAATATTGAACTAAAATTGGATTCCTTCTGTGAGCCACCACCATTATTTTTTGTTAAAACACTCTACCAAGAGCTGAGTCTCTACCTCTCTTGTGGAGTGGTGGATGTATACCCTGAATAAAACAGGCTGTCACTTCATGCTTTGCAATCCAAAGTTCCATTCCAAAGCATAGCTGAAAGTAAAGAGCTTTGTGAGGTGATTAAGGAGCACCCACTCTGCAGATCATTTCAGGGGAAACTAAAACTAAAAATCCAGGTACGACTATCTCAGGAAGCCACTTACCCACAAACTGTGTAAGCTGAAAGTACCTACCATGGAACCATGGAAATGTCATCAACTTCACCTTTACTAAAGGAAAAAAAAAAAAAAGAAAAAAGGACCAGGGCCAAACTCAAGCATTCAAGCATTGGCACACTATCATCTACTCTGCTTGTGAGGATGCTCCATTGCATGGCCTTGCCCTGCACCAAATAGCATTTCCCCAAACAAAGCCTGAGTGTGGTTCAAAGCAAACAACAGCCCAGAAACTGTTCCCAGGAGGCACTAGGAGCAAGGTCACTGTTTTGGGAAGAAAGAGAATTTGGCTGTAGGATGCAAACCATGCCAGTCTGTGCCACTTACTATGAGCCCAGGAATATCCATAACCCTGTTTGGTTTGCTAGCACAGACGGCTTGCAGACAGAGAACACTTGACTGGCTCGATTTTGCCTGACCAAATACAGCTGTTCTTCTGTTATCCTCAGGCTTAACAGTATGTCTAGACAGTGTCTGCACAGTCAAGTATAATACAGAGACCCCTGAGCTCATACCTGTCCAAATCACTATGCCCATACAAGTGGGGGCACAAATTCAGATCAGAAAGAGGACTGTCTCCAGGGCACACATGGGATGACCTTGTTTTAAAACAACAACAACCAACCTTCTGTAACACATCCTCTCCATACCACTTAGCCCAGTGTTTCCTACCCCTACTGTTAACAGCTCCATGAATTGAAAAACGGGGATTGGGCCAGATATCCAAAGGAGGGCTCTTTGGATAACCAGGTCAGAACTTACTCACATTGGATTATGGAAATCAAATTGTAAATTTATCTGAATTTCTGAATGGATTACCTCATCAACCAAGAATCGAATTTTATCTATAAAGATCTGAGTCTGACGTATCATTTCATCTAGTGACATCTTTTTCTGCTGCTGAACAAGTCCCTTCGCATCACTGGACATTGCTTCCTGCAATCAGGAAAGACAATATGTATTTTGTATGCATTACCAAGTAGTTTGAACTGGACACAGAAGACACAAACAGTCTTAGATGCAAGTTAAAAAGAAAAGATAGTGACACAACAGAAAATGATTAACTCTTGGGAGTTGAATAACAAAACTGTGACTGCACCCCACCTCCTCTCTATCTGTATGTGTACTGTATGTATGGAAGTCCCAAGAGATACATCATTACCATCTAGAACTATAAGGCCTTGGTACTGAAGGAAGGCACCACCTAATTCTGTGCTACAAAACGTAAATAAAGCTAATGAACATTTTCATGAGCTGCACCCAGTTTGGTTTCTTCACACTGCTTCCCTTGAGGAGGTGACTAAGGCCTTGCTGCCCACTAAAGAGTTAGGTGCTTAATCCCAACTGAATCCTATGGTGCCTCTTCTGTCCTGGCTTTCCTCATTGGGAACAGAACTCCTGTCTAATTTTAGATCCTGACAATGTAGGAGGTCAAAGCTCACTTTATATATAATAGGGAGAAAACTACTACTTTACCAAAAGATGGCCATAAACACGTTGTCATAGATAATATACAGACATAATCTTAAAAAAAAACTCAGTGTAGGTGATTCTTCTTGTGCTCTGCTCAGCCTAATCCAGATGCTCACTTATGCTAACATCCCTCTAGCACTTGAGGAACAATAAATGTAAAGGAAACTTTAAAATGCAGAAATGAAGAATAGACCCAAACTGGAACACACAAGAACACGCTGAATCTGGTGTCTGCTTACAGGTATCCAAGAATACCAAATGCCAGACTCTACTAGTGTTGAAGTTCAGCCCCGCCACAATAATTAAATTGCAAGGTTAATTGGGTATTATACTACTGAACTCAGCATCATCCCATTTTAAGATGCATGGAAAAGAAAAATCAGCTCATTATTATAATGTCTTATTTGTATTTAAAAGCAACATGTTCTGAATTATTTCAGGGTATCTTACAACTCTTTATTAAGCACAGCAGGCTTTATCAAAAAAAAAAGTGCTCTTAGATAATATTTTCAAATTAATTATAAAGCATTCCAGTGTGGTTGAAATCAAACAGAAATTAATATGTATAAAACCTGTCTGCTTTCAGTTAACATCATTGCATCAATGCTTAAAGAAAAAACACTCATACCAGCTCTTGCCTGAACAGCATGAGTCTTTTTTTGTCCAAAGTAGTGTAGTTCAACCCTTTGGGCTTCTTGTCAGCAATGGTAATGAACGCCCTAGGACACAACAATAACAGGTTTTTTTGAACGTGTTTTTGTTTTATTTTATGCGGGTTGCTAAAATATATTGGAATGAAATGCTCCCTGCCTGCTGCAGTATGTGAATCAGAAGACAGACGCTGCAATTCTCAGTCTAAAATACTGAGCACCCATAGGATTGCAAGAATAGAGTCCAGAAGCTCTGCACCTGTATTGGGTTTATGTGGTAAAGGTTTGGTAGCAGGGGGGGCCACAGGGGTGGCTTCTGTGAGAAGATTCCAGCAGCTGCCCCATGTCAGATCAGAGCCAGCTCCAGCCGGCTCCAAAAGGGACCCGCCGCTGGCCAGAGCTGAACCAATGAGCGATGTTGTTTGCGCCTCTGGGAGAGCAGATTTAAGGAAGGGGAAAAACTGCTGCCCAACAGCAGCTGGGAGTGAGTGAGAGGAGTGAGGAACAGCCCTGCAGACACCAAGGGCAGTGAAGAAGGAGGGGGAGGAGGTGCTCCAGGCGCCGGAGCAGAAGTTCCCCTGCAGCCCGTGGTGAGGCCCATGGTGGAGCAGGCTGGCCCCCTGCAGCCCAGGGGGCACCACATGGAGCAGATCTCCACGCTGCAGCCCGTGGAGGAGCCCACGGTGGAGCAGGTGGATGTGGCCTGAAGGAGGCTGCAGCCCATGGAGAGCCCCCGCAGGAGCAGGCTCCGGGCCGGACCTGTAGCCCGTGGAGAGGAGCCCACGCAGGAGCAGGTGATCCGGTGGGAGCTGCCACCCGTGGGGGACCCGTGCTGGAGCAGTTTGCTCCTGAAGGATGGACCCCGTGGTACGGACCCATATGGGAGCAGCTCTTGAAGAGCTGCAGCCGGTGGGAAGCCCACGCAGGACCCGTTCGGGAAGGACGGCATCCCGTGGGAGGGACCCCACGCTGGAGCAGGGGAGCAGAGAGCGACCACGAAGGAGCGGCAGAGACGAAGCGATATGGGCTGAGCGCAGCCCCCATTCCCCGTTCCCCTGTGCCGCTCGGGGGGAGGAGGTAGAAGAGGGGGGATGGGGGGAAGGTGTTTTTAGTTTGCTTTTAGTTTCTCACTGCTCTAGTTTGCTAGTTACAGTAATAAATTATATTAATCTCCCTGTGTTGAGTCTGTTTTGCCCGTGACGATAATTAGTGAGCAACCTGCTTGTCCTTATCTCAACCCTTCAGCCCTTGTCCATCCTATTTTCTCCCCCTGTTTCTTTGAGGAGGGGGAGTGAGCGAGCGGTTGTGGCGGAGGTCGGCTGTTTAGCTGGGTAAAACCACCACAGCACCATACTTCACAAAAACAGGATTAATAAATTAGGGTTTATATCTATTCTGAGCCAAATCATGTTGTCTGACAGAGAGCCCACTGAAGGGTTTATCACAGCATGAGGAATGCTTTGTTTTTATCTTAACCTTGCAAATCTTTACAGTATGTCTATCACACACTCTATCAAATCCTATTTATTTCTACGTATATTCTATTCTTAGAGTCCAGAAAACCAAAATAATAAGAAATGATTGGCAGCAGTCTCCTGTCAATATTGAATATTGAAAGTAACAATAAAATATTTTCTTTGTGTAAATAGAAACTGCAATTTGGGAAGCCCTTTGCTTTTATAACAAAATATATTTATACATCCCAGAAAGTTTATGGTAGTTTTTTATAATTATTATTATCACCAGTTCCCTCGTCTAGTCTTGAATTTGTGGCCAACATATAAAGCTGACTTTCTGTATTCCTTTAGTAAATATAGTTACCTGCTCTGATTGATAAAATCGGTTAGGGCTGTCCTCATTTTCTGCTCAGATTCAATTTCTGAAACCTTCATCAAATCCTTTACTTGTTCTAATGATTCCTCCTAAGAAAAACACATGGAAAAGCTGTTATGCAAAGAAAGGTGCATTGTTATACTGCTGGTGCTATAATACCAGTAGTCACTGCATGACTAGTAGGAATGAGGGAGGCGAGTTTGTAACATGACAAAACAGGACCTTTGATATATCACTAAGCTTGGTGCGCACAGAGAAAAGACTCCAGCAGTACGATTTGTTTTGACCTTTCCCCAGTCTCTCCAACACGCTTCTACTGCTTGGAGCTGCTTCGTTTCCTCACTTTGGTGAAGACCCTTTGGTGGGAAACATTTTCCACTAGTTAGGAGGAAGAGCTATAGTTCTCCTTGGCCCTGTTTGCAGCCCTGCTGCCTAAATTTAGCAAGCTGCTGGAGTTAACTTCTCAAACCTCAGTGGGCACAGAAGGTCTAGCCCAACACCTACTGTCGCCATTGAGAACTGGAGTCTGTCCTCACTAGCTAAGATAAATAGCTGAATGGCAAGAAATACAGCTGGGGGAAATCGTGGAGGCCTCTCTGGGGAACCTTACCTCTCTGCCATACTCTGCTGACCACCTGAGCATGGGAGGATGGTTGCCACTTACCAGGTGGTCTGCCATTTTCTCAAGAGTGTTAGAGGAGTACAAACGAAAGGTCTGGTCGCCCCAGTAGCTCTTGACACAGATGCAGGGTTTCCTCTCATCATACGGCAGGTACTGATAGTTCCTGTGAAAATAAAGTTCAGAGCAGATTGTAAAAGTAAGAAAGGAGTTCAGGGGGAGGCAACGGAAAGAAAAGCTGTTTGGTGCTCTCTCATTGCACAGAAACCAAACACCACAGGATGTGTTCACATGTGCTACCAGTAAATACATGGGAAGAACAAACAGAAGCATCACTTACTTACGAGATCACATGCTACAAATGAGGTCCCTGTAGAGAAAAATCTTGAAGTCAATGGATCTAATTCCAGTGCTTTCTAGGGTAGAAGAAAAGCCAGGCAAAGAAGCATGCAGAGAAGCTCTGAAATACTTTGTTAATGGTGGGAAGCAGTAGGAGTACAACGTAGAGCAGAAAAAGGAGCAAAGATTAAAATCTGATCACCTCTTTAAGAGCAATGGCTCTGGGCACTGCCTGGCAGGACAGGCATGGCAGTCTCACTGCCGCTTTCATTTCATGGAACACTTTTTTCCAAAACAATGGCTTGTGGACATTGACATGTCTTGGCAGAAGCTGATCTGCAGCACTCTGCTTAGTAAAGTGATACCTAACTCATAAAAACTCAGTGCTAAAATGCATCAGCTGCTCTCTCTTTTCCCACTTTCTATCTCAGGGCCAAGTTGCTTTACTGACTCTTTTTGTAGAGCTACAAATTATATGGCCGTGAAATAACTCATGTGGAAGACTGAGCTTTCATGTCTACTACTCCCTCTATGAGAATGCGGGGGAACCAAAACAGTGTCAGCTTATCCGTGCCATACATTTTGATATAAATGTGGAAAACTCCTGGCAACTTCATGGTGTTTACGTCAGAAGTCTTATTACTCTGCCTGCTCCTTTAATTAGCTAGTGGTTTAATCTCCAAAATGGACTCGTTGTTGTTTTCTGCAAGTCATTTATGATTCTAAAATACAGAGTTTATTTAAAATATTGGATATCCCATTAAACAGTGATTAATACTAAAAAGATACAGTGATGAGACCAGTAAGATTCCAATAAGAGGTAAGAATCATAAAGTCATTGTGTCGTATCTGTGGCTGGCCAAACCATTTTAGATAGCACAGGAGGGAAGAACAATGAAGCATTTTACAAAAATTTGAGGAACAGAACCCTTAATGACAGAAAACTTGGTTAATATTGGAGTGAGCCAAGAAGCAAATAGCAGATTTGAAGAGTGATTCAGTCTTTTATAACAGTTCTTTAAATCTACATTCTCATTAAGGGAAAAACTAAAAATCTCAAAGTCTCTCATGGAAAATAATAACCCAGCATGTACCCAGATCTGCAATCCTGTTAATGAGAAGAGGTAACTGACAAGCATTGTTTTTCCCCTTTCATTTATTTATTAGCTACAGGAAAAAAAAAAAAAAAATCTGCTATGGTATTTTCATTTTTGTTTTGTTCCACTGCCTCTTACTTAATCTGGCTGAACCACCAATTGCAAGAAAGGATGAAAGTACTTCTCAACTTTCAGCAAGCCCAGAAACCAGATAGATCCAGGTTCAAATTTCCCACCTGGTCCTTATATCTGTAAACTGCTTGGTAGTGCCTGGCCTTCTACAGAAAGAGACACTAGATACATCTAGTCTTGGCACTCAGCTATATCAGGGATTTTTCTACCTACCAAAGCAACAAAGAAAAGATTTCTTTTTATTGTTATCTTTGAAATGAACTAAACCTTTACACTTCTGTTTACAAACAAGGCCATTTAGAAGAACTCTTCTGCTTGTATTCATTCATTGCTACATCCTTGTTTTTAATTTAAGAGGACTATTTCCTCCTACTCTTGTTACTACTTGCTATTTAAGACTACATCTATAATTATTAGCTCTGGAAAGTGTTCTGGGAAACTGTCTCTGTCTTGACCAGATGTCAATGTTTTTGATGTGTTATTCTGCTCCTGGAGCTGGTCATTGGATGGATGCTACCTGTGATCAGGCTATGGGACCCTAAACCAGGGATAGCTCTGAAGGAGTTGCAGTCTTACTTACAGCTTTCCGAAGTAAAATTGGCATAAAGCAGCCCGTTTAAAAACAACAGAAGTTCAAGAGCCCATGAAGCCAAGAGCAGAACATAGTGAAAAATGGCATATAGCCCATCCACTTCAGTGGAGCCTGGAAAATTTACAGTTGTGAAAGATGTTATCGAAGATGTACAACGTCCTCTTTTGATAGCCTTAATTCCACATAATTGGTTTAATGCTGCCAGGGCTTATTAGTGAGCCCCACAGGATTATAAAATAGGACCCAGAGTCATGCACGATGAGGCTTTAAAATACAGATCCTCACCTGTTCCCACCTGCGATCAGTGGCTTCTCGGGGTGTGTGGTGGGTATCAGGGGTACTCCAAGTTCATGAGAAATTTCATCGTCCCTCTCAGGTAGCAGACTTTCTTCCGCTTCTCCACCACATGCCTTCTTTTTCCCTCCAGCTCCTACTGATGCTCCATCAGTAACTTTACCAAAGTTACCTAGAGATACAGGATTACAAGTGAAGAGATGACTAGCTTGGAGGTGGTAAACCTGAATGAGGTTTTACGAAGAGGAAGAACATTTGTACTAGTGGAGAATCTTTGTCGTTCCACACACACACACACACCACCATTTATTAGTTGCTCTGGACATACCACAGCATATACAGGCCCTTACAAGTTATGTCTATCCCAGCGTCTGTTCAGACTCCAGGACAGTGCTTCCTTGCCAGCCCTACCTGGTGGGTACCTAGTATATCAACCCCCATCACAGAGTAATGTGATCCTCTGCTTGCTGGCCCCCAGGAAGACAACAGGACTTTCTGCTTTTGCTAAAGAAATTCAGAAGCAAAAACAATACTGTTGCTGATGTTTCTAGACCCAGAAGCCCCTGTGTGTGTTTGATTTAAATAGCAACTGCATGTCTTCTTTACAACACATGGATGATCATCACAAAGTCTGATTTCAGAAGTGCTAAAGCTCATTTTCAGCCAAGCAAATTTCGCAAAGTAGGATTGCAGAATGACCTTCAGTAACAGCAATACTTGAGGTCCCAGGTTCATGCTTGATGCCAGACAACTCTGCTAACAATACAGCTATCTTCTCTGATATGCTTTTGCCTTAAAGGGCAGTTATCAGCACCAGGAAAGAGGTACATCCTTCAGAGTAGTAATTGCAGATTTTATTAGAGACAGGCAGAAAACGTTCACTGCAGGAGAGGGATGTGTCTAGTCACCCCACACAACATCCCAATCTGGATTTTAGGTTCAGCTCTTCATGTAAATAATGGCCATTTGCCAAATTTGGATCTGAATTTCCACTGCACGGGTAACTAGCAGATGTTCAGGTCCGGAGTTCAGAGCCAGACTCATCTTTAGTGTTAATTCAAACAAGAATCACTATCATTTCTCGCCCAACTATAAAAATGAGTTTCTTGTTATTCCTAGCTCTCTTCCTGCTAAGTTTCAGCATGAATCAATATCACTCATTGATTGCTGTATTTGTCAGAGTAACCTCTCCCTGCACACATACCCTTACAGCTGAGCACACCAAGATACACAACCACTAAGATGGCAAGTGGCAGGGTGCTGCCGTGCACTTGAACAATAACTGGGTTTAACACATAGACAAGTAAATCCCTGCGAGGGAAATAAGGTCATTTCTAGTCTCTCTCTCAAGGGAAATTTCTTCTGGTTTGGAAATATCCAGTCTATGTTCATGAAAATGTCTTCATTTTCTCTTTAGTCTGCTCCTGGGGACAATTCAGCTCCAACACGAGGAGGCCACTCATGCAGTGCTGTCCTGCTTTACCCAGACAGAGAGCGGGACTTAGCAGGAAGATCTCACGGGACAAGCTGGTGCATTTATTTTGAGGTTTGGCTGTACATAACCCCCGTGCCATGCTCACAAACCCGTAAGTAGGTCAACGCGGCTGGTCAAGGGGGTCCACATGGATCCTCCCTGCGAAGTGGCTCCATCCCAACCAGCGACAAGTTGCAATGAGCACTGCAAAATGAGCACCACCCTGAGATAAACTTTTTGAGTTGGATCTCCCAGGAGATTAGGAGGCTAAATACTGGGTGAGATGCTGTGTATTGAGTGAAAGGATTTGTATTAATACAGAGCATCTGGGAGTAGAGACAGCTAAGTGACTGGAACAAGCATGATGCTACCCAGGGAAATGATGATCAGAGCTTAATTCAAACCTGTAAGCCCTGCTCTGAAGGTGATGCCTGAGCCCTGAGACACAGCTGCCAATAGCATGTAGCGTCCACTTGCAGTCGAGACTTCCTCTCTGCTTTGGAGAACAGCTTAACACACTTACCAACAGAAACCTCAAAGGTTATTGGTTTGTCCCCAACCTTCCTATCAATCATTGTGGCTTCAAAAAATGTCCCAAAGAGGAGAAAATCCTCAAGTTTCTCTTCATAGATCTATTGGAGAAGAAGGAGGTAGAAAAAATGATGTTTATTTAATCTTCTACTCTTTTTTACAGCACAGAGACTTTACAAGTCTCTAGCAGCTGTGTTACTGTTGTAGATCTATCAGTCTGTGGCAGTCAGCAAGACACAATATGTAGGGAGAAGTAATACCACTCTAAGAATCTGCTCTAATTGGAAAAAGAGAAAAACTTGTATGACTTTGGTCTTATCAATAGTGTCAGCCGGTCACATAACAGTCATTATCTCTCACTTCATACTGTGCTTCACCAGCAGCCTCTATTAAATGGTTTCAGTATTTCCACATACTCTTCTACCATCATTCAACCTACGGCAGTTCAAGGGCACTTTTTGAGTGCAACAGCAATGAAAAGTCACCATCTTGAGATAAGTCATTTTGCAGTGAGTGTAGCAGTAGTTTTCATTCGCATTGTGACAGTAAACACTGCCGCTGTAATGCACCCAGGCAGAGGAGCGCTTGCCCAGCTCTGCTTCCCCAGGGATGACTTTAACCTACTGCCCTTGTGTTTGCACTGCCAAGACTTTGTTCTTGCACAGGGACACTCAGCTCCCACTGAGACCAGCAAGACTCAAATCTGGCATCCACATTTTCTTAGATGCCAACCCTGTGCAAAAGCCTACTGAACCAAGCAGGCATTGATTTATTTATTCTGCTGTGCTTTAAACTGCAGGCAAAAAGGCGGGCTGTCAGTGCTGGGGGGCAGTCCTTTGCTGTTTGCCTTCCCTGGCATCACAGCACAGAAACTGGTAACCCTGTTTTCAGCTTTTCACAGAATGTGGAAGCACAGGAACCAAACAGTCTTGACACAGCAGCACACCCTGAAAAGTGTAATGACCTTTTGTGGAGTTTTGAGACTCAGTTTGGCTCTTTATAAACTTATTTGAGAGAGACCTATCCAAGGAAAGCTAGCTGACACCTCCAGTGCTCTTGGGTTGTTAACAAAACAAGTTATTAGCCCCAAGCCAAGACTAAGCTTAAATGAGCTGAATTTTATGGTTTGAGTTCTCCCCAAATTCACGTCGTGACTGCCAAAATCTACCCAATGCAAACACTACTGATTTCACAGCATGACTACCAGTGTGCTGAAGCCCATTAGGTGAGATCAGAACTAGTATCTTTTGCAGTAGAGTAAGGCAATGAATAAAACATCAGCTGTACATGAATATTTGTTTCCCTGCCTTTTGCAAAGCAGAAACAGCTTTTGACATAGCCCATGATCTCTTCATTTTGAAAAAACCCTCTGCTATACACAGCAAAGGGGCATAGGTCTTCAGCAAAAGGATTAGCAGCATCTCAAATCAAAGTTAACACCACAAGCAGGTTGCAGAGCAGCTTCAGCTTCTCTGCACCTTGATTATTTTCAGCATGAATCCAGAGAACAGCATGCCTTGTAAAGCTGAGGCTTAGAGCCTATGACACACACACCTACCCCCAGTTATAAAGAAAGTAAATTACAAATGTTTAACGTCTTCTTGCTGTTGGACTCAGTAAATAAAGTTGAGATTTGGGGCCAGGTAATTTGCCTCTGTTGTGTCAGAGGCTCTATGAGACATTTTTCTCCTTATTTGTAATGGCCCCTGTTCCTGCTTTTCTTTTCAGAGAGTCGTAATACAATTACTGTGTCTACTGTAGCATGAAATATTGATGAATGTCAAAAACAAAAGAATATCAAGCAGCACTGCATTATGTTGTTGCCTTTTACTCATTCCGTATTTAAACTGAGGCACAGTTGCCAGAAATAAATCCTTATTACTATTATTAATATTTATTGGTGTTACAGCAGGGTTTGTTCCTCTATGTGGAGTATTTAGCTAGCACCTAAAACCACATTGTCCGAGCCCCTCACAATAATGGATTTCTTCTATATAAAGGAAAGTCTATATGGAAATAAATTTCTTCTCATGTCACCCCTATTACAATCTTTAGAGAAGAACTGAGAGACAGAGGCAATTTACAGCTATGTAAGTATATAAAGCAAGACCAGCGCACAGGCTTGCACACTGGCTTACAACTACCCATACCATTTCTCTGCTAACACACTCCTTGACCTGTTCCAGCTAGCGCACATGCAAGCAATGATGGGGTACTGTCTAAGGAAGAGCACTTGTCAAGGCTAGACCTCTAGACCAGAGAACCATTTCTCTTGTTTTATTTACTTGTAGAGATGGAGTCAAAAGACCAAGAATCAAATCTACTAAAGGACACAATTGCCTTAGGCACTGAGGTGAGGTTCCCATAACAAAAGCCAAAATTTTGATCAGTGGCATATTGAAGTGGGAAAAAAACTGGTTATAAAAATATTTTTCTTCTCAATTATTCAGTAAAAAAAAAAAGAAAAAAAAAAGAACTTTTATATGTAACTGTATGCTGTTGCTCCCAGACCATGATGCGATGGAGCAAAGAATCAGGTATTGGTTCAGCACCTGTGCCCACACATCTTGCCACAACTACACAACCTTCTTAAAGCATCATAGCACAAATCTTCCCGTGATGCAAATCTGTACCACAGGTGAAGTTAGTAAATTTACATCAATTTACATCAGTTGAGGCTAAGCTAATCTAAAGCTGCATTGGCAATGCAGGGTTAAAGAAGGCAAGTAAAACATGCAGCCGTCTAGGCTGTGTCTCACTGCACTTGCAGAAATTTTGCATCAGTGATTCTCTGCTGACTTCAATTGACGACTACCAATTTTCTCAAATGAGTGCAGGAAATCAGACAATAATTACCACCTATTCCCTTGGCTCTCTACCATTTAGCAGGTGTTACATCATGTAAGTTTCTAGTAGGAACACATGGATGCACCTAGTGCAGAAGGGGCAATAGGACAGAAGACTAAGTTTTATGGAAACCGAGTCCAAGCAGCATTTCCTGTGAGTTACAGATATACATTAATGCTCCGTTTGCATTGCATTATTATGGGAAGGTACCAAGACTATGGAGGCATCAAGAGAGGAGCACATAAAAGCACTATTACATGACCTGAACCCAAATATACCAATCAGAGCCATCCTTGGAGGTATAAGGACATATGTCAATCAATCTCTTAAAGTCATACTGACCTCTGAAGGAACATCAAATGGCTCGACTTCCACTTCAGTTGAGTTTGTCTTATCTGAAGGAGAAGCTGACTTTCCATCTTCTCCTCCTTTGTCAGTTTTGTCTTTTCCTTTGGCTGCTTTGGAGTCTTTATCTTTAGATGGTAATTTGATATCCTTGATAATCTTTGAAAACTTCGACTCACGGGCTCCTCCTGAAAGTATCTCCACAGCAATCTCAATGAAGAGACGACCCCTGAAGGAGGCCCCTTCTCCAAAACCTTCATTAAGTTCCTGGTGGTCATCCATGAGGCTGTGATTCCTGGCTGAGCCGTAGAGATTGATCCAGGCAGGCCCGAAGGTGGGCAAGAACCCTGGAGAAAAAGCACATTTTATGGTATTTCCATTCAGCATTAGCACGCTCTCCTGACAGTCTACTCAAAGAAAGTTTGCCTCTTGCGCGCTAAAAGCCAAACGTGGACCCATTCCTATGCAGGTGGGGACCAATTCATAAAGAGCACTGTTTTGCAGGGCAATTCTTAGGCACCAAGGAGCCTCTGTCAACACCCAGCCAAGGATTCTACCAGTCTGAAGCTCTTTCTCAGAAGCTGTTCATACTACACATGCTGGGTGCATGGGACCTATTGCACCTCTTGGAAAAAAAGAGCTTGCTCCCACAGACTGAGGACTGGGACACGATGGGAGAGGCTTTCTCACCTTGTCCAGAAGGTTCACAAGCCCATACCACTACACACTTCATATGCCTTATCTTTTATTTTTTGCTTAAGGACTCAGATACAGACTTAAATTGCCAAGTTTAAGGGGTTACCATGCCTTTGCTGAGCTGTGATAACTGGCCATGTTCCACAATGGGCTAACATAGCACAAATAAGGCTACAGATGTATGCTCAAACATCAGTGAAAAGACTCCAGGTAGTGAACTTCACATACATGAGGGCTTACACACTAGTCATTGGTACTTCCTTGAGCTGTGATAGCAGCCAGCTGAGCTCTAACAAAACACTTTGCTCTTCCTGGAGAGATCAGAAACACAAGCCTGCCCTGCCTGTGATTTGCACTTTGTGCTTTCATTGGCAGACAGAAACCAGCACAAACTACAAACTTACATCAGTCACCCCTAATGGGCTAGAGCAAGTTATTGCCACAGTCACAAAGAAGGTACCAAATTATGTCGCAGCCCTGTAACAAGAAAGGCAGTGGCACACCACCATACACACCAAGCACAATGTGATATAACTTCAAATTAAGCAAGAGAGGGGCTTTCAGAACCAACAAAAACCATGGATGTTTACTGGAGCTCTGGAAATCCCTAAAATGGGATTAGTCAGCTTCCAGATCTCAAGCAAGTAGATTTTACTGTAGGGGCATATTCTGGAACAGACATTTTTCCCTTTACCTTTGTCACCATCTTGTTCATTTGATATTTTCTTCAGGTCAATGAAGTGGGTGGCTAAGGCCACATCATTCATGCTGCCTTCATCCCAGACCTGGAGTTTGACTCTTCGGCAGAGTGGAGGGAACATTTCCTTGAAGATAATCTGTTCGTGCCATACAGGATCTGCACAGTTCTTTTGCACTGTTGTCCTACCCTGAAATGAAAGTCCAGCATATTTAAGCCTAGATGGATCAGACTCCGGAGAATAGCAATGAGTATAGCAGAAAATTGCACTCAGCAACATCTCTCTGATCAATTTTTAAGCACAAATATCCTACCTTGAAAGTACTGTTTTTCTATTAGCTTCTTTACCTTCCCCTCTGTATCTAATAGAAGACCACTTTATGGCTTAAGAATTCTCACCTGCACACAGTGGAGCTTGGAATAAAATCTAATTCTTGAGGGCCCTTATGCACAAAACATATCTGTGAAGCCAGACTTTGGTGCTTCTGCTTCAAACTGCACATCTTTAAATAGCTTTTGAAATACCTTAGTAGTAGTAATGCAGTGCAGTTTGTCTCATAAAAGATGAAATTCATTATAGCTGCCAGGCTGTAGGTACCAATGGAATTACCTTAATTGAGGCAATTTATCTTGTATAAAATATGATTACTGTGGCTCGGGTTCTGGGCATATGCTTGTGTGCTAGGGATATAGAGACTGGAGCTCCTCCTAGCCTGGAGGAGATGGCAAGACCATACAACAGTCAGTGCAGCAACAGGCCTTCTACTTCAGATGTAACACTTCGCGATTTGGGTTCACAACAAAACATGAAATCAGCATCATGGGCCTCATTCTCATGCCCAAAACATCTATAAAGGATAAACTAGAGTTTACCACAGGGCTTCCTTCCACACAGAAAGCATTGCTTGTTTAAAACCTTTTTCAGTTAGATTCTGTCTTTGTTTAGGTCAATAATCAAGACAAGCTCCCTGGCACAGTGCTTCATGGACTTAACAGAGGAGCCAACCTCCTGGGCCTCCTCTCCAGTCCTCTCCTACAGTCAAGTCTGAAGGCCCCTCTCAGCAGCTCTCTGTAGCACCATGTTAGATGTTGCAAGAGCTGGAGGAGCAATGAAGCCAGGCATCACTGAGACAGAGTCTACCTGAACGCTTCTTCTTTTGCTACCCCCAGAAAACCTGCAAGGGTCCTGAATTACAGCAGAATAATTTTCTAGTGAATACACAGCCCTAAAATCCAAATTGAACCTATCTTACTGATTTCAATCCTGTTTTCTTTTTTCACTTTAAGGAGACCAGACTGACCTAATACCACACTGGGTAATTCACTGTCCATTAACTTGATGTTTTACTTACAAATCTGCAGAATTCACCTTCCTACTGCTGCCTGACTTTAACCTACTGCTGTGACACTGATACTAGTTCTTCTGCTGGCATTGTTTCCTTCACTTTGTTCCTGCATAATTTAAGAACTGAAAATTTTCCTTCTGATGAAAGAAATATGTTTTCCCTATTTTACATAACAACAAGTTAAAAGACATCAGCTCTATTGTCTGCCTGTAACACAACTAGTGGGGAAGAAGGCCTACATTTGTGATCAAGAGGATCCCAATTACCATTTGACCTGCAAACATGACCACCACATACGGATCCACAAGGTCCTTACTGTCGCCTATGAATGCTTTGGTGACATTGGCCATGATGCTAGAGTTCATCTTCGGAAGCCCTTCTGCTTTGTAAATTCTCACATAAAATCTGGCCCATGGTCTTTCAGATGGAAATCCTTTGGGGATCAAGAGGTTCCTGAAAGAAGAAAGAAGCTACTTCCTGAAAACAGAAAACTCACACAATGAAGTGATATTTTTTCCAAAATTGTCATCTTGAGTTAGTTTGTGTTCTGAGAAGACTTAAAAAGGGGTATGAATTTGTTTCTGCATCTAAACTAAAACATTTTCTGGTTACTATGAAAAAAAATGGTATGGCATTATTCAGCAAACATGTCTATGTGATACAGAACTAACAAAAGTACAGAAAATATAGTTTGGAGGTGACCTCTATATGTCATTTGGTCCAACCCCCTGCTCAAAGCAGGTACAGCTGGATCAAGTTGCACAGGACCTTGTCCATTAAATTCTGAATATCTCCAAGGATGGAGATTTCCTGCTCTCTCTTTGTCCCTGCTACATTTGACCGTCTTCCTAGTACAAAAACTTTCCTTATATCTGCTCTGAAATTCCCTTGTTCTAACGTGCGTCCAAAGCCTCTCATCCTTCTACTCTGAAAAGAGTCCAACTCTGTCCTCTTCACTGGACAGCTGAAGACAGCAGTAAGATGCCCCTTAACCTGCTTTTCTTAAGGCTCAAGTAACCAACTCCCCCACCTCCTTGTAGGCCATGCATTCCAGCTGCCCATCATCTTGTTGGCCCTCCAAGGACTTGGGTCCCATATATCAGTACTGACGAGAAACATTGCTCTTGTAAAATTTAAAGTATGCTGGCAGCTCTTTACCAACTTGAATTTCTGTATTTTACATGGATGCACTTGAGTTTATCTAAGGATATGGAAAATATCCATGTGCACACATCTGACAGATGAGAAGGAATAGCTTCTCCTCATACTTTTTCTTCTTACTTCATTGCTTTTCAGAAATATTTCAAGTGGTTTCAGATCAATGAACCTTCTATCAGGGATAATCTGGCACTTAGCCACAGGGCATGGTCAACTCTCTCAGCTAGATAGAAGTGACCCTAACATGCCGTTCAATTTAGCTGAGGGGATTATAAAAAACTCTGAGTATATCAGACCAGCCAGATATATGATGACTTCTGCTATTAACTCTGTGTTAGCAAGGAGAGGACTGAAAATAGAGCAGAGGACTTTTGAGATACTTAGTAAAGAAGGATGCAGTAAAAAAGAACCTATTGCAGTACTTTTCAATCTGCTCCTCAGTATCAGCTGTTTTCTGTGTGGCTTGTATTGTGTCACCTTTCCCAGTCACACTGATGTCACACTTCAGGTATCCCTTGGCTCCTGTCCTAATGTCGGCAGGGTCTGTGAGAAGCGCCCACTTGTCACAAAAATGATGACCTGTAAGACGGACAAACTTAAACACCCAGACAGAGGACACAAAACACGCAAATGTTTCTCCCCTCCACTCCCAGAAAGGGCACTGCAAACAACATTTGCGCTTCCAGTAGGATCATGCCGAGGTACACTTGTTGACCAGACACATTTGGAGGGTCCATAATGTTGTGTGACCAAAAAGGACAACAAGAGGATTGATCTAGGTCTCAACAGGAACAAGCTCATTTTCATCAGTGTTTACTAGTTTCAATGACCAGTGGAAGGTTGGGTGAGATTTCAGGTGCTGAACTAAGGCTGAGGTTTTATGAAGAAAGGCCACCTTTTCTAATGAGAACTATCTGAAGATCTCAGTACTCTCCTGCAGCAAAACCCTCAGTGGGAGCTGTGGCCATGAGTAACACTGGCTGCAAGCTGAGAATGGAAGGTTTTTCAGTGGGAAAGTGCACAAGACAATTCACCCACGACAGCCCTTACTGTACCCCTGCTTGATCAGCCCTCCTCATGCAAGGTCCTAAAACATTACACGAAGTCCTTGGCCATCACCTTGTGTGTGTAAAGGAATGGGAGGGAGATATTGCAGTGTACTAGGATGCTCTGCGATCCCAGGGCTGTGAGCTCAAGATCAACCCTCAGACACAGCCCTCCCACAAAGCTATGAGCAAAAAATACAGGGCAGGATTCAGACACTAAAGCAGTCTGAGTATAGACAGACCGCTCACTTCAGTCAGGCTATTTTTCTTCATTCATTAATTCAGGAGCCCTGAAGAGAGGGTGGCCTGAATGAGTCTGTTGTTTTGCCTTTAGATGCCATAGCTGGGTGACATCTATAGCAAGTGGCCTAAATACGTCCATTCGCAAAGACTGAGACAAGACCAGGTCCTTCAGTAGTTGTGGGAGAAAGATATGTGTTTTGTGGATGGCTGTAAAAACAGGCTCAAAAAAGGGATCGTTAATCTCTTAGCTTCAAACTTCAGAAAGCACTGGACAGCTCTGAAGATGGCACGTCAAGTGGACCTGTGGTCACCTCTTTGTTACTTCCTTCTTCTCTCGCCTTTTCTGGTCTGCCTCTCTTCTCACCTTGCGCTCTCCTCACAATTTCTTCCACACTCTCTCCTCTCTCCCTACCTCCATCCCTTCCACCCCAACACACGTGGTGGACCTTTAGTTGCTCTGTGACAAACAAGTGGTCTCAGGTTTTGTAAGCATTCAGCTGACCACTCTGACCCCCTAAAGAAAAGCTAGCTGTGATAAGTGCTTCCCACCAAGGGGCAGATTGTCAAGATGTTTTCAGGGTTGAACTTTTTTCCCAAAATTTCAGCTGGTACTCTGGTATCCAGATAGGAAAACAACCCTTCCAAAAACCCAGCTGTTTATCCCTTGGCATATAGCTCAAGCACCTAAGTGGAAAAGCAGCACACACACCCCTTCCCTCCTCCCACCTCATTTAACAGACAAAAAAGAGAAAATGTACCGCTTACCTGGCTGACCATACACTGTCCCCAGATCTACTTTAAAGGAACCTATCAGCACACTCCCAATCAGTTTATGGTGCATAACCTGTTACAAAAAGAGAGGTTAAAGAATGTCACTCCCTCTCTTCTCAGTCAGCACAAGAAAGAGCAATCCAAAGACCCCATTTGATTCAGAGGTAATAAGCAGTGATGTTCAGCACCACCCAAAGATGGTTGCACATAGCTGCAGATATAGTGAGCATTTGAAATCTCTTATTACCCCAACCTTGTGCCAATTTAGAAACCAATACAGTTGCACCCAGGTGGAATCACCCAGGTTCATCCCAGGTCCCAGGATTAAATAGATCAGGAATCAGATGGATGTGTCTTCAGAGTAGATGCAGTTATATTACTTGTCCTGGCAGTTTTAAATAAATCATAATAAATATAAACACATGGGGCACAGCTGGTTCCACATTAGACTGCAGAAATTCTATCACTTTCTGTGCAAGAGCTGAATTGCCGTATGAACTGAGTATGCCCACAGGAGAAAGAATTAAAGTATTTCTTTGCAACATTTCAATGTGCACAAAACCAAGAGACTCAATTCTGATTTACCCCCCACAATATTAATGAAGTCAGAGAAGTAATATAGATGTAAATGAGATGGCAAGCAGGCCCCAGTGAGTCTGTCTCCTTATCCTTCCTGCCAAGTACTGAACTTAATTTAATGCAATTTAATTCAAATTTAATTAATAATATTCCTTTGTCAGATGATTCCTGGATCTACGTACTTGTGTGTCTGGTTTTCAAATATATGCGTGTGCTCCATCTTACAGTCAAGGCAGATGCTAACAAAATATTTTAAGGGAAGATTGGCTGTAGAACTGCATTCATCAAAAAATATGACTCTCACCTTGTTTCTGAATAGCTTTAAAGGTTGAAATCCATTCCTTGCTTGTGGAAAAGCTTCTGAAAGCAGCCTGATTTATCTGGAAAACCTTTGCTGAACTGTAAAGAGAAATTATACCCCTGGGTCCACACAAGCTAAATCTAAATGTTCGGACTATATCCACATGTCTGAGAGCATTTTAGGAATGTGGAAGACTTCATACCCTGGCTTTGGACCTGTACATCCTTGATAGGGATACAGGACTTCTGTGATTTTTCATTGGATTTGTCATGTAACTTCATTTTGTGCCTTACTTTCCACTGTGCCACTGTGATTTAGGGATCACACTCACTTGTCCTTGGTAAAACCTCACTTCAACATGGAAGGTGTTGAAGTAGGACTGAAAAATCAAGAGCAGACAAAGGAGCAGTTTTATTCAACGCTACAATTAAAGCTTAAAAATTAAGTGACTTTTGCGTGGGAAAGGAGCCAGTGTGAAGCCAGTGCTTCATGCGCTGGTGCTGCTTTTCCTCAATCCCTGAGGCTGGCAGCTCCCACCATAGCACCAGAGCCTTGCTCTTACAAAGCTGGACTAGGGCGCCCATGGGGGAAGAAGTCATGAAAACTGGTGGGTTTCATCCTGGAGCATGACAAAATTACGGTTCTGGAGAAACTACATGGAAACAGGAGCTTACCCAAATCAACTGATTTCACCACAGGATGGGTGGAAGTGGGAAGTAGGCTGTAAGTTTTCTGTGGCCAAAAAAAATGGAGTTTCTTTATGACGTAGAAACAAGAGGAGGATGTGTCGTAAGTCCAACATGATGTTGTCTCTTGTTCTTTGTATTTTCTCTCCAGAGCATGACAAGATGTTCAGACAGTATTAGATGTGTAACCCTCACTACTCTATCCTTTACGAGATTCGCTGTGCGAAATGTGATGTCCTTAGGTAAGTGCCCTCTATTTCCACTGACACAATGAGTGTTTCCATTCCTTGTAGTGCACATGGCACTTCTAACTGCTGAGGAAATACCTCATTGCTTCTGTTAAGTGCTCTGCATCTTTCCTGGTACGTTTTTCTAGCATATTTTTTCTAATGCAGCAAAGCAGGTGAGACCTCTTGTCTCCTCTGAACAGGAGCATCACATCTACATTATACCTAATTAAAGGTTTGTGTCTTTCCAGACTTGATTGACTGTATAGATGACTGAACATTTTTCTTCAGATTTTCTGAATGAGGACAAGCATGAACAGTGTTCAAGTGGGGTGTATTTTACTACTGGAGATACAGGCTTAGTGTGAAAAGAGCACCTCAGTTTTAATACGGCATTACTACAAGGTTGCTGGAATGCACTGACAGATATTAACTAAGAAAAATATCTGTTCATTGGCAGGTGCTAAGAAATGGCAAATCTCATTTTCTCCTCAAATGCAGGGTTTGAATGCAGCTAGAATAACTGCTGAACTGATGCACAATAGCACTAATCTTTTTTATTTTCCTTGAGCTTCCAGATGCAGATGAGTTCTTTTTCACAGATTAAGTGAATTCAGTGTATGAGTGATTGCTGATAATGGAGGCTGCCAATCTTTGTTTTTCCTTAAGTGATTCTCATGCTAAGCAAGTGCTGTGAAGCTTTCTATCCCCAAGGGTTTCCTTCTCTCCCAGCACATGTATTTCCTCTCTTATTTATTTCTATTCCCCTGACACATTGCATTCTCCAAAACTGTGTTACCAGGCAATGAATTTCTGTTTTCAGCAGCATACATGAGCATTGCACTAGGTTAGTATTTTCTTTTAAAATGCCACTTTTATCTAGAAGGCCTTCTTTAATTTCTTGGTATTGCACCTACACCGGGTGTAAATTAAAATGTTCTCTGAGGCTGATGAAACTATGCAGATTTCTACCAGTCAATGCTGGCACATTCCCCCCCACACCCCAACACACTCAGAAAGCTGCCAATTTCCCCTCCACCAATGGATATATGGAAGCATTATCTAAGGAACACCAGATCCAAAAGACTGGCCACACCTTGGAAAAAAATAACTATACATCCCCAAGCAGCAATAGGTCACAAAAGTTGACGTGTCTGTACTGTCCTGATACGATGTCAGAAGAACATACGGGGGCCATATGCTGTGATGCAAGTCATAACAGTGAGACAATATCTACTCCTGTGCAGAAGATGGGCCAGTATCAGCCTGTAGTAAACTCTGTCCTCACAGATACATAAAGGTCAGATCTGCAGATACGCTGTGTGGGTATGAATTTCATACATTTGAGCTGTGCATGTGATACAGTGGATCTAAGCTTAGGATTCACACTGTCAATCTACTACCAGCACTGGGAACCTAGTTGGCCAGCTGGTCACTTTTAAATGAATGTTTTTGATTGTTGTAGCTGGGAAAAGTCACTTAATCAGCAGCTCAGCAAAGCAGGTACACAATGAACATCTGTAGAAGGTTTTGCACAGATGGTTTCCTATAGCTCCTGAGCATAGCCTGCCTTTGTCAAGCACAGCTAATGCAGAGCATTTCCTGGTGCGCTTTTTGAAATGGGCAGAGCACTTTAGGAAAGGAAGGAACCTTCCCCAGGACAACAACTCGCTGCTCATTTCTCTGACTGAGTGGTGGGATTTTTGGCAGTAGAAATGCCAAAACAGTGCATGAAGGGCTCAGCTTGTGATGTTTTTAAGTAATAAAAATACAGTGCTGCCTAGAATCTCATGAGATCTTCCTTAATTCCTCTCCTTGTTTGAAGTATGACTGCAGCTTGCTAAATGTGGTGATGAACCTCAAGAACCTCAGGTGAGACAATAACATGACTCCGTAGACTTAGCCTCCCAAACTGCTAACCACTATTTAATGCCCCAAGTCCAAGAGCATGTGGGTCTTCTGCCAGGGCTGTTCTGAGATGTCACGTAGTTTCACTACAATTTTACTTGCAGCGAGCACTGAGAACAGCACTGAATGCTTGAAGCCCACTCCCATCCTAGTAGCAACCAGCCACTGACATTCCTGGACAGCCGGAGCGCTGCTGCTGAGGATAAGGTACCTGGATATTTTAGTTAGAAACATTTGTACCTGAGGAACTGGGATAAGCCAGAAGTTTCAACTCAGCCGTTTGATACAAGGTGCAGCTTGAAAACTAAACAGATGAAGACAATGTTGACAACTGTTAACTAAAGTGAAGTTTCTCTTTCCACCTCACAGACTGCCAAGCCAGCAACACACATCCCTGAAAATATGCACTCCTAATCTTCCTTTACATTTAGCTTTATGTTCCTTCAAATCACTGCCAGCTGCCTTCTTCCTTTTCCTCTCCCCTCTCTCCTTTCCCCTCCCTACACTTCATGCTGCCTTCATAGCACTCCTGGTACCTAAAATTATTTGTTTTTTCTTGCATTAAGAAGAAATGTTTAGAGCCAAAATGACACAAACAACAATGACCTTTACTTACTGTGCTGGGCTTTCCTAGGTACTTACAGAGATGTTGATTATTTTGTCGAACAGAAACACCTGCGGTCCAACGAAATCAAACACAAAGTACTGTGGGAAAAGGGGACAGCAGATCAGAATCATCCTTGTGCTGGTAGCAGCACTGTCAGCAACGTGGCTTAGCTTTTTGGGTTACCGTGCAGAGTCCGGGGGAGACATTGGAGATGCTGGGGAGGTGGCAGTGGGCACGGCAAAGACCTTTCCCTGCTCCCTGGCTTGTGACTGCTGTAGCCCAGACCCATTTGCTACTGTTGGCCCTCTCTCCTTGCACGGTGGCACAGCACTGCCCATGGCACTCACTCTGCATCAGAGGTTATTGTCAAAAGGGACAGGAGGCATGAGGAAACGCAAAGGAACGTTTTGTTTTGGGAGTTGTTTTCATGTGATTTGTCACCAGCTGGGAAAAACACATGTTGAGGAACGGTTAAAGCATGGAAATGGTAGACAAGGGAGGTTGGGGAGCAGTTTAGACAAAGCTCCCAATGGATCATTTGGAAAAATGTGGAGGCAGCATTAGCGGGGTGGGGCAGGATGTGATATGGATGTCAGAGTGGACAGAGCTTGAGAAGAGAAAGAGCAAAGAGAGCTATACTCAAGAGAGCTATTGCCAGTGCTTTGCCAAGCTTGAAACTCAGACAGCTCCTGGACAGGCATCCCTGCTCAGACATGCAGATGCAACCAACTTAGTCCATCCCTGTTCAAGCTACCAAGCAGTGGAGGACTCCCAGAGCCACTGAAGAACATGCCTTCCCCAAGAGAAAGCACCAACCTCATTGTAGAAGGGGGCATTTGTGCCTTCCTTCACTGTTGTTTGCTTCTTCTCATCACCAATCTCGATGATCACCACGGGGTCGATGTTCTCACCCACCAGCTGCCTGGCCTCAATGATGGTGATGGCAATCTGTGGGGCACAAGGACATCATGCACACTCCCAGGCTTGAATCCATCCCACCCAGGGATTTCACAGGCACGTAAAGGCCATCACTCCCTGCTCACCTGGTAGTTCTGGGATTTCATCTCATCTTCATGAATTCTGGGCACCAGCTTTGCCCTGTATCAATCAAAAAATCATTCACTAGGCATCTCTAGGCAAGAGCTACTACTTGGACATGTGTTAGAAAGACTTTCTGTCACTAAGCTGGCATTGTTTATGGCAGGTAGATTTGTTATGAACTCAGGCTTGCTTTCACCAGCAGTCACTCAACCACCATCAGAGGGACGTGTGGTTGACAGCAGTAGCCCAAGGGCTCAGACCTGTGATCAGACGGCAGCTGCATAGTGAGGTGAACCACAGTAGCTCTCCATGGGCAAAGCCCACGCACAGAGAAAGCAAAATAGTTCCCTCCTCTTCTGTTGGAAGCTGGCTACAAGCACTGGTCTGTTTCTATCTCTCAGGAGCTCAGAGCACACGCAAGGACAGTTACTGCAGTTCACCTTTTTACCAGGCAATTCAGTAAGCACCACAGTTTGTACCTGAGCAATTCCAGCTTCCATGCAGAACAGTGCCCAGTTAGTATTTTACCTTTTCCTATTGTTTATCATAAAACATGAAGAGGATGGCAGGTTCTTATCCAGTTCACATGGCAGAACTCAGTACAATCACTCCTTGGGGACTATAGGATTTCATACCTGGACTTGTACAACGTGCCACTTACATCTCTTGTGTATCTGGTAACAGGGAAACACTTTGCATCCACACAGCCCAGAGCAGCTACCTGCCATGCGTGGGAATGATTTCACCCCCTGATCCCATCAAATCTGACTCTGTTCCTCCCCCATATGATAAACAACTACACAAACACACTTGGTTATAGAGATTGCTGTCCCCTTTGGCTCATTTTCATTAGCAGCAGAGTTCAGGCCCTCTCAGCATCCATTTCAATCTGTCCCTGCACTGGATAGCATCTGGTGACAATCAGTCTTGAGCTGATAATATTTTGCTGACAAGTACATCCCACTCTGTCATGTGGAAGGAGTGAAGGGATCACTGCTGTCAGCTAATGGATTTTCTGTCAGCAGATGTATTGCCCTATGGCAATGCCATTCCTGAGAAGGACGGAAAAAGTGTTTTGGGGAACGTTAGGTAAGATATGCCAGGGAGAACCTTTTCTTCTTTGGGTTTAAGGATCCAAAAACACTGGACAATGCATTGCTGTTCATTGGGTCTTCCTCTCCCTCTTCTTGTCTTCCAAGAGTGTCATGGTGAAGACTTTCACTTCCATCATGATCACCTGGTGAGTAAAACAATCAAGAAATCTTGATGCCTCTGATATCTGCTAGCAAAAGCTAACTTGGAGCAGAGCTGTGAATTCAACACCATGAGCTGAATATTTTATTTATTTGGGTATCACAATTAGAGATCACAATTAGGATTTGTATTGAGCAGCACTGATGACAGCAGCAGCCTCCCTTCTGTGAAAAAACATATACTGCATATAAACGGAGGGTACAGCCCCTCTTCTCTTCCCATGTGTATTTGCAACAGGCACATGTGCACCAGTGGCGTCTGACTGCCTCATCTCTCATCTACTAGAAAGATGGTGGGATAGATTATTACTGGATTTTGCATGTATTTGCAGCATTGAGTCTGCCATTCGTGGTTTGCCATAGCAGTCTGACATCCTCCAGTTCCTTCCAAGTGACCAAAGTGGAACGTAGCTTTGAAATCATTTCTCACGTTTCCCCATTGCACAGATGATGAAATGGAGATCAAGGACAGAAAAAGAGAGTTGAAGAACATGATTCATGGGATCTCTTGTAGACAGCTAAGCTCAAATGAGACAAATTGCTTCCAGAAGTGGCTATTTTAGTTCCTCACCATAGAGAAAGTCTCAGCAACTAGCTTATAGTTACACATCTACATTTGGACAGAGAAGCCCTTCCCACACTGCTCTTCTTTGTCCTCCTACTCCAAACAGAAGTCCTACCAGCATCTCTGCCTCTTGTTGAGTGTGTTTGTGTTTAACAGCTGCCTTGGGAAGGGGTCTGTGTGTTTTGGGGGAAAGTTTTGGGGATTTTGATATATACATATAAGAACAAAATGTTTGGTGACTCAGTACTTGAGCTATATCTCTGATATAGAAGCTGCTAAGTGGCACCCACAAAAGTATAGATGACTTGCTCAGCAATACCCAGCAGCTTAAGCGACTTTATGGAGACATCCCTGCATCAAATGAAAGGAAATACATCCAAGCACATTTTCTGCAAGTGCTCTATGGCACTGTGCTCCAACTACAAAACTAGACAACGGGTTTTAATAGTGCTTCCCTGCCTCTTTGCAAAGGTACGGTCACATGAAAGGTACTTAGAAACTGCTGATGGTAGCAAAGGACCATCCATCGTACAGTAAACCTCACTTGGATTTCTAATTATAGCACTCATCAGGTCTGAATGCATCTGCTCCTTTGGCAGCTGGATTCCAGGAGTCCCTACTCCAAGCAAACCACCAGACAGACACAGACAGATGGGACTTTTGCTGCAAAGCAGCCAGGCATGAGCCAGCTCCAGCCTGGGTGCCCTACTGCCCTGTTAGTGCAGCTCTGTGCTTGAGCTGACATACCCAGCCTCTCCATGGAGGTCCCTCCACTAGCAGGCTCATATTACTGTATATGCCCTCTGACTGGCCCTCTGGCTCTTGTCCGACCTCCCCAGAGCACAGGGAGGGTTAATTGTCTCTGTATCCGTGTAGGCATGGCTTGATTTACACCCCTTGAGGGAAAGGCGTCTGTTTACAGTTTTGTGTCTGTAGCACCAAGTTCCCATGACAACCCCCCATATCCTATTTATTCTAGAGCGTGCTGTTTGATTATGGGCTTGTAATACTCTGTATTGTTTGCTTTGTAAGCTAGAGCAGATAAAACTTCCCTCCTCGCAGTTGGGAACAGGCATGTGCCAGGGTGACGTCCTGCCTGGACCACTCTTTGCAAGGTTTTTCACGTGTTGCTTCTGTTGTAAACTCTTTGCACTGCTTCTTTTGCTTTACAGTTCCATTCTCCTGACATTTTAATTTCTGAATCAATACCCTTTTTTACTCAATAACCACGTGTATGTTGCACATAAGGGAATAATTCCTGCTGATTGGTTATGTGGATCCAGCAAATGGTTCGATGAGTGACCACGCTCCCTCAATGCACACCTCCCTGATAGGTCTCCTAAGCCCAAATCCCCAGTCAAGACAAGAGGGAGCTGGTAATGTGTCTTTGCTAGTTCAGACTCTTCAGCAAGAAGGCATTAATGAAATATATGAAGATGTAGCATAAGGACCCTAATTCATGCAAAGACTCAAAGACAGTATCATTTGAAATAAACAGTTACAGAGATCAGAATGCTTACGTGGAAAACTGAAGCAAATTACAGTGTGGTATATCTTGTAGAGCATGGTAGATTTTACAGAGCACAAGATAAATAAACCGTAACATATCTACGAAGTTCAGTGGTGTTTGGTCTTCTCTTCTCTAAGAGCTCAGACCCTTTGCTGTAAGGACCAGAGGAAAACCTTTTTGTTTAAACTAGTGCCCTTTAGCTAAATAGTGTTTATGACACAAAACAATATTCCTGTTTCTGCCCAACAGTGAGTCAAGATACACATGGCTGGTTTATTGCAGCGCTGTAATTTAAAGGCTGCTCTAAACCCCTACGATTTTTAAAGATCTTTTAAAGATCCCATTAAATTTCAGGCATAAGACTGTCAAATAAAACCACAGAAAGCAAACAATTTGTTGTGACTGAAATATGAGTTTTGGTGAAGGTGAATGGGAGGGCTATGGGGATAGGAGGAAAATGACTGTGGTAGAGTATGCTGGAGAATGTCTCCTTAGCTTGGAAACTAGTAGTGTGTTAGGGGATAAGAAATAAAAGACTCCATATGTCTTACGGATGCACCTATATTTGTTAAAGATTAAAAAAAAAAACAGCCTGTCATACATTTAAGAGGAGAACTTCTAGCTGAAGCTCCCAGCTTTATCTAGCCAGCCTATCCAGCCATCACAGGCTACTCAGGTTATTTGGTTATGTTTTGCAGGTTTCTAGAAGCAGCAGATATTCTGGAAGAATTACACAATGATGTATCTATCTCTAGAGTAGGAAAAAAAAAAAAACACTTTTAAAAACATGGCATATGTCTAGGGAAAGAATCAGGCTGAGAATTTTTGTTTTACTCTATCAGCTACAGCAGTCTGAACTTGCAGGATCTGAAGGTGGGTTTAACAAAACAATTAATGCAAAAAGAATGAGCTCTCTGCTTACTTAAGAGTTATAAAGAATTTACCGCCCATTTTATCAATACTAAGGCAGCAGCCCTAAGACACAATTCAAATGAGTTCACCTGAAATTAGGTATAATATAATCCCCAACCTGCTCTCGCCAGTTGCAGTATTGATTTACAGGGCCTTACCTAGTGCGTCTTTGTTTGCAATAGTCAACCCTTTCTCGCCTTTTTTCTTCTTCTTCAGCTTCATGCCAGCAAACAGCCCTTTTCTGTAAAATTAAGAAAAAGCAATCATTGTAATAACTTCCAGCCCTTTTCTGTGCTGGACTCTGATTTAACTCAAGGACTTGTTGAGAGGGAGTTCTGATTTCCAAGTGAGATCATTATATTCTGATTTTCCTTTTATTGAAAGCAAACAAGGGAATGTTCTGGGTTCATGCTTCATCTAACTTTGTTTATTTTTAAAATTTGGCAGTGTACAGGCAAACATGGTGAAAGAAGAGCCAGAGCTTCTTTTCAAACCAAGACAGCAGGAAGAGGCAAAGAAAGGAAATCCAAGTTTCCAATTCTACTGATTTCCCCATGCATCATTCTTACACCTGTGACAAGACCAGAGATAAAAACTTCTTACAAATTATAGGTTCTAGGTCAAAAGCAGTTTTCCAGTGAATTAGGATAAACATAAAAGTATTTGTTTAAACTTCATTGGTGAGGATGTGCACTGTGCTCGTGGGCATTCACCACCACAGCTTTTGCCATTTATTTAGTTCTCACTCCCTTCCAGCAGCAATGCCATGAGCGGAGCTGGACAAGAGTTGCTCCTCCAGCTGTGTTACAGGGATGCTTCAGACCAGCATCAACCCCAGCTACCACCATGTGTGGCTTTTCTGCCCCTATTCCTTCCTATATTGAACTAGGGAATTGATCCGGCTTAAAAATAAGCCCACTAGAGCTCGGCGGGGTTTTAGGCAGATCGTTTCCCAGATCTTCCCTGGTTAAAGTGGCTCTATGGCCTCACTAAGGCTTTCTTGTTTCTAGCACTCATTCTGTTTCAGCCACAGCCCCTTGCCAGGAGCCTACCACGTTCATCGAGGAGCAGCAGTCGTTCATGGGGTGAGGTCCAGGCAGGCCAGCACAGCCCTGGGGTGGCTGCCATCACAGATAAAACACGACAACGCATTCATCAGGGACCCATAGCACAGTCCTGCTCCCCGAGAAACCACTGGCAAAGCTCCCTGTGGCAGCAGGCCCTTCAGCTGCTGAGCAAAGCTAAAGCATCTCTTGCAATGACAGCACGGAGCCAGGCTGGCTATTCAGAGCTTTGTGCTGCTTTGCCTTTTCCTATTTTGCTCTCCTGTTGGTCCTTCAGCTCTTTAGCAAGTAGAGAGAAAGAGCAGTTGCATTTTGCAGGGCTGGTTTTACAGAGCGGGACAGAAGGAAATGTCTCTATAAATGTCATACAGTATTTTCCCCTCAACAAAGGGTCTTCTTTTTCCTTCCACAGCCTGGTCCAAGGAAGGCAAAAGAATGGTCATGGTCTCTCCTCTTCAGTTGTCAGCCAGCATCAGTCCACCAAACTCTCTTTGCCCTGTGATGGGGTCTAGGAGCACCAGTCCTAGAACAGGACACTGATGCTGTTCTGACATTTTGCAAGCGCAGAACAAAGTATGACTACAAAACTAATAAATTTAACAGTCTTCAATTCAGACCTGACTTACTGCTCCAACTTCTGCTCTGCCGTGCCCTAGAGCCAAGGCAGGAGTTGATACACTGCAAAGAAAGGCCATGGGGGGGAAGATGGGACTTCTCCCCGTTGTCCCAGAGAAGGGCTCAGTACAGCATCTGTTCTCCACAACATGGAAGAGAAACACCTTTTTTGTGTTAAAGCTGTGCCCAGATTTCCCCTTTCAACCCAAGATTTTGAAGAAGGGGGGTGGGAAGCAGCTGCTGTCCTGCAATTGCCTCCCTGAGAGATTAAAGCAGGGAAATTTAGCACAGCTGTCCTTACACTTTGGGAAGTGACCGGCTGGTTTTTGTTTATCTTCATGGTTTTCTTATCTTTTCTTCCTTTAACAAAGAGTGTGTTTTTAAGCTGCATGATTCATCATTAAAGAGGAGGTGGGGGAGTGGAAATCAAATCTCTGAGCACTGGAGTGTGTAGTTTAATTTTCCCAGCTTTCTGAAGGTTTCTGCAGGTTTGAACCAGTGGTTAATAATGACCCTTAAAGTCTGCACGTGTCATCTCCTGCTGCCAATCAAGGTTTGGCAAAACAATTACAATAACGTAGGAGACAAACGCAGAAGTTCCTCCTTAATGATGAACTGGACAGTGCTTGGAACACGGGTGAGCAATAATGGACGCTTGACCTTGAATGCCTGAACTAAGACCAAAAAAAAAGAAAAAAATGGAAAAAAAATTAGTAGAACCAAACCAGGTTTGGGAGGCTATTTTCATTAGATAAATCCCTACGGAGTTATTTTGAATTAACCAGACCACCCTGCCCTATCCTCAGAAATTCAAAGTCGTTGCAAACAATTGACTTTGCTTTACTTCATGATAAAAATGTAAGTCACATTGTTGCAGATCTTGCCTGCTTGCTGTCAGCGTAGTTCAAATCTCATATTCTGTATATGTACTAGTGAAATAAATGGTTCTGTTTGCAGGCAATTTTGTTCTCTTCAATTTGATATGTCGCAAAAAAACATATCAGCATAGCTGAAACATTTCATCTTGAAATGTTGAAATTACATGCTTTTATATTTTGAAAATATACTTCTTTACACCTCATTTTTAAAGCATTTCAGTGAATGTAACATTCACTGAAACCCACACAAATTTGTGAGCAGTGGTGGATTTCAAACCACCTAGAACTTCCCTTGTATTAGTGTACTGCTCTCTATCATTTTCCCAATTATTGGTAACATTAGTTCAAGAGGAGGTCTCTGTGGGCATGATTTCATACTACAGTTTTTCCAAGGAAATAAATATGCCTCATATTTCATAGGGAGAAACAATCTATACTGCTTGAGAATTTTGTGCTAGTAACTCCAGTGACAGACAAACCAGGTGGGGAGAGAGAAAACACAAAGCATTTAGTATAACAGCAACACTTTTCAGGTTTTCTGTTGGCCACAAACATGCAGGGATAAACATTCAGCACGTTTTTCCCCCTATCATCAGAGAAATTGTTTGCCTAAATTGCTGTAGAAATAAAAATAAGTTTTCTGGGAAACTGCACAGTCCAGCTAGCCCAAACAAGCAGGCAGCCATGCACTGAGCAAACTTGCTCAAGCACCTGAAATCACTTGCAAACTCAAGGTGTATTTAGTTGTGAAGGAAAGGTTACTCCAAACCAGAGAGGGAAGCTGATAATATTTAAAACTCATATTCAGAGCAAGCACAATAAGTTTACTGACCAGGTCCAAGAGGAATGTCAGCAATGCTGAGTACAATTGCAGAAAATGCATGACTGCATTTCCATATGCCAAACAATGCCAAAACCTGACCAGTACTGGTGGAATATATTTAGAAGAAAAAAAAATTTTTTTTAATGGCCCAAGTGAAGCCAGAGTCAGAGGACAACTGGAGTTAACATCCTTTAATAAAGCCTTACGGACTGGGACATGTCCTATGATTTTTATTTTTATGTAACACCAAGACAGTTTAAAGACAGAACTGCAGATGATCATAGAATCATTTAGGTTGGAAAAAAACCTTCAGGCTCATCAAGTCACTAAACCATGTCCCTTAGTCTCACAGAGCAACAGAAAGAGCCAAGCTCGAGATAGACCCACAGCAAGATTTGTCTTGGAAGCAAACCAGACTTCAGTCCCAGCCTGGCCCGACTGGTTACCTTGTCCAAAGGCTACCGTGGCCATGCAGAGAAACATCCCTCGAAAGCACCAGAGAGGCAGCTAGCACAAGCCATTTGCAAGGCTCAGCAATGGGAAAGGAGAAGAGCACAAGGATATTTGCCGAGGTGGCAGGGTAGCATTCATTACACATGGCATTTGCCAGAGAATCCCCTCTGTAAAGGTCAAAGCTGAATAAATGAAGTTTTCAAGAAGTTGAAGGTATCAATCCCTCACAGCAGAGAGACTGCCTCACTGTAATATGTAAACTGCTCGTCATCCAGGGATAGCGTACATGCTCCAAAGATTGTGCACATGGGTCGCATCTATGATGCTTAACAAAATCGTTTAGGCTTCTTAAACATATTCTGTGGTCACTCTTTTCATGATAGAAAATATGTTCTTTCAGAAAGAAAAAAAAAAGCAAGCTCTCCTCAGATTTCCACAGAGTAATACTTTTTAACTCAACCTCAAGACAAAAATCTAGTCAGCTGCTGAAAACTGGAAAATTACTCCTTCCCCTCTCCCCAAGATTATGGAAATGTTCACAGGCAAATATTGCCAAGAAGGGAAAGTTCCAGGCTTCCATGCAGTTTCACCATGTTTGATTATGTCCCCAAAGTTATTCATATCCCTAAGCCATGCACAAAACTGTTTGCCACCTCTAGACACAAACATGTGGTGAGGAAGTATCTCCAATGTTCCCCAGAGGATCTCCTGGATGTCAACAAGTAATAAATATGGCACGGCAAGAATCGGGTAAATCAGGAGGGATTTGAGATGCAGGTTGTTTGGGATGCAGAAAAAGTCTTTCTTCTGCCTGACCTGTGATGTGGCTGGTTGTAGTACTGATGAACTTCAGTGAAGATTTAGTCCCCATATACAACATGATACGCTGAGACAGACGAGGATTTTGTTCCTTCCTGGAGTCAACAAGCTCATTTAAGATACAATAAAAAAAATTCATGTCCAAAGAGGAGGTGGGGAAAAAAGTCCGTACAGGCTATGGACATGCTTACATTTGAGGTTTCCCATCTCAATTGCCTTGATTAGAAAGAATTAGAAATCAGCCATCCCAGCTTATCAGGAGCATTGCTTAACACAGAGAGGACCAAGTCTCTCAGCTCTGTCTGCATGGTGATCATAAAAAATCTGGAGAAAGGACAACCTTTTTTCTTCTGCATACGTACAGTGACAATGTGAATCCTAGTTTGACTGCAATTCATTGAGGCTTCCCAGATGTAAGTAGTAAATACGAATGGGACACCAACCACACAGCAGCGATTGGTTACACTTGGACAGTGTTGGATTTGCATCAGAAATCTATAAGTACAAGGGTTCATTTCCCATTATCAGTGCCACAGGTCCACTGGGGCTCTGAATTTATTTTCATACTTCTTGAAAAAGACTCACAAATTGTACTCTTCTCTCATCAAGATTTAACCACGACAACTTCCAGCTGTCCAGCTTATCAACTTTCCAAAACATCCTTTGATGCCCTTTCTTTTTCATTTAAGCTGTCCTGTCATCACAGAGGCTTCATGATCACTTCTTGCACTGCATAATGATCTCTTAGATATTTGATAATTGCAATTTGCAGGCTAATTTAAGGGAAAGCTGGCAAAAAAGCACTTCAGACTTGTCAGCATGAGAGTATAAGTGACCTTATTATGCACTGAATCTCCTCAGAGTTTTTCAACGTTAAGTTTAAACTTAGTTTCCTCTTCCAGCAAAACAATTTCAGAAGTCCATGTTCTTAGAGAGTTAACATTTGAGGAGAATAACTTCTTTCGGCACAAATGGTCACACATCATCCATTCAATCTTCACTTCAGGACATGGGCAACAGACTTCATCCCCAATGGCAGGGGAGGGATTCATCTCACCCAAATCCAGTGTTGGCCTCTGACATCCTAGGTGCCTTCGCCATCAGCAGAAACAAACAGGCACTTCTAGGGTGCAGGTTATCTAACTCACTCCAGACACTTGCTGTAGGATGGAAGAAATCACTTTTTTCCTCCATTACTTACCAAGTCAGAAGAACATCCTGAGTTGTCTAAATGCAGGGATGCATAGCTCAAGGAGGAACCTTCTGTCCCCTCCCTCTCTGTGCAGCTTTCTACCTGCTGTTCAGCCAAAACCCAGTCTTGGGCTTAAACTGCATCAGACAGAGACACTTGTCAAGACCCATTTATGTAGCCACGAGCCCCGGGATGGCTTTCTGCAGCGCTGACACATGAACTGTGCTCCTGGTGGGCACAGAGGAACAGAAGCAGGGAGGTAGCAGTTGGGGATCCTTGGAAACACAGAGGGCAGGCACAGAAACAAACCCAATTTTATCTGTTAGGTCTTCAGAGACCATCCAGAAGTTCTCACAGGGAGAGGGTGAATGAGCTGCCAGCACGCTCCTAGCAGCTGAAAATCCTGAGTGGAGCAGCTGACTTGCTTTCCTCCCTAGAGCCCCTTCCTCCCTGCAAGCAGCAGTGCTCAGCAACTTTTTGGCATCATAAAAATGATTTAGTTCAGAGATGATCAAAGGTTTGTACAGCTCAGATCTGAGCCAGCTCCAGTGCCTAAGGACTGTACAGCTGTGGGTACAGTTACTGCCTGGACTGAGAAAGTGTTAAAGACTGAAGAAAGAGGAAAAACAGCCTTCAGCCTTCTCACACACGAATATAAAGCTTGTTAGGTAGGTCTGCATCTTTACGTTTTATTATTTGCATGTTGCATATAGTTAGGTAGTTTCTATTTTTCGCAGCTCCTTAAAATTCTGCTTCTTTCAACAAAACGTAGTTTTCCAAAGAATTTTGCAGTAGATCAAACAGTATTGCGTTAGGGGAGTAATTATCTCCACATGGTTAGTTCCTATTTTCCTCAAATAATTCTCTAGGTTATAAAAATAAATTTTCCTTTCCTTTTTAAATGCAAAAACATAAGAAAGACTCTTGGCCCACTTTATCACTTCCACAATAGGTACTAGTCAAGGAATTTGAAAGGAAAAGTAACATATCTCATCATTTAATCATTCGTTTCAAAGGGTGAAACATAATTACAATATAAAGATGGGGCTTCAGAATAAGAAGCCTAATCAATCTAAAACTATAATGCAAGCATAATTGCTTAAACCAACAACAACTTTTATTAAGCTAGTATCTCATTTCTGATAATAAATTAAGTCTCAGGGAAGAAGTTAATTGCATTGCATTTAACTGTCACAGAGGGATGGATAAAATACCATTTACATATTCGATCAAACAGAAGAAAGAAACAGCTTAATGAACAGGTAATGGTGTATCCATTCCATGCCTTCTTTTCTCAGGATTACAGAGAAGTTAAGGGAAGATATTGCCTTAATTTCATCAATTTGCCAGTGTAGGACTGCTTCGTACAATGTATTGTCAGATACTTTATCCTGATTCAGTAATGAGACTCCCTTTATCCCCAAATCCATTATGTCTGCTGCTGCTCTTTCACAGCCCAGAGCCCTAGCTGTCTTAACTTGTTTCCATTCTTCCTGATTTCCCACTTGATAGGTCCAAGGATTTGCAATTGAAAAGCTTCAGCTTCTCAGGAAGGTGAATACACAATCCTGCATGACAAGCTGCTGTTTAAAAATCAGCTGTGGCACACACACCGGTAACAGCTCTGAGACTTCTTTGTTTCACATCTGTGTGACACTATGGCATTATACGTCTTGTCTGAACTATTAATATATCATTAGCAATGAAAAAACAAAATTGCAAGACGACAATACTGTGGTTTGTATTAGTTATATACTAACTCTTACATGCAATAATAGGCTCTAAATTAGCCATTAGTACTCAGGAAAGAAATTCTGCTTTGTCCATTACTCTATATAAAACTTCAGTTTAGTGCACTACAGCAGTCAAAAAGTGAAATCAGTTATTTGTAGGAAATGAGATAAAAATATGACAAACAACATCATATCCCAATAAATCATTGTCTTTTGGTTACTGCTTGCTGCTCTGAATGGCTCCTCTCAAAAAGGATACAAAACTCAGCAATGTGCAGAAAACACTGGTAAGTGTGATCAGAGGGTAGCAATGGCTCCTGGAAGAGTCTATTCAGCCAGGAAAAGAAACGATAGCCTGTGTTTTTAAGGTAGTGCACCACGGGAAAAAATAATCAAGCATGCCTGTGTGGCACTGAACACAGAACTGGCAGTCAACTTCAAGGAGATGGTCCTGGAGTCACCACTGGTGGTCTCTGAAGTCAGCAGCTCAGTGTACAGCATCAGGCAGAAAAGCCAACACCATGCTGGTTATCATCAGGACAGACAGTAAGAACAAGCCAGCGGGTGTCATTTGATATAGAATACGATACGGAATCATAAACACCAGATCTTTGCACTGCTGGATCACCAGAAGTCATGCTGGATTTGAATCATGAATAGGTTCATTACCGCATTTCTGTCAAAATGATCAAAGCACACCATACGAGCATTTGCCAGAATTATACCTAATCAGGCATAAAGCTCGAGAATGAAAAACTAATCCATTCTTGGAGCACATTTGAACAGCAAAGTGAGTTTATCCCAAATTAGCGCTGCCTCCTGTGACTACCATGCTCTTGATCAGGTACTTGGATCTACTGTACTAACTGCTGAAGGGGTGTTTCAAAAAGAGCTATAAAATAGGGAATGACATGGAGGAAATGAGCAGAGAAGGAGTTTCTCAGTCTTCAGACCACAGAACAGGAGCACTTAATCAGGTGACAAGCTTAAAACAAGTGAGCAAAAATGTTCCTCAGTAAGACACATAAATCACACATCTTGTTGCAAGGAATGTTGTTGAGACCAAAGAATTCAAGAAGTTTTGCACAAATTTGTGGAGTTTGCTGACAAGGGACCTAACGCCCATGCAGCTCAAACTCCCCAACTGCATGAAACTGCTGAGGGCAGGGTCACTTGCTCATACCTGTTTCACAGGCTCATTTCCCAAGTATCCACCCTTGGCCCCTCTTGGGAGACAGAAGGAAGACCTTACAATTTGACCCAGTTGCTCCCACGTTCTTGGTGGGAGCAACCACAATAATTAAAAAGTATTTCCCCAGACACTGTTATACATAGAATGACAAAAAGATGATCCAGAAGGGGAAATACCTGGTATATTCAAGCACACTCTGGACAAGTACAATTCAAACTTTTGAATTCTGCACAACGTCACCACAATTTAAACTCCAAAGCTCTGAGAAGGCTTCAGAAATGGCAGCACCACAGCACAGGCCTTCTGCAAATGCCAGCCATTTACCCAGGCACATCAAGCCCTGGTCTTCCCACTCCTTCCCCTTCTGCAGGCAAGCAATGTTTTTGTGCTGACACATTCAGCATTCTTGTACATGATGAGTTACAACAGCAAAAATGCCACATCTTGAACAGAGGCACATTAAGAGTCATACTCAGTAGTTTTTCTTATGTCAATGCACGAGAGCTGGCTAGCAGTTCTACTAAACACAACCATACACACCCACAAAGTAAAGAATGCTGTTTTCACACACAGGGGGTTCGTTTCTCTTGTTCCTGCACCGCTTGGAGTCCTTTCCCCTCTCCACAGGGAGCTTGAGCCATCACCTGCCAGTCTGAGTAAATCTTGCCTTGACTTCATCATGCAGGTAGAAGCGATTGCAGAAAGCACGAGGCAGTATGGAATAGATAAATAGAAGCAATAATAATCACTTCTGCTATGAGCAGGTAAACATGCAGTAGAGCATTTACATATTTTCTTTTCCTTCAGGAAGAATTCTTCAAATATGACCAGTTGAATTTAAATCAACCCTTGGAAGAGTTCCCAGAGAGTATCAGACATACCTGTGGGCCTGACGTGCCGCTGCTGAGGGCTCCATCCTGCTGTTTTCCTTCCAGTCATTGCCTTTTACATTGTGAACAGGCTCTCCAAGCTCATTTTTCCATTTAAGACTCATCTACTTGCAGGTAGCAAACCTGGTGCCTGGTCAGTCCAGTTGGTAAACACTGAACCGGAACAAAGACTTCTCCCTGTGCAAACATTAACTCCTCTTGCTCTGGGGAGATCTGCAGGAGCAAGCCAGCAAGCCACACGCTGCCCTCCTCCAACAGCGCCAAGCTAGAAGGACACAGAGATCTTCACACCACTGAGACACCTTGGAAGGGGTTGGCTTCCAGACTGAGCAACCACTTTCTGGAACATTAGGTCAATTTTAAGTATTCGTGTATTTATGCTCAGTTATTATTAAATAATAAGTTGGTTTCATTTTCTCTATTTTCTTACTCTTTCCACCCATCACTTGCCTGACTCTTCTCTCTACTGCAGCACAATGTACAGGGCTCCGGATTGTGGCTCCCCCTTCTTCTCCTCCCACCTTCCCAGTTAATAATACATACCATTTTTAGTTACTAAACTTATTATTAATTATTCACAAGTCTTGCCTCCGATCTTGCAGATACAGCTATTTCCATGACATTTCCTCTTGGATATACTCCAGTCCATGCACAAGACCTCTTTTGTTCTGCACTTCACATAAGACCGTTTTCACACTGTTCTTAACCTTTCCTGATGCAACTTAGAGGGAACTGACCCACAGAGATGAAGGACTATTGGCATGAGGCTGAACTTCTCTTCAAGGACACGTATGTAATTATGTATTTAAATCCCATCAGGACAAATTCATTCTTAGTTAAGTTACTTAAGTTCACTGCTGCGATGAAGTACCCATAGATGTGAAGCACCAGCGGTTTTACTGGAGCAAGAAGCGCAGCAGAAAAATGAAAGAGCTTTGCACGGTTTAACCCAAGTGATTGGCCGGGTTCAAATTTCTGTATCCTTTTGTTTCTCTTGGACAACTTTGGGGAGATGACTGCCTCTGCAGGCTTTTTATTTGCTCTTTTTGGTTCAATGAGGTACAAGGTTCCAGCCAGGACGCTGCCCTGCCCTGTCCTGCCCTTCAGCGGCCCCCAGTCATACTCACTTGACTTGAGCAGATGGGCAAAGCTCTGCTAGGAGGAGAAATGCTAATTAAATCAGATATCTCATAAAATCCTGTATCTCTAAAAAGCACACACAAAATCCCTTTTTCTCCAGTGGAGCAGAAAATGAATTTTTTTTTTTTCATTCCTCCTTCTGAAGTTCACATTTAGCCTAAAGATCTTATTCTGTCTTTTTGTCAGGGTATTTTTTGTCAATTCCTTTCCTCGCTTTCTCTCATATTCTTTTTGCTTCTACCACAAACAATCCACCATCAAAAATAATAATGATAACAAAAATCACCAGCAGCACGTCTTAGGTTTGGATGATGATGCGTCTATGCCCTGGGTGGCCACTGTTTCTTTAGCTATCTAATTACCTTAACAGGCTTAATAACTTCTTCAGCAAAAAAAACCATCAGCTGCGTTAAGGAAGGGTATGACAACATGTTTGGTAGCTCACCTAGTCCAGACAGACTTTTTATTGCGTAACTTCCAACCACATTTCCCGTGGAGGGCTGAATTTAGAAATGATTCATTACTAATACAAGATGGTTTCACTAATTTCCCTAATTCTTTTTTCTTTTTTGTGTTGGAAGGGACCCTAAAGATCATCTTGTTCCAACCCTCCTGCCATGGGCAGGGATATCTTCCACTAGACTGTTTTGCCCAAAGCCCCATCCAACCTGGCCTTGAACACTTCCAGGGATGGGGCATCCACAGCTTCTCTGGGCAACCTGGTCCAGTGCCTCACTACCCTCACAGTAAAAAATTTCTTCCTAATGTCTAATCTCTCTTTTAGTTTAAAAACATTACCCCTTGTCCTATCACTATACGCCCTGATGAAGAGTCCCTCCCCATCTTTCCCCTAGGCTCCCTTTAAAGTATATCTGCAACAGAATAAGCTGAATAAGGAAAGAGGCTGTCAGGGGAGAGGCAACCCCAGGCACCCCAGGTGTCCCACCAGTGGCTACTCAGTTCTGCTCACCGGCACCCTAGCAAGCAATTGAACGCCCCTTGTAAGGGACCAGAGCTTCCTTGCTGGGCTGTGAGCTGGCTGCACAATCCAGGTCCTAAACAGCTTCCTACCTAACAGCACAAAGCTTCCCATAAGACCTGAACCAAGCCAGCAAGCACCTCCTCTGCTCAGCTAGAAACAGTGGCTCTACATTGAGCACCCAATTAGTAGTTCAGTAGCAAAAGCTGAACCAACCTGTTGGCAGCTGCTCTGTTGCTCTGTCCTAATCAGGACTTTTTTCTTTTTTCTTTTCTTTTCTTTTCTTTTTCTTTTCGAGATGGTAACAAAAATATCTCTTGATTAAAAGGTCTAAGGAGGAGATACTTTGGTGGGAAGAAGGAGAAAGTAGAGATTATGTGTGTTATGACTGCTTCACTTCATATAGGAAATGTTTACAGACTAACCGACAGGGTTCAATGTGTACAGAGGTGTAAATCAGCCCCCCAGGATACATGGGATGGCTGCCTTGAGCCACTTACATGGCTTTTTTTGCACGTACCTGCTCACACAGCAGCCCCCCTTATCGGCTGTGAAGCCCTACCTGCATATCACGCGTGTCAGAGAGGTGCTTCAGCAACCAGCACACACTCAGGTGTCAGGTATCTACTGCACCTGCCTGTCCACCCAGATTAAAAGAAGAGATCCTGAAAGACGTGGATGTAGATGTGTACATGGCTCCTCAGTTCATGTGCCTCCAGACTGGCACAAAATCACAGAATTACAGACTGGTGAGGTAGGAAGGGACCTCTGGAGACCATCCGGTCCAACCCCTGGTCAAGCAGGGACACCCAGAGCAGGCTGCCCAGGCACAAGCTGGCACAGGGCAGAATGCCCACTGGCTGTTTTGTAACTAAGCACAGTAACAGCAAGGAGAGGCCGTGAGGGTGGTATATCCTGTTCTCCCTGCCGGGAAGGACCACATCACTATGCTTCCAGTTGCAATTCCTGCTCGTGTTTCCCAAATTTTACTTTTCCAGAGCTACTGTGCAACAAGTAGGGCAGAAGCAGACTCCATACATGTGTCTACACATATATTGAAATTAATCTACGTTTGCAGAGCACCTGGTGCAACAGAGAGTCCTATCCCAGGAACTACCTTTTTCTTTTATTATTGATCACTAAAAAAGTGATGGCTGCTATGCAGAAGGTAAACGCTGAATTATTTAAAATCTCTGTATGTTATGTTTCCTTCCTGCATGACCGTTGTACTGATAATTCCTCTCCCCTCACCTTTGCATTTCTTCACTAGTGATACTAAAAGCTTTTCAGAATTGCCTCTGTGCAGATATCCTGGCCCAAACACTGTGGGGTCCTGGCCCCTACCTGCTGTCATATCAAGAGCAGTGAAAAATGTCACCAGAATATTTCTAGCCATTGCTGTGGTACAGAGTAAATGTTCTCTGGGAAGCATTGTGTCCAGTGAAGGGATAACAGTCTTCAGGGATGTGACAGCCAAAACTGAACTTTTCTTCAGCAGATGGTTAACATTATCATATTGAAATTGGTACCAAATAAAGGAGGCTGGTTCTAACTATGGTGTTAACACAGGGAAGTGGCAGCAAACAGCCCTAAGGGCATCCTGCCTTTACCACTGCCCACAAAACACCCATACCACAAACCCCTGATCTGCTGTGTGTCATGGGAAGAGCTGATTGTCACCACAGCAAGCTGCTGGAAATAGTGTTGGTTGTTTTTTTGGTTTGGGTTTTTTTTTTGTTTTGTTTTGTTTTTTTTGGTTTGCTTTGTTTTGTTTCGTTTTCATTTTCTGAATCTGAGGCTGAACAGAAAACTTCCTTTTATTTACAAAGGAGGTGTTTCTCTGAGCTGCCTGATAAACCGAGATAGGGGCACCTAGCCCCAGGACATTTAGGAGTGTAATGAATAGAAAGCTTAAATAAGGGCAGGTTTTCAATAGTCAGTATGTTTTAAAAAGTGACTCAGCCCCTCTTTTGTAAATAAGCAGTGCAGTTCTGGGCTAAGCCAAGCCTTCAGAGGAAGGGAATGGATAAGCAGAAAGTCAAGATGTGCAGTCAATTTCCAGCCTCACTCCTGCCACATCCATTAAGTTACGTAGCTTTGGGTGGTCCGTTCAGCTAATGGAAGCAAAAAATTTACCTGTCCCATGGGAAGAACATCAGGGGATTTCAACTTTGCTTGAGAAGTGCTGTGATCTGAACTGCAGTGTTTATAGGAATGGGCTGGTCCTTCAAACGAAAGATTCCATTGAACAAAGTGGTACCTCACCACTACTGGAGGCACTTAGCGATCAACACGTGTTGTTTTGGGTTTCTCTAATGGGTACAGAACATTGTTCTCCATTGTCTTTGAAACTCTGAGGGACCCCGTGCCTTTTGTTCTGTGGGACCTGGACCGAGCCAAGTAGTCCCAAACTGGGCACATAGCTGCCAGATGCAAGCAGCTATGAACAAGATTTGACTCCTGTTGTGGTATGTCAGACAAGCCAAACCATAAATCATCTGCTTCTGGGGAGTCCTCTAAATATTGGAACAAGGCTATTTGAGAGGAAGAGATACTTTGTTAGAAAAACTGAGAAGCTTAAATAGGCCATCTCCTCAGCAGGTATAAATTGGCATGTTATCTCAGTGATTGGGTGGCCCCAAAAATGAGATTACTGTAATTTTTGAGGGAGGAATCCATGTGTTAAAATCTAGGCAGACGCACCTAGCTAATGATCCAGCTGAAAGTAAGTAAAGAGGCTTGATGGAGCCTGGTATAAAAAGCAGCATTTGACTTTTGTAAGCGATGCTGGAGAGCTGATCAATGGCCAAGAGAAGTGCAGCTATGGAAGCATCCATACGGGACCAGAGCAGGAGCACTGGTGCAGCTTTGGTGTTGCAGAGCAGGTGGCCAGGGTGGGAGAGCCAGAGCCTGCTGATTGCTGCAAGTCCTGGCTCGTGCGGGGCAGTGATGTTGGGTTACCCTCAGTAAGTGCATTTCTTACCGAATACTGAACTGATAGGGCCTTTGATGTAAAGAAAAAGAATTCAGATTTGAACAATAAAATAAATGCTTTGTTCAAGTGATCAGCTGCTGACATGCGATTCCACGTCCCTGCAACCCTGCTTCCCCTCCCACCTACCTGTTTGTACAGTAGCTGCTCCTACATCATGGTCAAATTGCACAGCACAGCTCAGACCCCCGCTAATGCCTTTGGTTCTACTGTTGCAATGCCATAAAAACTTCCTGTACCTCTAAAAGCGAGGAAGCATCAATGCCAGGCTTGGGGCTGTGCTGGTCTGCAAAAGAAATTCCTTCAGCTGGCAAAGCGCAGAGCAGTTTTATTGCCAGGTCAGCCTGGAGGGGTCTGTAAGCAGCCTGTAATTAGTGCTGATACCTCACTTAGCACCCAGTGGATGTAAAACCAAGCCTGGAACTCAGTCCTGGACAGGAACTGTTCCCCATCAACCTCTGTTAACATGAGGCCAGGCAGACAAGCATCCCTTATCAAGCCGTTCCTCACAGACAGTGCCAGGTGTCAGCATTCAAGCTTGCGTTCTGCAGCTCAGCTGTGCATCCTACTTCTCCCTTAGGGACTTGTTATTTTACAGTACTCCAAACATACTTAATCTTCAATTTTCCAAAGAGAGTCAGCTAGATTTGTCAGCAAATTACTGTGGAGCTAGAAGGGGAGAAGAATAATATGTCGCATCTCGGTGGATTTAGCACACAGTAAGATGTAATCTTTGGACATGGCTGTAGGATCAGCCCCATGTCAGAAATCAGTCTCTTAACAGGGTAAGGACTAAGCCACAGTGATTTAACTCCTCTCTCTCCCTTCCCCATACACATGTTTCCAGTTGTTAAAGGCTGCCTGGGACACAGATACAAAACATCCTAGGGCTGCCCTGTTTTGTACCAAACGCTGTCAGTCTCAAAGGCAGAGCATGAGCTCTGCCGTGATGGCGAACAGAGGCTCTGCCTGCTGCCCAGTACAGGGCCCTGCATCCAGCTGTTAGGACTCATTGCCCAAAACTGCAGCCCACAAACTGCTGGCTGGTTCATCGCTCTCCAGTGGTGTTGCAAAATATTCTGGGAATGCCAGTTAAGCAGTGACATTTGCAAAGATACTTCTGTTTTATCACGTGTTTTATCACGTTGTAGCACTGGAACATAACCATTGGCTGCTCAGCAGGGAAGAATTAATACCAAACAAATCCTTTCTGGCATAGATGCTTGGCATCTGAACTCATTACACACGTGAAGAGATTCTCTACCAAGTAGGCATGAAGTTTAAACACTGTTCAGGGGGTTGAGGAGGCTGGTTTCAAACAAAAAAAGAATCTGAGCACAAAGGAGCTCAGAAGTCACTCCGTCTGGCAGACAGTGGTTTTTTTAGCTGCAGAAAATTTGTAGTTCACCTTACCAAGTCCATGACAAGCATAAAGAACCAACATCAAGACACCTGCTGGGCACACACAAGGACCCTGATGGGCAGATGCGGAGGATAAGGGATGCAGGTTACCCTCCCAGAGTTTTACCAAAAGCTGCTGCCAATTCTTGAGCATGTAATACAACTCTGTATTTACAGCTGCACACATATGAGATTAAGGTCACGATTTTTGCGCTGACCATGTGCTCACAGTGCTCTCTGACTTCCTATGTCCCTGCAATCCTACATCACTGACAATGAGCCTCTTTCCTTTTTAAATCTATCTTTCCATCATAAATCTATCCTTATGGTGCCTACTTCAGCCCTAGTCTGAATAAGTAACAAAACAGATGAAAAGCTGCTCCTAGATAAAGAGGCTAGAAACAGGTGTTTCTGACATTTCTTGAAACAGGACAAATATCCCACTTCTCTTAAAGTGCTAAGAATTCATTTATTTCTGGCTTAGTGGGGCTGTGAAATGCTAGAGCTTAACAGTTATTCCAGAATAACCTCTGGTTCTGCACTACTTTAATCTTCAGTATGATTTTAGGGGGTTATATTCATAACAGATGTGTATCTTTTGAAAGTCAGAGAGCAGCTGCTGCCTTCGGCCATGCTAGAGATACCAAGTTTAAACTGAGCATTTTATGAAAGAGCTGGTACAGTAATTCTGTCCAGGTTCAGACATCATTACAAGGTGATGTGAGTTCCACTCTGGATAGCTGAAAATACCCTGCCAGGCTGATAATCTCCTTCCTCCTCTGGTCCTGAGCTAATCAAGAGAGACAGAAAACTAATATCACCCTGAGCAGTTATTTGTAGAGCATTGCCAAACCCACATCCATGGGAGCTTCCAAGGTCTCCAAGCAGGCCATGGGTCTGCTGCCACCCAGCCCCAGGTGACCTGCTGGAGGTGCTGACCAGGGAGGTAGCAATGGTCAGCCACAAGTACACATGCTTCATGCTGATGCTCTCAAACCGCTTTAAACCAGAATGGAAGTCAGTCTCCGCTTGTATTGCAGCAATTCAATTTCCACTTGCTACCAGAAAATCCAAACTTGTAAACAGAAAGTGTGCAGCCAGCCCAGACTTCCCAGAAAACCACCCTTTCATCCAAAGCCAACTATATCTTGCAGATAAGACGACCTGAAAGTTTCCCAGACAAACATCTCCTCTCTCCCCTTTTACCATAGCCAGCAACATCATTCACCAGTACTGTTCCTTTCTTTCACTGGAGTTGAAGGGAAGCTGTTCAGACAAAGGCTGTATAAAATGACCAGAGCACTAGTGCCTCAAATAAACATCTTTATGTCTCAACATTTGCTTCCCGTCAACACCCCTGAAAGCACCATGACTTTACAAGGAGCAACTCAAAGGAGCTTGCTCTTCTGGGGTATGAGGCACCCTTTGTCAGCAACAAGTAGATTTGGTTGATCCAAGCACTGTCAGTTCCTGAAGTATTTCTCTAGGTGTTTGGAAGCAGCCAAACTCCAGCAGTTGCCACTAGTTAGTATCAGAGGTGGAAATGGCTGGTCAAAAACAGCTGTCTGCGTGGTCTGGCGAGGTGCCTGTCTCAGAAAAGATCTGGAATGAATCTCTTTGCAAAGGACCAGGTCTGCAGCCCTTGTGTTTCAAATTTCACTATTCTACTGGGATTATTTAATAAAGAAGAAAAGCAAACAAACATGAATAAGATATAGATTATTATATGAAGAAGATTGTTGGAGGAATGACTAATATGCCCCCTCCTGTATAAACATACAGAGAAATGAGTAATCTCCTATCCATATTACTCAAGGAGGAAAACAATACATCACTGAAGTCTTTTTTCATATTCACTACCTCAAAAACACATCTTCCCTAGCATCAGATTCATTTTTCCTTGCACTGCAGTCCCCAACAGAGCCGCTGAGCTGTAATAAATAGAACCGTGGCCCCAGATTTGAACTAAAAATCACCTACTACGTTCACCATTGCTGGGGTTACTAGCAGGCAGGATCTCCCTAGAGACAGACAGGCTCTTACAGCCAGCACTGAACAGCCAAGGCTTATCTGTCATGGTTTTGGCTGGGATGGAGTTAATTTTCTTTGCAGAGGCTCACATGATGTTGTTTTGGATTTTTGACGAAAATAGTGGTGACAGCACACCGATGTTTTGGTTGCTGCAGAGCAGGGCTTACACAGAGCCAAGGACTTTTCAGCTTCTCCTGCTGCCCTGCCAGCGAGGGGGCTGGGGGTTCACAGGGAGCTGGGAGGGGACACAGCCAGGACAGCTGGCCCAGACTGACCAAAGGGACGTCCCACACCATGTGGTGTCATGCTCAGCAATAAAAGCTGGGGGAAAGAAGGAGGAAGGGGGGACGTTGGGAGTGATGGCGTTTGTCTTCCCAAGAAGCCGTTACGCGTGACGAGCCCTGCTTTCCTGGCAGTGGCTGAGCACCTGCCTGCCCGTGGGAAGCAGTGAGTGAATTCCTGGTTTTGCTTTGCTTGTGCATCTGGCTTTTGCTTTACCTGGTAAACTGTCTTTATCTCAACCCATGAGTTCTCACACTTTTAGCTTTCTGATTCTCTCCCCATCCCACCTGGGGAGAGTGAGCGAGCGGCTGTGTGGCACTTAGCTGCCTGCTGGGTTAAACCACAAGATGGTATTATGTGAATTGTTCTCAGGAGGAATCCCTCCCTCCAGTGACAATATAAGCAGCTTGGATCCTATACAATACCTGAAATTAAGCAGTGCAAATAATCCCACCCAGCTTCCTAGTGCCTTTCTGCTGTGATAAGCTATTTTCAGGAGACACTTCTTGTTTGTTCTAAACGTATTCCACAGTAATGCAGCAGAAATATCTATCTGATAATAACTAGCAATGCTTTTTTTTCTGAGGATTTCAGAGAGCTTTGCAAGGGCAAGCATAAATTCATTTATAAAGACAGCAAGATCAAGGAACGGAGATGTTAATGGTCCTACAGAGTCTGGACTTCAAGTCATGGCTCATAGTCCTTATCTGCTTGCCCAAAAGGCTGGCTAATTTGGGACTTACTTAAAGCATGTGGAAAAAAAAAAAGTGAGAAGTGAAAGCTGATTTTGTCTTTAGAGAGGATTACTTATTTTTGTCACAATCAATGCTTTATAGCAGGTCTCTTTTTTATCTCCTTGAATTCTGTGCCACCTACAAATCCCCAGTATAAACAAACATCAGCTGGAGCAGTGTGAGATGTGGAGAGACAACACAGCCATTTGCTCTCGATGATGGGACCACCCTCCAACATTTCTGTCCTGGAGGAAGCCACAATGCACAGCAGAATTTTTGACCCCTTTGCCTTCAGCAGGGACACACCAAAGCCTCATAGCTTTTCATACCTAGAGTCCGCTGTAAGGGGTGTGCCTTTATCCACCCACTTCTACAAGAGCAGCATTTCTGATGGTGCTGGCTAAAATTATTTGTCTGTAAGCCAGTGGTATCATTTTCATGCTAACCAAAGCATTGAGCTACAGCTTGGAAGAGACACAGTCAATGAGGACAGGGATCAGACACAACTGAGTTGCTTTGTATGAGAACAGACCATTTACTGCAGGAAACGCCAAGTAATTTCACTTAACATAAACGTCTGTCGTTGCAGGCTAAATTCAATCAAATTACCTCCTATTTTCTAAGAGTGTACAAGCCCACAGTTACAGCCGATCAGGCGGAGTGTGTGTGTCAGCCTCAGGCTGCATGTGCAGATTGGACAAAGGATATTTTGATAGCGGTTTTTCAGGCTTTTTGCATGGCTCCAGCCTGCACAACCAGAAATGCCAAATGTTAAGATAGCCGTTGTAACTGGAAAGATTGTGTATTTCAGAAATTCTAGCAAAATGCCCAGAAAATCTACTTCATCTCCTCTGAATGCAGCAAGAGTCAAGACCTAAGAGGAAAACTACATTTGGCTTCAATTTTGACATTTGCAAAGGTGCAGCTTAGAGAGAGAAAAAAAAAAACATCCCAGGAGTCAAGACTTCCAGGGTGACTTTCATATGAAAATAAAGTAGGATATACGGATTAATATTGAGAAAGAAATTAGGCCAGATGTTCAGTTGGTGTCAACCAGCACAGTCCCTCTGACAGTCTGCCCACTTACACCAGGTAGGCTATTTCATAGCCACCTGGCCAGAAATTTCATCAGAAAGTGTGAGAAGATAAAGTCATAGAGACCCCATAAAGTCACAATATGGGGTTTGTTTGAGTGTGATCTGTTGCCACCAATCTCGACACCAATGACAGATTCATCTCACCTAACTTCAGACATCTACAGGTAGGCTGCTACATCCCAGCCAGTCACCCCAGGTAATCAGCATCAAGCAGATGTCAGAAATGTATCCAAATGGATCAGGCACCAGAAGTGTCCTTTTCTCCTCATCAACTGGAAAGGAAGTCTAGACACTTGAAATATCTACATTTGTTCATATCAGTACCACCCTGTGTGGCAAGTACAGCCTAAGCACCAGTGTATAAAAACAGCAACAAAACACATAAAATTTTGTTAGAGACAGAGGGCAAATCTCCCCACTCCAGCATGAGATTATCCATCATCCTCTCCTGACAGAGGAGTAAGTGACACTACAAAGCCTGCCTGTGCCACCAGTGCTTTGGTCCTCAAATGCCACCTGGTGGCCCTTCTTCAAAATCTTGACAGGTCATTACAGGCAACCTTGGAGGATAAAAAGGGCTGAGATGAGCCCTGTGAGTAGCAAAGTTTCTGCAGGAATGGAGATGCCTACGGTTCTGCTCCCTGTTGAACGTATTCATGTGATGGGCTTTTAATAGAGCTCCAGGCGGGATCAAACATCCATGCAAGTAGCACAAAATATAACAAGGAACAGGAAAAACTGCATCAGAACCAACTCAGCAAAACTTCCCCTAGGTGTGCACAGCATGAGTGCACTGCTGGCAGGTATGGAGCATGGTGACACATGCAGGAATCAATGCATGTTTTCCAAGTCCCATCCAAAAACCTCACCATCGGTCACCTTTTCTATCCGCACAGTTCGCTTCAGTCAGATCAAACTGTTAGGTCCCATGTACATCCTAACAGCCTACGTTAGGGCTATCACCACGTGAAGGTATTCGGTGATATCGTCAGCAGCTTCAGGAGCAAGACCTGAATGCCAGCCTCCCAGAGCATTTACAGTAGCTCTGTAATAAACAATAAAAAGGCAATAAAATGAAAAAAAAAATAGCAATAAAGAAGTAAATAGCAGTCAGAAAGGAGAGGGACGACTAGATTCAAACAGCAGCAGTTTCACCATTGGCAGAGGATGTCCCAGTGCAAGGTACATGGCTGCGCGGTCATTGCGTGGTTGTCACGGTTGCTGGTGGTCACAGCAGCTCACAGACGATTTCCTATATTTCCCAGGGGAAAAGGTACTGGAGGAGATCCCCTCCTCCCAGGGCAGCTTTCTCCATCCACAGCAGGTGAAACCCGGACCTTACTGCCCCAGACTTTCCAGGTCAGTGGCTGGCGGTGCTGCCAGCTTGCTCTCCAGTGTCTGTACATCACCCTGACCCACCAAAATGCCAGGAAAAAGGATGCAAGGCATGTAATGAGGAAGAGGAGGAAGGCTGCATTTCCTGCACCCTTGAGGCAAAAAAATGTTCTAGGGGTATTTGCTTGAAATACCCAAAAGAACCATTGGTTTATTTTTTTGTTTCTTGGCAGAGAGTGCTCTCTGGGCCTCATAAGCCCCTAGACTTTAGCAAGGCACAAACCTAGCAGGCAGTTTCCTGTTCTTTTTGTAGGCTTAACACCAGGAGCTACTTCTACACAGATACATCATACGACTCTCAGGCTGGCTTTTCTTGTGTCCACAGCTCATAGCTTACCATGAATTAAGAGCATCTTGAGCAACGGCCAAACCCTCAGCACTCTATAGCTGAACTCTCAAGCCTTTCATGTGCCACAGACCTTTACGCTTGGGAGCTGGGAACTTGCTGACCTGAGCCTACCTCCAGGCACTGAGAGCATCCAAAACCTGTGCGTGTATATAGCCGATAGCCCACCAAGTCAGGAGAGGTCTACTCACAGCACTGAGCAACAGAGCTCCAAGATGCTAAATGCCATCGTGATCCTGCTAAACAAACCAGCACTCCATAGCCCCAGCAAATTTTCGTTTCGTGCTCACACACAAGGACTAGCTTGTACCATTGAGGCATGGGTTGACAAGAACAAAATGCTCCCCAGGGAGCTCAGGAGGGGATTCTCTCCTACCTTTGCCTCAGCAGCAGTGCAGATGACAGTCCATAGCACGGAGGGATTACAGTTCCCTGAGTGCTTACAGAGAAACCCAAAAGAGTGACAGTGTCAGAGTACTCAGATGCTTCTTGCAGCTGTACAGAACTTGCCAAGGGAGGTCCAGCTTCTTCTTTGCTGCATTTGGTATGGTTTCTCTGACAAGCTCCCCATGCCTGCCTCAATCCAAAACTGCCCTTGCAGTTTCTTTCCAATGCTGTACACAACGCAGCTGCATGCCAGCAGCCTTGCAGTATTCGGACTGTGGGGTGTCAAAGAGATACACCCAGGCAGGAATGACTGTGCTTTGTTTTCCACTGTAGAGAGATTTGGGGTCTTGTTTATAATAATTGTGCAATTTTTTTTAAAAAGTCAGTCGTTTACACCTTCATAGGTAGCTGAAGTTGCATTTTTTATTCTTACTGGACCACATTCTGCTGTCAGGTATGCTGGAGATATGCTGGAGTAAACCCTGAAGCAATTACTTTACAGCTACTCTAGAAGTGCATCTCAGATGTCAATATGTAGAATGCTAGCTCTAATATTACCCACTTTTCCTACTACCCATAGAAAGTGGGTTCACTTCTGAGTTACAATAGCAGTGCATAAGAAAATGAGATCATGAACTGAGTAAAATACCAGATACTTCAGCATCCTCGAAGTCAACATCTTTTGACATCAGAGCAATTTAAGCAAAGGACCCACTGTCCTGCAGCAAACAAGAAGTTGGTATTAATATTTTTGGACTGGATTCACGTCATTGTGCTATTTCACATTTTCCTGTGGACAGTTCAAGCCCCCAGGTGCATTAGCACTGCTTGTTTGCAATGGTTTGCATTGCTGTGACTATGGTTTCTTAAAAAAAAAAAAAACATCTACAGCAACCAAAATGAGATCAATGAGATCTATTGAATCCATGAAAAATCCATTATCACTTTCCAAGCGAATAAACTGTTTAGAGCCAATTTTAAAATCCCTGGACCTGGCAACTCTCTGGTGCAGAGCCTAATCCAACACCGCAAGCATGTGATGGAGAAGATTTCAGTTGTCTGCAGGATCAGACCCACCGTGCAGTAAATGACTCTGGCTCCAGGACCGTGTAACTCTCTTAGCAGAACAAATCTGTTTCAACAGAAGGAATAGGAAGGTTGATCTAAATGCTATCAGAGCTATTTACGTACATTTTCTTGGGCTATTTCAACGAAGGAAGCAAACTAGGGAAATAAAACACACCTTTCTCTTCACACACTTCTCTTGTGCAGTTGTCCTAAAGTTTAGGGCAGGCACAAATTAAAATTGGTCGCTAGGCTAACTTTATTCAATCTCTACCATTCATTTGCTATTTATATAATTTAATTTATGGCAAATTCTCAAGCAAATCATCTAAGCACGTTGGCCAAGCTTTGACCTCAGTTTCATATCTCTGAGTCCACAGTGACTCTACAAAATCCTTGAAAAATTTCTGGGTTTGGTCTGCTACAGCCAGGGCAAAAATTGTTTGCTAGTATCACATTCAGCTTTACCGCAAAAGAAGGTAGAAACAAGGAAATACTCTATAAACAGGACATCCTATGTAAATCAGCTAACTGAGAACAGAAATACAGAAACTTACAAGTAAACCTGAATATATGCATAGTTATACACTCATAGGCATAAACAGCCACACATTTCTCTCTTCTCTTTCAGCAAAAAGCCAGTATCCTTTCCTTACGACAAACAAGCACTTCACAATCTAGGCCAAATCCTCAGCTCATGAATTGGATTAATTTCAGGAAACCAAGGTTATTTCTAGCTGCTGACCTAAGCACTAAAAGATTAAAGTGTCAAGTTCTGCCCTTATTCAATAGGATATATTATCTTACTGAAAAATTTTGAAAATGTCCTATTGAAATTTTGCCCTTATTCAATAGGATATATTATCTATTATCTGTTCAATAGGATATATTATTCTATTGAATAAGTCCCAAACCAGAGCAGTCCAAGTGATTTCTCTTCTTTAACTGGAACTGCTGGGCTGATACACACCAACTGTGAGCCAGGGTAATCCCAAACTTCCACACTTCTAAAAAACAGTAGACAGGAAACAAAACAATAATAATAATAATAATAAATTAAAGACACAATAAAATATGCTTGCCAGAGACATTCATCTCCTCCTATTTGCAGTTCAGTGGAATTAATGCCCTTTCCTTACAGACTTTTAAAGAATAAACCTGTAGCAATACAAAACTTGCTGACATAAATGAAACCTTCACACAAGCAGCTCAATGTTAAAACTGAGTCTTTATTCTAAGCATCATTTTTTTTCTCCCTACAGGATGTCTTGCATTTTCACTGTCAAAATGGAAAAAGTAGAAGAGACATTACCTTGGCTTTTTTTCCTCCATCTCCTATGCTTTCCTGTTGCCCAGTGTCAAGCTGGGCAGTGGCAAGCTTCAACAACTCCTCCAGCGTCTGCAAGACATACCACTCTTCTTCCCTGGGCTGCCACAGGTTTGTGATTATCTGTTTATTATTCTGCCTGTTTATGATTAACTCACCAAGATATCACCACCACACTAGGGTGAGGCTGTTTAAACACGTAATTGTATTCATGACTCTTTTCTTATTCTAGATAAGGTTTCCCAAAGCAGTGGAGTATGCAAGTGTAATTAACCATTTAGTGAAGCCTCTCAAAACTCCATGGTTTTGGCTCATAGAACTTATTTACAGGGACATTTTTTCCTCCTCCTGCCGTGAGTGCGTTCTCCCTGCCACGGTGGTCAGGCAGGACCAGCTCACGGCCCATGCTGCATTTTGGCTCATAAAACAGCTCCAGAAACACAACAGCCTGATGTTCTGGGGTGCTACTATGCCAAAATGGGGAGGCTTTTCCATTTGCAGGGTTTCATTCAGTTCAGGTATTTGCTGCACTGATACAATTTCTGCTCCTTCTCCACAAGCACAGACTCTCTCCAGACTTGCCAGTCCAGACCACCCTCCCCAGTGTACAAAGATCCCCCAAAAAATCAATGGAAGTTTGGCCAAGATGTTAGAGACCAGTGGAGAGGATAGGCGCATGAAAAAGCTCAGGAGGTCAGTCCTTTCAGGGGTTCAGAGATATTGCCCCCTGCATGTCCTGGATATAAGAAAAACAAATTACATGAGGACAGTCAAGCATGAGCACAAGCTGCTCAGAGAGGTTGCACAGACTCTATTCTTGCAGGTTTTCAAAACCCGGTTGGACAAAGCCCTACGCACCTGGTCTGAGCTCATGACTGACCCTGCTCTGAGCAGCAGGTTGGACTACAGACCACCTGAGGTCCCTTCTAACCCCAGTTCTCCTGTGATCCTACCCTATGATCCTGTATTGTGATGCTGGTAATGGTGTATATCAGGATTCATAGCGTGGGTTGAGGATGAAATCTGCTCCCTGTAGTGATGTTGATGTTATTGTGACCACACAACTCATACTTTCTCCGTGAAATACAACTTACTCATCTGCAATATAGGAATTATTCTAGTCCCTTATTACCCTGGGGCATTTGCAAGCATAATATAAAATTTTCAGATGATTCATACAGCAAATTATGCTCTATAATGTCACAGCAATACAGCAAATACAACATTTCCATTAGTCCTTGGAGCAACACAAATATAAAGTTTGGGACAAAGCACAGTCATATTTTAGGTAATGTCTTGGTCAACCTAATTAAGCCAACCAAACACCAACCTGCTGACCAAATACAGAGGGTGGTAAGTAGCTGATCAGACATACACACATCAGACATACATACATGCTTCACTGTGCTGCAAAGTTCTGTGAAAGTAAACCTATTTCACATATTAAAAAATGTCATCCATACAAGAGTATAAACAAACTGATGCAATTAATACAATTGGCACAAAAAGAGGAGACTTGGGTCCCTGTGCCGTACATTGCCTATGCAGTCATTTTGCTACTCAGTTCAGTGGCTTTGCAACATGTGTTCAAGTGTTGTCGAAGAGTCATGATGAGGAGCACATGGGAAAGAAAAGAAAAGCCTGATCTCCTGGTGAGAGGAACGCCTTACATCATGAAGGTTAATTCGAGTCTTTCAAACAGAAACTGCTCTCCAGCTTGGCTAAAAAGAGGTTGTGTCAGAAAAACAAAATAAAGAGCATCAACATTTTTTGGAATACTTTTTTATTATTTTTTAGGTTGCACGGCTGTTTTAGCACTTGGCCACTTGTTCTGTGTGCTAAGGAAAACACACGGACATATTCATACCATCTAGTCTAGACATTTTTCATTGGTGGGGTTTCACACAGCAATCTGAGCCAATTTAACAGCTCACTGCTGCTGAGAAGGGACAGAGGCATCACTGCCCTTTACCAATCCCCTCTTCTGCTCCCAGCCATGTCTCTGCTGCTTATGTTATGCCAACTATAGCAAAGCTGCTCTGAGCCAGTTTAACTCACTAAACCACCAGAAATGAATGGACGATTTGTGCCCCATATCGCACATCATACAGATCAGGGGAACTGAGCGTGACCCACTAGCATTCAGTAGGCAGTGCCTCAGGGCTGAGTTCCAAAATCTGATTCAAAACAGAAGATGGAAACTCAGTTTTTTGGAAAGCCATTCCAAGCTGTTTTGGATGAAGTTCAGTCAGTCCAGCTCCCCCATTCAAGGGAGTTTGCCTTTCAGAGTGCTGAGCTCTCTCACTTTGCATTTTTCTGGAGCTTATTTAGCTCAGTGGATGTAACCACCACAGATCATTACTTTGCAGAACTGATGCAGTTTCTTTTACATTTAGGACATTAATCCATCGTAAGGAAGGAGAATCACCTCACATGGTGCCTGACATGTACAAGTGTCTTGCTGCCTCGGTTCACCGCTCCAGGACACTTCCTAATGCACCTGCCCAAAGGAGGCCAGCAGAGCTGGGACTCACTGCTCTTCGTGGACAAGGAAGGGGCTTTATGAGATTAAGTGACATTAATCTCACTTTAGGCGTCTTTATTTCTCTAATTCCCTGGAAGAGGACAGTCTCCTGGCTCTGTGGGAGGCCACTGAAGGCTTTACAGCACAGGGGACCAGGTGAACTAATCTGAATTAACTTTTAAAGTGGGTAAGTTCAGCGACATTAATCTGTGTTGAGAGAAGCATGCTCAGAATTTCTGTGACAATAATTTGATTTGGTTTGCTTAAGTTTGGAAGTGAAATAAATGAAAATGAAAATGAAATGAGGGATACTGCAATGCCCTGGAGGAGGTCAGCCATGAGCTCAGCAAGGTCTGGCAGATCCACCTGAAAGCCCCAGGGGCACAAGAGGCTGCACAATACTAACTGTGGGCTGAAAAGGGGTGGCTGCAGTGCTGGTCTGCTGGCTGCAGGGAGGAAAGGATGAGGAAATGTGTATCAACGTCAGGCTCTCACTCTGACAGCATCTTAGGGTTAATACAGAAATGGCAAGGTATTTTTACAGCATAAATGGACTCTGCAAAGTGATGACAACTCTATTGGATATCCACAGTGGGGCTTCTGCTGTCCTCCAACAGTGGGATTTGGTATTAAATGATGCTAATAAATCAAAACCACGTGAATATGTTTTTCAAAACATGGAAAATGTTGTTGTGTTCCTATAGGGGGGAAAAAGGGAAAAGCAGATCCATGCGGGGCAACCCATCCTCAGTGATACGACGTTGATCTGGGAGAGCTCCTGGCTGAGGGCTACGTGAGCCGGACACTTTCCTGGTTCCTGGGCAGGTGACTTCTAGAAATAGTTGTGACTCACCAGCGTTTACCCACTAATATTTCCTCAGCCTCTGACTGCAAGGTGATTAGAGTGTAGATGAGAGCAGTCAAAAGGTGTGGCTAGTTTTCATTGTATTGTTATCACAATTAGTTTGAACAGTGTCATCATGCTTGCAAGGGAAGGCTTGAATAATGCAGTGTTGTTCACTGAAATGCTGAGAAGCATGGCCTGGGTAAAGCACATTGCTGGACATAAATGAGAAAACAGACTGTCAGGTACCCACCCAGGCAGATGCAAAGCTGGTAGAGGTTTTCACTCCTCTAGAAGAGGAGAAAGAAAGGGGAAAGAATAACAAAAGGAGTGACTTATTGCAAAAATTCACTTGGGGATTTTATCATGAGGACATTTTATTTATGCTCTGATCATGCCTCAGAGTCTTTTGTGGACCAAGCATCCATCACTTTTGTGTTTCGTGACAAGAAGTAAGTAATATGCCACTCTGTAGACCTGTTTTTAATATTCTGTGCAGTTTAATATTCTGTACAGTCCTTCCAAAAGGAGATGGTAGAAACTGGCAGGGTACAGAGGAGGGTGACAGAGGTGACATGGAATGGACATGGAATAGTTTCCAGACAAGTAACAGCTACAAAAATTAGGACACTGATGCTTGCAAAAGACAGACAGGTGGGACACATTAGAAGCTTCTAAAATCATTAGTAGGATGGCAAAGATGAAGAGGAAACACCTGTTCACCATTTCTCTCTGAAGAAGCATTCTGCATAAGATACATAACTACAGCGCTGAACAGATGAACTAGTTTGCTGCTTAGCAAACAACTGCATATTGTTGATATACCAGAACAGATTCAGGCTAAAACTACTCCATTTCAGAGCACAGAGGACAAGGTTCTTAAATGCAGTAGGTTTTTAAAGAGATATTTTTAAAACTATAATCAATAGGTTATAATCTTTGGCTTTGTCAGCAGTTCAGAATTCTTGGAGAAAGTCACCAGGTTTTCATGCCTAAATTCAGTCCTGAAAAGAGGGTTATTGAGGCAAAAGGACTGGAATAGTACAGCTACTGTAAAAACATTTTCCATGCACTGAAATGGAAGAAGAGTTCTCACGTAAATTAACTACAACCTGCCATAAAAGTTTGATGGCCCTTTTCTCTCTGCTTTCTGAACTGGAAACCCCTGAGGCACACAGATGCCATCTTACACTGCCTAATTAAAGCTAGTGTGGAGGCTGGAGCACACCAGGGAGGCTGCAGCCTCTGTCTCTGCCCTGCCACAGTCAGGGCCACCCTGTCCAGAAATGTCTGGGCCAGAAGTCATTCAAGCATGAGGTCTCCTGGAGGTCCAACCCTTCTAGAGAAAGCTACCTGGTGTCTGAATGGAGAAGCAAAGATAGCAACAGCGATGGCAAGAGGAATGTCTGCTGGGAAATGCTGACCGGGCACATCCCTGGGAAACACTGCTAAGGGGGTTGAGCCCTCCAGGAGTTGTTTCTTCTTGGTCTGTGGAGCTGAATTGGGAGAGGAGAGAAAGAAAACCAAAGCACTACACCCCAGCACCTCTAACAACTACAGCTCCCCATTGCCACCCACTCTACAGCTTGTCTAAACCTGCTGTAACAAACCAAACATTTTTTTTATTTGCTTTGACACTGCTCTTCAGTGAAATTTCGTGGCCTGGAGCCCTTGCTTCAGAAGATGCAGTGAACATGAACAGTCCAGGTTTTATAGACATCTACCACGTCCTCCATTATCTTGTTTTTCTCTTAGAAAGTCACAAAGCTCTGCTGTTCCTAGCTATTTCCCACCCTTTAGATCATCAAAGCCATACTTTCTGAACCCTTCCTGCTTCAGCATAGGCTTTCTGAAGGGGGAAGGTTTTGGTGCTTCCAGCACCATGAGAGCTTTAGGAGGAGAACACCCTTCGTTAGCACCAGCACAGCCTGACCACAAGGGAAGATGTCTCCTACATTTCCAAATGCACAGCAAAAAGAGGCTCAGGTAGCTGTCACACGGTCATAGGATCTGAGTTGTATCTGGAGCGGAAGCCACGAAGACAGAGTGGAAAAAAAGACCCAATGGTACTTCCTGGTTTTCTGATCCTATATTATGCTTACTGGCATAAGAAGACGACATACCTAATAGCTAACATCATGAAGGGTGTAGCTCCTGTTCACATACTCCTGTCAAGCTTAAAACATCAGACCACAGTAGTCTTGCCAAAAACGTAGTCTCCCCATACCATATTATCTGATACCACTCAAGAGCTCTACAATGTTTGATTCTGGTATCAAGTGGAAAGGACATCATGCGAGTATGCCCCAGACTGATTGCCCTGCAGTGTGATCATCTGATCTGCCTACTCCACAGGCAAAGCGGCAACCATATCCTTCACCTGGTTTTACTTAACAAAATCAAATGTAGCTTACAAAGGCTTTTATCTGCACCCCACTGCCATTACATGAGCACTTCAACAGTTTGAAAGTATACAAAGAAATGTCCCTGCTTCACATGCATCCCTTTCTCACTTTAAGTATAAAGAGAGTAGATTTTACATGGTCAGATTTCTCCTATTTGAATCAAATAAATTCCTTCTCCTCATTTGCATCCTTACAGCTTCCCATGCAGCTCAGACATGGATGTTTTGTTTTCTTTCTGTGATAAAATTCTATATAAACCATTCAAACATTTCTGTCTACACAACTGTAGCTAAAAGCGTGACAAAGTTGGGTTGCTTTCTTCCTCAGCTGTGTTGCATTGGAAAAGGAAAAGAAAGTTTTTAGCAACTGCACTTCTTGGTATCCCATATAGATATGCCCTGTTGGTTTATTTAATCCACAACAAGTTTATTCATTAAAATTGAATCTGAAATCCTGTGGGTGACATTTTTATGCTCATATGTCAGCAGATGCCTATTTTCCTTTTTTTGCTTCAACAGAAACACATTTATACAGAATTTTCTCAGCAGTGCCCATAATACAATCCCACCTCTAGGCAAACTTCCAAGCCTCAGCTGTCTGGTCATATGCATGAGGGAGTGTTTTGTGCTTTAAAACCTCACACAGCATTGCCTACAGTAATCTTTCTCCTTTCCAAAACTCATCTCCTTACTCTCCATTATGCTCCTGAAGCCACTTTTCTGCAAACAAGTTAGTTTAAAGTTAACATTGCCCATAGAATTATTTTTCTACCTTCTCATCTTTTGCACAACCAGGTAGTTACTGCATCTATAACACCACATGCCTCTTCATGTGTTCAGCCCTTATCCCACCATATAGGCTTGATAAGGAAAAGACAGTTATACCTTTTGATTTTGGTGCAAGTCAGACCGAGCCCTCAGTAATACACAATGATTTTCCTCCTTTCTCCTGAATTCTGCTTTTAACAGATTGATTTCTTCTATAAGCACCTGTGAGACAACCACTTCTTGTTAAGTCGGATTGCCATTAATTCTGATTTTCTCATCCTCGTCTTTGTTTCTGTGAAGTTATGGAGAATATTTAGCACCAGAGCCTTGTGCAGCTCCGCTGTTGCTGTTCCAGTCTCAGCTTTGTTAGCATTGCTTGGAGTATTTTATCAATTTATGGACAGCTGCCCACAAATTTCCATAATAGGCATGGGGCTTCTAAGCACATCCACTGCTAATGGATTTGAAATTGCTCCGTGTATTTTATCTGCAGCTTCTCCTTCCTAATACCTGTGGGATAAATTGTAAAACAGTTTCTGTATCATCTCCTTATTTAATTTTCTTCCGTGATGTCTCAAACCAGTATGAGACCAGAATGGTGATGTCTTCATACGGCTCTGCTTCAAAGCTGCACACAGGTCTCAAACGGGAGGCTACAGGTCGCAGTCTCTCTTCTTGCTGCCCTAACATCAATACAGACCAGCTCCAGAAACCAAAATACAGCAGATGACCAGATGCAGACAGCCTGTCTTCAGCTGCCAATATAAGTATTGCAGTCCCTAAAATGCCTAGGCCCCTAAACACTGTAATTCAGAGCCCCTAAAATAATTCCCTGTAGAGATGACAAAGCCTTCCCAGGTCTCACTTCCCAACAGGAGGTGCCACCCTGTCCCTTGTTTGACTTTATCGTGCGGCAAAGACAACCCCATGAGCAGCTCTCTGCTCCATATGCTGCTGACCAGGGCTAGAAAACACCAGCGCAGCCTTGGAATTGGCAAATTTTGATTCAGCTGATTCAGGATTGCATTTCTAACCAAACAAGCTTTCCAAAGTAACTCATTACCATTTGGGCATGGAAAACATCTTCACAAATAGCCACCCCAGCACTTCTGCACTTCCAATAACTTGGCCCCCACCTAGGCATCCCAGACAGTGCTCAGCTCACATCAATTCTTGCAAACTTTTCCATCAGTAGTAGCTGAATTCACTTAAAGAAAATGATAGATAAATATCTCATTTGCTAATATCACATCAGCGAGTTGGAAGGGATTTGTCCCAGAAGGGATAGGGCACTCAGTACTCTGATGGGATCGATGGTAGAAATTTTTCACAAGGATTTCCATGACCAGATTCATCTTGATTTTATCATTAGAAGTTTTTGTGAAGTATCAGTCATCCCCCTCCCCCCTTTTTTTTTCCCCTCTTAGTAGCCTCATCTGTTGGAACAACATCACCTGAGAACCTCAGCTGTTCTTTAAATACCCCTCTCCATTTCTAACATGCTTTGGCTGCAGAGAATCCCATCTGCTTTTGGAACAAAAACACCTACAGGCTGAGAAATCAGGGAGTAACTCCATGGTCTTATCTATTGGAGCACTCTACCCCTGGGTGGTTTGCAGTTTTTAATGTTCCCACATATAGTGCAAATCATTCCTAAGAGATCAGAGAGTTTGACGCAATTATCGCAAATAATTCAGGCATAGTATGGAGAAGAGGAAGGAGATATAATGCAAACGCCCACATTTATTCTGCCAGTGGGACTCAGTTTTTCCCCTTGTAATGGCTATTTTTCAGTTCTTGGCTTCCTTTTGATTAGCAGCCCATCAAGACTGTTACACGGTGCACCTTTTACAGCAAGTAGCAAATGGCAGACCGGGTACAAATATAAAATTGGACTATGATATGGAGCTTCTGCCAAGCAGGCTGGTGTGTCAACACCCCTGTTCATCATGTGCTCAGACCAGCTTAAGTCAACAACAAACATGCAGCTTAATTTGAGGAAGTCTCTCATTATTTCAGTGCCACAGCCATGAGAATGTTCCTTGTGCCTTTGGCAAAGGTTTAGTTGCACGGTTGTGGTTTCAGGTGCAGCTCCAGAACATGTAAGACCAGGACTGTGGTTCCTCTGGCTCCCTGAGCTTGCTTCCCATACCAGGACAGGGAGGAGACTGTGGAGCTGGCACACGCACCTGTCTGGGTTGTTCTTGTGGGTGCCATCAGCCTTGCCCTGGTATGTACCTCCTGGCACCATATCTGCACTTCACACCTTTCCCTGGTCACTCCAGTCTCTTCCTAAGAAAGGTGATGGTGCTGTTGCCCAAACACAAATATTTTACATCTCTCTGAATGGCCTGATCAACTGCTGAGTGCTTATGGGTGTCTGTTTTAGCAAGAATGATTGCTCCTTAAGGACCTCACCCAAAATTTGGGTCCCACAATCTCAGTTCTCATTCAGCCCTGTGCAGAGGAGAGAGCTCCTGTCCCAAAAAGCTTAAAAACCTGAGCAAGCTTAAGGTACATTTCAGTAAGTGGCCTACATGGGGCAGCCCACAGCTGCATATTGAATCATGAAACAGAGTAGTACTAAGCAGAAACACCAGAATCACCAGCATGTCCCCACAACCGGTCACAGCCAAAGCGCTCAGAGATGCCAGCAAGGGACGGTCAGCCTGGGCTGTGCACCGCAGACCATAGGAGTGCCCTGTGCTTTGCAGTATGCAAAACCAAAGAAGTATCAAACCCAAGGGAGCTGACCCCCACACCCTGACCCTTAATAGAGATAACTGTAAAATAACCGGAGTCCTGGCCAGGCTCCCTCTGTTTGGTTCTGTGGCTGTGACCTTCGACAGCCTGAGCAGAGCCGGCTGGCACGGGGGTCCCTGCACTCTTTGCAGCAGCACCTTCTACCTACTGAAAAAATGCAGTAACCATGAAAGGCAAAGGGAAAAGGAGACGATTCTTTTTATAAAAGCCATTTCTATGCCCCTTTTGTAACAGTCTTCTAGATGTCAAAGCCAACAGCCCACTGAGCACTGTCTGGATTGTCAGAGAGAGATGGGAAAATGTAGCTGCTACCTCAAAGCACCCTCCATCCAGGAAAGAAGAGAGCATAGGAGAGAGGAAACATTTCCTCAAGCCTCCTGTGATTTGACTCATTGTTTATCAGGGATTTGTAAATTGGAGGAAATATGCCTCCGTTAACTTGTCTTTCCACGCCAGACAAAAGCTGCAAGAATTACAGCCCTTACTAACCAAGAAGGTGCACAAAAAGCTTTGTTGCCTCGTGTTAGTTGTTCTGCACAAAATTAAGTTAGCAATATTTGCTATTCTGAACTGCCAGAAGCCACGTGGAGATGTCAAGTTACTGAATGCACCAGCACTCTGCCAGCATTGATGCAGACACAACCCATCTCTCGGGGCATCAGCTCAAGGGAGCGAGGCACAGGGGCCAAATGTTTTTCTCCCTTACATGGAAGGGCATTTGTTGGCCTGCAAAGGAATTGCTTCCTTTTAAGCAGCAAAAATCCACTGGGTCAGGTATTTGGAAGCCAGATAAAATAGGCATCTAGGAAAATAAATATGGAAGAGAAAAAGAGAGAAGGAACAGAAGTTTCGTGTCAGTTATTGAGATAAATGTGAATTAAAATCTATTTTCTAGACTTTTATATTAGTTTTGTGAAAGGTATTGTGTAGGCTGTTAGCCATTGTTTTTTTCAATTTGAACTTACATATTAATTTAAAAAAAAAAAAGATACTAGCAAAGTTGAGGCATCTTAAAACTTAAAGAGTACAAGATTGAAGCCAAAGCAGCTCTGCAATAATCATTGAAATTGGAAGTGCAGCTGCCAGTCACCTAACTTACATCACCTCAGCATTTGAGCACGTATAGCCTTCACTTTTTCCAAAATCTGTCCAATGCAGACCTGGATTGTTCTCAGACAGGATTTCATATCCAGGAGTAGCTTATCAGACATCCTATACCCAGGAACTGGGATGATCTAAGAACTTCGCAGCTGTCCCCCTGAGCCCAACTCTCCTCTTCTCTGTACAGATCCCCTCTCAAAAAATTAGCTGATCCTTCATGACAAAAAAAAAAAAACATGGATTTAGAAACAGCAGAATTTACACCAAATTTTTCTCCCACTTGAAAATGGGAAAAAAATTACTTCAGATGCAATAGAAAAAGATTCAGGATCCACTTGATTTCTCTCTCAAAACAGCAACTTACAGCAATTTGTGTGTGCAAAAATGAGCAACTGCACATAGGAACCACAGATTTGCAGACCTCAGTATTGGTAGCAGCCTCTATGACAAAGTCTGCAGAGAAAATGCTAGATTCCCTTTTACCTCCTCTGCCTTCTTCACAGTTAGCGTGTTTGATGAAAGATTTAACAAAGCTCATTTAACTGTCGTTATGTTTTCACACAAACACAGCATAGAATTTGAAGGAAGAAAGCATGCTGCTTTTTTGTGGAGGATAACAAAAATCCTTTGTCATTTAATTGCTTTTCTTTCTGAGTAGAGGAAAGAGGCATTTGCGAGTGTAACCCAGCCACTCTTTGCTCATCCCCCGATCTTCAGCAGCAGGGCCCCCACCCCAGTTCGCACAGATCCGGCTCCACCACGGCCACAGAAACCTCAGCTGCAGCATCAGAACCATGCACAGAGCTCCGACCGCATGCTGCAAACAACACCCTGTCCTGAACCCCAATGTACGTCATCAGGAGCCAAATATCTGCATATCAGAAGCTGGATAAAGCCAATTAAGAATCTGAAATGAAATTTATTTCCAAAAACCCTAGGCATTTCTCTTAAAGTACCTGTACAGAAATTGAAGCCATGATAAAGTCTCGACACCCAACATCTGCAAAGGTGTTTCTACAAAATGTGGGAAATGTCAGGTCACAGAATCCCAGAATGGCTGAGGTAGGAAGGGACCTCTGGAGGCCATCTGGTCCAACCTCTGCTCAAGGAAGGACACCCACAGCAGGCTGCCCAGGACCATGTCCTGACAGCTTTTGAAGATTTCCAAGGAAGGATGAAGATCTCCAAGGAGGTCAAGTCTTGTCTGATGGAACCCAGACTGGAAGGTGAGATTTTTGCATCCTGTCTGGAGGCATGAGCCATGGTGCCATAAGATGAGGAAGAAGGGATGAAAATAGAAAAGAGAGTCTCCGTCCCTCCCAAACTCGTTCCTCTGCTTTACATAACTAACAGTATATTCCCAGGGCACCCAGGGAGGGGCTCCCTGACCCTGTGCACACAGCTTGCAGCCTGCAGCCCCCGCTCACCACTGCCGGCAACTGCACGAGCCCAGGTCTGGGCTGGATCTTGGAGCTGGGAGGCAAACTTCCAGATAGAGCAAAACAAAAATAATAAGATCTTGGACCTCTGCAAGTGCACGCTAGGAGACTTTGAGGGGTGGTGTTAGTGTTTCCTATTTCATTTCTTGGTCAGCTAATTCCAAAACCAATTTGCCTGCAAGAAAGATCCAACTATCATTGATTTTTTTTTTGATTGCAATTGCCAGGATGCCAGAGCTTTCCCATTGCACTTTATTCCCTCTCGAGCCAGTTCTTGAATGCATCTTCCCTAATACTAAGAGTGTTTTTGAACACTCTTACCTACCCTGTTTTAAGTTAATTTATCTGCATGGTGTTCTGGTGAAGCAAATCCATGGCTTGGGAAATCTTGAACGATTGCCTGCCCAGAGTGACCGCAGCCTCCCTAACTCCAAAATCAGAAAAGCCGATAGCGATCTTGCCAGAGTAGAGACAACATGTCAGGATGGAGGCCAGTGTTACCCACTGTCCTGTGTTTTTAAAAGTGCCAGTGGATTTATGACACTGAGATAAACTCAGTCTTGAATTTATCAGCCTTGAATTTTGCAAGCAGTTGCCTGAATAAATCAGGTCTGCAAAGGGCCCTGTAGATTCAGGTTAGCACAGCTGAAGCTGCCCTTTGTATTTATGCGCCTGTCCCACCACACTGCAATGACTGCAGCATCAAGTTTAACAACAGTTCTGTTGTTTTACCATGATTCAAGTACACAGAGGGGTACAATTCTCATTTTGGCTGCCAGTGGGATAAAACCTTCCTACAACCAACACTCAGGGACAGGTACGTGGATTTTTTTCTCCAGTCTTTGGAAACAAACTGTTTTGACCTCTTACTTGCTACATCAAATCCTTAGTGTCAGCAACAACAGCGCAGGGCACATTCACAGCAACTGTTTAACCAAAGGCTAGCCAGAAAGAAAGGCCATGGTGCATTTTTTGTGTCCGTTTAGAAATATGCTTGCTCTCTGCAAAATAGCAATTTCTAACTATACTATGCACAAGCAGCTGTAATTGTTAGCAGTAAATCCAGTACTGCGTTTGAAACCACCAGGCACAAGAATTTGCAGGTTATATTAGGAATTGATCTGGTGCACTGGAAGACAAGACCTTTGGCCTCTTTTATTGTTACATATCCCATTACCTGGGTTGCTCTGGTGGACCTGCTATTGCAGGTACCACCCCGGCTTTGCAGCGTTTCATCAGTCTTACAGTCAGCACAATTAGGAAATAAACATGCCTTCATTTCAGTGTGATGATATGGATCTCTGCTCTTTTCCTCTAAAAAGAGAGGAATTATTTGACTACCATGATGCCATATATAAAACTGATACAAAGGTGAGGCTGATGAATGAGTCAGTCCCAAGAGACTGGCAGTGACTGCTATAACCAGGAAATCCCTTCACTCCTGTCCTTCTACTCTCATCCAGGTCTAGGTAGGATGCAATGAAGATGGAGCCAGGCTCTTTTCAGTGGTGCTCAGTGCCAGGACAAGAGGCAATGGGTGCAAACTGGAACACAGGAGTTCCCCCTGATCATCAGGCAGCACTTCTGTGCTGTGCAGGTGACTGAACACTGGCACAGGTTGCCCAGAGAGGTTGTGGGGTCTCCCTCCTCAGAGATCTTCAAAGGCCACCAGGACATGGTCCTGGGCACGCTCCTCTGGGTGTCCCTGCTTGAGCAGGGCTTGGACCCGATGGCCTCCAGAGGTCCCTTCCTACCTCAACCGTTCTGTGATTCTGTCTTTACACCTTATTCAGAAGCCTCATTGCTCCAGGGATCAGCCAGATGATACACAGCCACCACACTGCTGCTCAAGACAAGAAAATTGAGGGATTACCTAGAGTTAAAATCTTTTGCCTTTTACATCTCTCTTGCAGAAAAACCTATTATCATAGCTTGTTACAATCTGACTTTAGCCCTTTGCCTCCCCGATCAGCTGCCACCAGCAGATCCTGGTTTGCAGCTACTGCTCCATCAGGCATGGGCACCACGGGGGTGCCAGGGGATGGGACATGGCAGCATCCCCAGCCAGCCGTCCCTGCCTTCCCACTAGGATGTTCCCACAGTGGCATTTGAAAAAAAAGGGCTAGCTGAAGAGGAAATTTAATCCAGTTCCTCTTCCCTTGAGAGATCGTGGAAGCAGCAGCTTCTGTAGATACACACGGGAACATGTACTCATGCCTCCAGATCTGGCAGGACTTATCCCAGAGCAGCAGCTGGTATCGATGGCATCAGATGCCACAGCCCCAGGGAAAGTGCAGCTGTCTCACATCTTGTGTCACTGATGGAAAGGAAGGGACCAGTTCAGATCTGCTGGTGAAGTAAAGAACATAACCTTGGTTAGCTTGGAACCGAATGAAACACCTATTTTGTCATGAGTTTTTAAAATTATCTTTTACTTTTCAAATTTAAATGTAGGCAAAATGTTTCACAATAGAGTATGTTCCAATGAAATCAGCAAATAGTCAGTTCAGCAAAGAAAAAAAAGGGAGCTATTTCATTTGCATTTTTTCAACATATAAACTATTTGTTGAAAAAATGTCTAAGAGTGCCTCAGCTTCAGCCTCCAGCTTTAAATGGCTTGTTTGCATCAGGAAGTAAATAGGATGACACTTCAGCCTGAATTTTTTAAAAATACTATGATGATTCTTTCAGGGATGATCATAAACCATAACATACTCTTGTAAATAAGCACTTTGCTATTAGCGTGAGCATTTTTTTCCCCTTTTGTAGACGAAATTGACTGAACAATTTTCTGTTTCATTTTGTTTTACGTGAAAGAGATTAACTCTATTTCTCTAGAAAATGCCGCTTATCTGTACTCTTTGAAGTGAGTGGGGAAAAGAGCAAATTAAGAGTTTGGTGCAGGCATGAATCTTTTTGCCATCCTGCTCCTTGCACAGGACTGCAGATTGGTTTGCAAAATTAAACAAGTACGAGTGAAATCTTCAGATAAATCTGAGCAGTAGAACACAGACAATTCATTTTTAATTCCTGTCTACATTCATCCCAAGGAAGAACTGACAAAAGCACAGCCTGTGGAACGTACCTGCAAGAGGTACATGCACAGCAAGAGGAGCATGGCACGAAAGCTGAACCTCTTCTTTTGTAACTGGCCATGCAGATGTATAAAACATTTCAGTTTTCAGAATTTGAAATGACAGGCTGTGGAAGCGAAATTTGACCTATTCCGGAATAAATAAAATATGATCAAAGGAAGACCTTTCAGTGATCTTTATTTCAGAAAAAAGGTTTGTGATATCCTGAAATGAAATATTTGATACTCCCAGGCACAAATTGTCTAGACCGTATTTCCCTTACAACACCTTTTCAGCCGTAATTCCCATAGCAAAACATCACAGAGGAAGGAAACACAATTAGAACTCAGACTATGGAATACACTTACCCAGTGCTGCATCATCCACAGCTTCTTTCCAAAGTTAGGACACTAAAAACATCTACAGGGCATCTAACATAACACTAGGAAGAGGCCATGCACATTGGCCAATAACCACCAAAAAAATACTAAAACCAGCCAAAAAACACCAGAGAAATCCTTGGCTTTACCCCAACGTAGATAGGAGCCCAAGTCATGGTTCATGCCAGGTGCAGGCTTGCATCAATCCCAAAGCAAAAGTCGAGAAACACTGCATGGTATAGTGGTTTTACCCAGCTAAACAGCCGACCTCCACCACAACCGCTCGCTCACTCCCCCTCCTCAAAGGAACAGGGGGAGAAAATAGGATGGACAAGGGCTGAAGGGTTGAGAGAAGGACAAGCAGGTTACTCACTAATTATCGTCACGGGCAAAACAGACTCAACACAGGGAGATTAATATAATTTATTACTGTAACTAGCAAACTAGAGCAGTGAGAAACTAAAAGCAAACTAAAACCACCTTCCCCCCATCCATCCTCTTCTACCTCCTCCCCCCGTGCGGCACAGGGGAACGGGGAATGGGGGCTG
>VXAL01006587.1:151583-169376 GCA_013399475.1 Chauna torquata | reverse complement strand
GGGTCCCTTTTGGAGCCGGCTGGAGCTGGCTCTGATCTGGCATGGGGCAGCTTCTGGAATCTTCTCACAGAAGCCACCCCTGTGGCCCCCCTGCTACCAAACCTTTACCACGTAAACCCAATACACACGGCACCTCAGTGGAATAGAAAATACAGAACATTGCTTCTTACAGAGTGCGGTCTCAGTCCCTGCCTGCAGTAGGCCAGTGCCAGCATCCTGCATCAGCCTGGCCTTCCTTCCCACCAGCCACCTTCAGTCATCTTCTGGATGCAATGGTTAAAGCTGGATTTTTGAATCTCCTTCTGAAAATTATAGGAAAATTTATAGGAGAAGCTCCTTCTGAAAAAGACAAAGCAAACAGCACCACACATTTCACTCCACATTCATTGTATGCTGATGAAGACAATCTCGCAATAATCTCCTACAATGTGGCCCTTGCATTCAAAAAAGACAGTAGCTGTGATTGGCACCATGATTCACCACATTTAGACCCTTTTTGATCTTCTTGCCTGCTCTCCTGCCTGCCACCAGTTAATGACCCCAGGTTCTTAATCCTCTTAGGAGCCCACACTGAAGACCATCATGTATCTACCTTCTCCTTGACTTGGTACTGCATGTCCATCACACCAAAACCATCCTAACTTATGTTCAGCTTTAGCTGAGTTAGGAAGCTCTGAAATTCTGGACACATATAGGGCTGTGTGCTTTCCTCTCAGGCCATGACAACAGTAAATATGAGATACTTGATGTCAGACAGGTGGCCCTGCATGGGGACATTTTAATTACCATTTCCCAGGGCTGACATCCTGGTAGGCAGGTGTTCGTTGTTGCTGTAGCTCAGCCCAAGCTGTAAATGGGGTGTAACAGAGCTGTCTTCCTGGCTCTTCTTTCCCATACCACCACTTGAGACATGACATTCAGGTAGGTAAATACACATCACAAAATCTCCATGCCTCAAACTGTCATTCTCAGCTCAGCACACAGGTGAAGGAAATATAATAGTACCACTATTGCCAACAGATCTGCAGCAGTTTCCTAAACACATTTCTACATTTTTAGCATTGGACATCTGCTCCAACCATATAAGAAAGCTGCTGGTATGATTTGCAACTGCAACAAAACAAATTCCTAAAAGTTGAAAAATTTTGTGCCTAATTAAGAAACCTCATTTGGATATATATACATTTTTTGTTGTTCAAAATACAAAAAATGTATTACTCTTAAAATTTTCATCTGATGTACTTCTCTTTTTGGAAAAAAGTGAGCGTCATGCTCAAATGATCTGTAACACTGGCAACACCCTCTCCAGAGTCTAATTCAGTGACTTTTCAACCTCTTCAAAGCAAATAACTAAAATCCATTTACAGAAATGCCAGCACCCTATAAAGCTTTCGAACAGTTTGTAGAGAACAACTACAGCATCAGAACAAAAGCTTTGTAGACAGTAGGTGTTAGATGGAGATTAAAAACCATGGGGAAAACAGTCACTTAAATATCACTCTTTTTGCAGGCAAATACTAAACCCTCCAATCCTTTCTGCATTACTCTTCCCACTCTTAAATGTTCAACACCATCCAGAAGCTGCTAACACAGATAATATCAGTTAATGCTCATGTCTGTACAATCAACATTGAAACCATGCTAAATCCCTCTGCTTACAACATTTTAATAAGTTCTAAAGACATAAATTAGTATACTATGACTATGCATTATATATTTCTTTGGGGTTTTAGTGCCCATTAGCTTGCCATCAGAATAGTCTGATGAAAATGTCAACTTGAGTCCAGGGTGGCCAGTTCAGAAAATCACACTGGGAAGTTAAATATTGACAGTAAAAAAGCAAATATTTAAAATGACAGCAAAATGCCATGGTTCTCAGCCAAAGTCTGTGGAGACTACAAAAAAATGTAAAATCATCATGGCAAAATATTTTTCATGAATCTCTCTGGCATCCTTAGTCCCATGTTCAGAAGAGTGTTTCTGACCCACAAACAGAGCCTCATGCTTTGAGCATCCCCACTGCTGTTCAGCCTGGAAAGCATCAGCTTCATTTTGGTAACCTCCTTGCTGCCTTCCTGAGTCCTTTCAAGGCAAATCCATGCGCAAGCTCCAAGGCTGTCTCTCCCTTACCTGCCATTTTAAGAACGTTGCACAGACTTCTTTGCATCTTTCCACTCATTTCTTCCTCCATCCTCACGAAATTCAGCCACCTCATCTCTGTCTTTAATGAACATCACAGGTCAGCCCTTCTTTACCACTACAACGTGGATGAGGGTAAAATTTGCAACCTGATCCAGAGACATCATCACCTGCAAGTCTTAGACAACCAAAACCACATATCTGTAAGAATATTACTGCTACCTCTGGAGTTACTTATTGCTGCATTAGAGCAGCATGGCGCCCATAGTGTTCACAGCATCCCTGATGCTGAATCTTCTGCTTGCATTTGCTTATTTGGATTACACAAATCGGTAAAGCCAAGAGCAGACCGTACCATGGGCTGTAACTTTGACAACTGTAACTGAAGGTTCTCAGGGCTCCACTGTGCAGAAAGATGCTGGGGCATAGGCATCCATATTGCCATGCCCAGCAGCACCCTTTCTCTCCTTCAGCCTCGAGCTCTTGGCTCTCATTTATCAAAATTATTTTTGATAAAGGAGAAAGACCCTAAATCAAGCAGAAGTCAGACCAGCGGCTTTTTATTCACATAACACCACAGGCAGACAGCATCATATCTGGAAGGGGTCACCTGCACTTGCTCAGTGCTGCCATCATTTTAATTAGCTCCAAGCTATTCACTCACACCTCTGGTTTCTACTTTGCTCTTCGGTATCTCAGTACAGGAGTTTTAATCAACTTAGCAATTGGACAAACATGGATTTTTGCTATGAATTTATATATTTAAGATCTGTCTCTTAAAAGCTCCTGAATGAACCAGATGATGCAAATCCCTGAGGGTCTCTGACACTTCTAGACTGGCAGCGTTACAGAGTTGGAGGCTTTTTTGCATTTCACTCATACAGAACTCACTAGTCTGAAAGCATCTCCCCCAGGGACATTTGACAGGGGATCCATTGCAGAGCAGGGAAAGAGGGCATGGAAGAAAGGAACACATATATGACATTATATATGCATGTACACAGACACATACATTCCCTACCAGCTTCATACAAAATAATCCTTTAGAGCCCTGGGTTTCATCAGCAGTGGGCAATGCTGTGCAGCACTCTTCACAAGGATGGGGCTATCCCTGCTATGCAGGATACAGAACAACTTTCTAGGCAATTAAAACTGTAAGTTCAGTCAAGCTTGCAAATCTATGGCAAATTCATCCCTTCAGGGCTCTGTGCTTTTTAGACAGAGCCCAGCAGAGGCAGCACAAAGCTGGAGCATCTCCTGAGATGTTTTCCTCACATTTGACCTTCTGCTGACTCAAGCCCTGGCAGGAGCTCTGACTTATGAGCCCTGGCAGCAACCCAGAGAAGGGGGAGGTGGAGAACATCAGTACTGTATTCTGTAGGTACCCCACACACATCACGGTGCTAGCCATAAGACCTTTCTGACCCTGTTATAATGCATCCTTCAGGGGGCAAAGTACCTTTTTTTTTTTTTTGTAAGGAGGTATCTGTACTGCTTATAGGTAGACCACAAGTAAGTTTGCTATTTTTACTTAGACAAATAAAATGGCACAATGCAGTCATAGTCATTCCCTTCTGTCCCAGTTACAGCAAAAATAAGCCTGCAGCAAAATGACTTGATACATAGCATGATTCAGTAATTTTCAGAGATAGGAACTCTATTTTTAAGTATTAATAGGATGTCCCAAACCCCAGAAGAACTTCATTCATTTTCATCTTTATTCAGTTCAAGCATTCTTTCCTTCCCAGAAAAGTGATCTGACTTCCCCCATCACCCATCCATAAGCAGCCTCATGCAGCCCAAGGAGCTGCTGAGCACTGAAGTCTCAAGCCTATAAGTGACACATAGCGACAAAATATGAATTAACTGAGAATGCCCATGCTGTTATAATAACAAAGCCTAGAACTGCTGCTGTGATTAAATACAGATCTGCAGCAGAAATAAATTCGGACCTGTGCCTCAGCAATTCGGATGAGCTGTTGGCAGACAGTGTGAGCCTTCCCCCACAGCTGTAATTAGCAAGATGGATTTGTCATTACATGGGAATTTTTATTTGTTTGGAGTAGAGAAAAAAAGCCTCCTAGAACCCTGGTGACCGCATTCATTACCCAAAGAAAGTTTAGCATCTAGATCAGGGCTGCGTACAGACCTGTAGGTGGCCTCTCCTACAAGATTCAAGAGCTTTAGATGGCTGTATGAAACAGGCCAGGGCCCTCGGGGGCCTTGCTGGGCCTCCCAGCCCATGCCCCCTGCGTGCTGCCCTGCTGAAGCCACCCAAGGCAAGCACAGCAGCTGAACCTGCAGGAGAAATCAGAAACCTAAGACCAGGCTGTTTGAAGCCAGCAGCTTTCCTGCAGCTTCACTCTGGTCGAAGGGAGCTTGGCCCTGCTGGCCCAAGGACCACACAAGCCCCAGGAGCCAGCAGCAGGGCCAACATCGGCAACAGAGGCCCTGTGCCCAACTTCACCCATCGTGTCTTCACCTGTGAACGCAGCAGGAAGCAAGGGGTTCTGCGAAGGGGTGTCCACGTCCCCCTTGCACCCGGTGGGGCCCCTCAGCTGTTCACAGTCCGACCCCTGACAAGAGACGCGAGGCCCCCGGGGAAGGGCACGGCCTGTTCACAGAGGGCCTCAGGCTGCCCAGACGAAGCTGCCAGGTCCCTGGGGACCAGGGAGCAGCTCCACACCCGGATGAGCTGTCCCAGACTGCCTACACCCCAGCAGAGTTTCCTCAGAAAGACCAAGATAAGCAAATTCACTCTACTTTTTGGCAATGGCATTTTCAAACCGATCCGCTGCTAGGACATTTGCTTTTGATCATTTCCCCTGGTTGCTACAAAGCAAGACATTTCCAAAGGCATGGGCACAGGCTGTCCTCCCACTGTTGCTGGCACTACATGGAAGAGCAAACGTGCTCCATGGACAACGCTTTTCGGAGGATTGCAGACTGGCTGAGGTTGGAAGGGACCTCTGGAGGCCACCTGCTCCAACCCCCCATGCTCAAGCAGGGCCACCTACAGCAGGTTGCCAAGGTCCGTGTTGTCTGTGGTAAACCAGCAAATGAATCAAATTCATCTCCAGCACAAAAGGCCAGTACCGATCGTTCACATCAGGGCCACAAGAAATTAACACTGTGCTGCTCAAATGCAAACGTTGATCATTTTGTCTGTGTAAAATGAGCTGAGGCTGTAACTGCTCTATAGCCCCTTGTAAGTCAGGAAAGCACTGGCCTTTGAGGCTGGAGATGAGCGGGGACCTGGCCACAAGATCACCACAAGAGATGGGAAGCATCTATCCCTACAGCAGAGATTTTAAATTATATATACACACACACTGCTCAGAATGGAGATTTACAATTTCTGGTAGAATTTCTGTGAAACCTTTGCGGGTCCCTTCCAGCTGAACTATTCTAAACCTTTTCACCCCACAGCTGCATGTGTTGAGTGTCTGAGACATGAAGGCAGCAAACCAGCTCATGGCAGCCACTAGAAAAAGCAAAAACCCTCTGTATAACACTCTTACTTGGGAAGTGACATTGAGGGACACTTCAGTGTCACAGGCCATCTCCCGCCTCCTCATTTAAACACCTTTTAAAAAGAAAAGAGCATGAATACAATAGGCAGCTTGGAGGCAGGCAGCAGAGGAGGAACATCATTAAGCCGCTCACAGAGGTGGCTGAGAAGTTGCCCTACATCCTTCCTCCTGTGTGTGACCCCTGCATATCCCAACCCGCTGCCACCACCCGTGGCTTCATCATCCCCAAAGCCACCACCAGCAAGCCTCAGTTGGCCACTGCTTCAAGCACAGGTGTGATTTTACCATGGAGTTGTATTTGGCAAATACAAGCATTATTCAGGAGCAGGAGCTTTCTTCTTAATAATCCATTAAATCGGTTTGAAATCAGCTGTACCAGCCCACACATAGAAATGGGTCCCTGAAGAGCAGGTTTATGCAGCAAGCAAACCCTGCAAAGCTTCCCAAGGCAGAAATCTGTTGAGGAGCAGGGGGTGGGAGGCAGGGAGAGCCAGCTGCATCCAATCTGCCAATAAATTTATCCCTAAAAGCCAAGACTTGTTTGGAGGTAGGAGCCCAGTTCTGCAAAACCTTTTTTTCAAGCTAAGCCTGAGCCTAGATGATGGCTAGTGTTTACCAGACATACATGATGATTTAAGCACACACACACACACACACACACACACACACACAAAACAAACAAAAAACCTGTTTTGACAGTTAAGCTCAACTGACAACTTCTTTGAAACATTTCAAAGCTTAATTTGAATTCATTTTCATTTGAGAAAATGAATGAGTTCATTCATTTCATTTGAGATGCATTTGAAGATTTTCTGTCATTTTAACTTCAGGTGTAAGACTTGATAGGCAGTTTGAAGCGTGCTATTAAATTAGCTCCTATTTTTAGACCTTGGGGGCCATAATTTAGGACAGAGCATACTTCAGGCAGATGAAAACTGTGAGACCACATGAGGACAGAGGAACATGCAGGTGATGTCCCAGCAGAGCAGTGGGCAGCTCAGGCATGCCACTAAGTCCTCACGTGAACACCTAATCCCAGATGAAAAACAACCCTGTTCCAGAAGAATGACTCAGCTTTGAGGAGGAATTACTCTCTTCCAGAGATGCCATCCAATTCCCTGCTATAGAAAAATTAAACTTCATAGCGGTTAAAACCAGAGATTTTATGTTGGTGGCACAAGTACAACATAATAGTTAAAAGCCACAGTTACTAGTGCATACCTCCAGGACATGCAGTTTCTTCTTACAGAGACCGTACGGCTCTGTCAGAGTCCTCTCTGCTTGTCTGCTAGTTAAATACTGGTGGCCTACGTGTCCTTTCCAGCCCCTGACCTTTCTGAGGCCATCTCAGCTCAGAGGACCCTGAGAAGCTCAGGAGTGGTTTGGGATGTGTTGCCTCTCCACCCCTTCCCATCCAGCACTGTGGTGCACACAGGAGCCGACACACACACAGCACTCTCCTGACCTGGGGAAAAATCCCTTCCTAAAAGCTGCTAGGTGCCAAAGTAGCAATGTGGAGCAAGTGCCGGGGTGGAGCAAGGGCTGGCTGTGGAAACTAAAGGCAGCTACTGCTACAAAAGCAATCCTGGTCCAGGAGCTCCAGCATGGAAATGCAGCAGCAATAGCAATAACGTAATAGCCAGTCCCCCGCAGCTGCACAGTCCCACCTATTTTTACTGTTCCTCCTCAGTCAGACTCCTTCCCTTGAACCTCACCTCTCCAGCGCAGCAGTCAACACAGAATAACTGATCTCAGAGATTTTTTTTCATCCTGGTAACTTCTTTCAGGGGCAGACCACAGTGTTTAATCAAACTAAACCGATCCTCTACGTATTTTAAGAAGTCCACCCGAGCTCTTCTCTGCTCAAGCAAATGGAAGTCTATTAAGAGCACTAAAACTCCTAAGTTCTTTTTCTTAGGGTCTAATAAAACCTACACACACCAAGAATGATTTCTTCCTTTTTCCTCTTCCCTCCTCCCACAAAATATTACCTGACTACATCTCACCACTGAGACAGCCCAGAAAAACCCTTAACCCAGTGTAAGCCAGAGCCCAGGGGGACACCAGTCCACAAATGACATGGAACAACCTGTGATGCTGTGCCACAAGCTGGGGTGTACAGTGAGCCAGCCAACACCACCACACTGAGAGCAGCAGGGAACCCGGCCTCATTTTGCTCATGTAGGATAGTCCAAATGGGTCAAATATGGGGATGAAACCCTGCTTTTGGGGACCCTTTCAAGTGCAAAGGGAACAATGGGGAACAGGCACTGCACCAAGCACAGGGAGAAGTCCTGTAGCGCTTGCACAGACCAAGTAAAGGCGACAAGGCAAGCCAGCAACTCAACACCTTACCAACAAGCTACTCCACTCTCTGCAGATAGCGATTCAGCCAGGAACAGGAGGGGAGAGGGCCTGCTTTAAAAGACAAAAGTACATTTCTCTAGAAACGAGCTTCTGTGTTGCTGCTCTCACTCCGAGCCTGGGAGGAGCAGACAAAAGCATTTCTCTGCAATAGATTAGTCTCATTTTTTGATGCAAGTCTGCTCTCTGTTGGTTTGGAGAAGCTCTGCCTGCTGTTTGCACCCTGTTAAAACCCTGTAAGGCAGCAACTGGTATTTTTCCAGTACCAGCAGGACAGTGGTGCCACTGGCAGGGAGTTAAAAATCAGTTTATGATAAAAATAACAGTTTGTTCTGTGTCAGGAGAAGACAGTATCCAGATTTTTCCCTTGATAAGTGAAGCAGCTGCTCTGCCCAACTCAAGCAAGGACTAGAAACAACTCTAAACAGGATGCTGATCTTTTTTTCTAATTGTGAAGCTACCAACAGTTTCTTTCTTTAATATACATTTATATACATGAACTATACTAGTTCCAGCAAAGAAGAGCATAACATTTTGAAGTAATGGTGCACCTGTTTCCGAGTATTGCATGTCCCGCATAGACATCTCTCTGTTGCAGGGAAAAAGGGTCCATTGCACGTATACAGGGACCAAGTGACAAAGTTCCCAGTTCAGTAAATCAGCACTGTCTATTCAAGACCACTTGCAAAAAGCTCCCAACCAACTCCAATAAGTACTTAAAAAAAAAAAACTACCCCATTTACTGACGTTTTGTTGATCTGTTCCCCTCTTTGTGCAGTTTGCTGCTCTAAAGTGCAAGTTTACAACAAGTGCACACAAAAGGTGCCCACGTGCAACTTCACACAGGTATCTCCTTCAGTGCACACCGAGCCACCTGGTTCTCTCTCTCACTTCAGCCCTCCACTGCTTTCCACAACCAGAGGCTGACTCAGGCACCCCTTGTATTTACGCAGCCTCTGGGGTGATTTTGTAGCCAAGGCCAAGCTCTCTGCTGTTGGATTTGCATCACCTTGCTTAAAACAAGCTCAGTGATGTCCCCAGAAACTGCAGGCTCCATCAACCAAGTCCACAGGCTTGACATACAAGTTCATTATTTCAGTGCACGGACTTAAGTCAGAAGACAATCTCCGGACCATCCTGTCCAGAAGTAACTCCATTTTATTTCATCTTGCTTCACTCATACCCAACAGCATCTTCACCTCCTGTACAGCTAGCCTAAAGACAAACCCACAAAGCACTCCAATTTTAGATCCTGCCATCTGCTTAATAATGGATTTGAGATATGTCTGCTCTGAAGAGCAGAGATGAAAACACAGTATATCCTCCCCCCTTCTGAAACATTATCATGTGTATGTCACTGTGGATAAACCTTCAGGTTCATCTCCGATATCTATTCAGTCCCCTCATAACGCATTCTGCGCAGCCGTAACATCAGCTCTCTAGGAAGAAGGCAAGAAATATTGGACCGATGAAGAACATTTGCCAACATTATCAGATCTCTTAGCCAAAGAAACTGGTATTTTAAAAACTTCCCTATAGAAATTCAGCTAATAATACTGTATTGGACTACTTTGCAAGCAACTGCTAAGAGCTCTCCATAGTAATTCCCAAGGTCAGAATTACAGAGAAGGACTAGACAATCGCTAGCCAGGATCAATGCAGAGAAAGAAGTGCAAGAAACGCTACAAAACCAAGCTTCAACAGTCTTCCAAAAGCAAATCCCAAACCTAGTTCTGAATCAAATGGCTACACTAGCACTGTCAGACTTGCAGCTCAAACTACCTACAGGCGCCTAAGGGAGTACCATCCAAGAGGATGCTCCACATTGTAACGCATAGATGGAAAATCAAACACTTCAAACTCAGTATTTCACCCTCCCAATCACTGTTATCAAAAATCTTATGTAAATAGACTTGGGCTGAAGCCACATTCCTCCTCCTGCTTTTAAGGTCTCTCAGACTCGGGTTGTCCAGGCTCCACAGACACTTGAGTCCCACACAGGTTCTCAGCACTGAGCCTGTCCTGCGGGTTACCGCATCAAATAAGCATGAATGTCAATCAGCTGCATGCAAGGACTAACAAAGTCCTCTACCCCATCCTTCTTCAGAGGTTCCTGGCTCTGTTTCAAAAGCCCACAGACTGATAAACTAAGGTAAACAAACAAACAAAAAGCATTCCTTAAAAAACAGACTGTAGTTTGTGGGGGTTCAAGAGGTGCACTTCCCTAGGAACTGAGCTGTGCCTGCAGGCAACGGCATGAAGCTCAGACTCCCGTGGTAATGCAAGGCTAAGCTAATGCTTAAGCTAAGACACACTCTCACATATGGCAATGTTTATGGAAATACTTAGCGTATCGACAAGTTGCATGACAACTGGTGAGTGTCATTCATCAAATCAATATTTGCCAAAGGCTTAGTCCTATTATTTAGCTAGTTTTATAACCAGCTACGTGATACCAGGCAAGTAACATTTTAACCAAGTCTATTTTCTAAAAATTCTTGATCCAGTAAGCAGAGTTCTGTCTGATAATTCAACAAAATTGCCTTAGTTCAGAAATGTTCTCCAGCAAAGAACACCTAAACCAAGAATACTTTTAATTTAAAAAAAAAACTATTGCTTTTCCCCTCTCTCTGGAAGTCAAGGTAACACCAGGAGAAGTGCTGGCACATACAGAACTTGTGTGTGTATAGAAACCTCAACCTGCTGAGTTCTACCGTAACGCTCACACTGTAAGGTCCAGGTAAACATGCATGTGATTTCAGAGTATTTACAGCTACTTGATCTAATTTAATTTTAAAAATGACTGGAGTAATACCTCATCACTCATTTTCAACACATGCTTTGTTTTTATACATCGGGTGTAAAAGCAATCCAGTCAAACACATGTTGATGGCTTGGAGGAGTTCAAAGAGCTGGAAGATAAGCCATGGGGGTACTCCTACAGTTCTCCTGCTGCTGCTTGTTTCCCTATCTGCTCACACCCTCAGCACCTCTCATTTCGGTGCCTAACTTCTTTCCCAGATTTTTGGGGCAGGAATGCCTATTTAGGACATGTATTTAAGAGGCCCATTTCCATTTCTCTGTACCATGCAAGCAAGCTCTAGGACACAGCATGTCAGTACAGACACTTCTCCCCAACACTTCTCAACTCATTCGTTCCCCCTCTCATCATTAGCTTCTTTTCTGTTCCTCAGCTGAATATAATCCTTCTATCACAATGACTCTGTTCAGTCAACAGCACTGGGCCAAAACTCTACTGAAAAAACTGTGTTTTATCTACACATCATACATGCTGCAGGCTATACCACCCTACTAAAAGGCTTTAGACAAGAAAAAAACAGATTTTTAATAATAGGAGAGACATAAGCAGAGATTCAAGGCTAGATGTTACATGCATGTGACAAGCACAACGTAAAGCAACCAAGAGGAACGTGCAGGTCAGCAGCAGGCAGAGCTGAGGCTGCAGCACAAAAACCCACAGGAAACAGAACATCAAGAAGAAAGTGGGCATCGCAGAAAACACGACAGGCTTGGTCTATAGGAGGAAAGCAAACAAAAGCTGCAGCCCCAGAAAAACAAGTCCAAGTCCTATGACAGCAAAACCACAGAAGAACTAAATTCATATCTTTTACAAACAAAATGGCAAACAGACTGAAACAAGACAAACACAGAAACCACTGCTCTCAAGTGCTGTTACCAATGATTCATACAACGCAGAAGCAATTCAGAAGACACAATGAAGTCACCATCAGCTCCACCCTCCTGTCTTCCAAGGTCTCTGTCCTCAGCACCTTGCTGCTGCCCTGGGCTCCAGCCCCAGCCTTGGTGTTGCCATCAAGTTTCCTTGCCATTGGTTCATTTACCACTAAAGAGCGGCCTGTTCCACACTAACACATTCATAAAACCAATCTAATGATGGTAGTTGAGTAGCGATGAGCTAGGTAGTTTTACGAAAGTGTGTTGTTCTGCACTACTTACCTGCTGGAAAACTGGCTGTACGTTCTGCTATACCAGCCATCTCCAACACACAGTTTGAGTTTTGTCTGGTATTCAACTCTGCTCTACTTAAAAACAAGCGTATAAGATTCCTTTCTGTATTTTTAACCAGGAGCACAGAATAATTGAGGTTGAAAAGGACTTCAGGAGTGTTGTAGTTCAACCTCCTGCTCAGAGCAGGGTCAGCCATGAGCTCAGATAAAGCCGCTCAGGGCTTCATCCACTGTTTTTGTGAAAACCTCCACAGATGGAAGCTGCACAACACCTCTGGGCAACCTGCTCCAGTACTTGACTATCTTAATTGTGAATAGGTTTTTCCCTATATCGTTTGGAGGAGAAAAAAGCAGCAAATATGCAATTGTAATAAGTCATGTTGCTGTAGTGCAGAAAGATAGAAGAAAACACTGGTCACCTGTGCACTTGATTTTGAGATTCTCAGTTCTGCTTGGACTTGGAATGACAGTTTTTTGATGGCTGGCAGGGAGTCGGTAATAGATGGAGATGGGGAGCCTAAAGATACAGGACATAGATCCATAATGCAAAGAGACAAGGACTAAACAAATTCAGTCTTCATTAATTTGTATGAATCCAATGTCAGTATTCATTAAAGCTGTTATAAACCAATGCCTCCATCATCATATTCACATAACGATACTTCCAATTCACTTTTGTGAAGCTGTGCAGAATTGCATAACAAAATCAAGGATAGCAGGAGTTACCTGCATCCCTAGAGCCTGCATCACTGAAGAAAGTGATACAAGTTCGCATGGCATAAACACATCATTCCATTTCACATGCACAAGATAGAACCAGGAGCTGGGTACATCACTGCAGCCCCAGGATTACTTTAAGTCTCCAAACTCAGTTCAACTCCCAAAGCCTGCCCAGTCCCAGCTCACTAGAAGGCCCATTTCCAAGAGGCAGACTGTACCAAATAGTTCACAAGCAAGTAATCTCAATATCTAATTCAGCCAAAGCCTTCTTCAAGAAGCATTAAAAAGTTTGGCTTTGTTCAAGATCAGCTGACCTGTTCATTGTTTCCAGGAGGTGGGGGGAAGGATTAATATTAGCTTAATGGGCTGAACAATAAAACCTGATACATTTCATCTATAGTTGAAAGGGAGCCTTGAGTTCTGTCATGAGGACAAAGCTAGAGGCATGCATTTAGAGTATTCAAGTGGAACAAAAGTCCTTGGGGTCTTACATGCACATTCTCAAGAAAATCTGAAATAGAGTAAGGGAAGGTTTAACTCCAAGAATGAGATAATTCGTTTTCTTTCCCCATCTTCTTCTGTATTCCTTTTTTTATATTGTAATCAAACAGACTCTCTGCAGTCATACTGCTAAGATGAATCCTAGGCCTAGAGTCTACATTGTCCTGAATTATCCACTGATTTGCAGAATTTCCATGCTGTTATATCTACGCAACTTAAATTATTGAACAGTTAACAGTTTACTGAAAACTGCTATTCAAATATTACCTTGAAAAGCGTTTTAACACTTAAATTTAACAGTAGCTCATGTTCAGTAGCAAAATGACAATCACTATAAGCAACAGCGATATCTGTGATAATGAAATGTGCCAACAGACCTACACAAATCCAAATGAGCTTCTAGTGCAACAGTTTGCTTCCAATGCCATTTTGCTGTCAGACTTCAGATGAAAGGAAGGGATTAAAGGAAGAAACAAATGATAATTTTGGTATCCCTTTATCTAAGCTCTCAGTCAAAAATGTCTTCAAAGAAAATGGATAAGACACCACCTGTGCACATGCTTTCAAATATCTAAACACTACAGGTTGTAGCTAAAGGAGGAGACACAGCATATATCATCTTCTTGTACTTTCCCTTCTCCTTAGAGGTTAAACATAAGGTACAGAAAAAAACACTAAAAAAAAGGGTTTTCTCTTTATAAAACTGCATTTCTGCAGAATTGCATGCATATGGGAAAAAGATATTTTGATAACATTTGGTAGTCTAGAGCACTATAGTGACAGGGTGACATTTTATTGCTGTGCCCAAGATGACAAAACTACTGCATGTGAAGGATTCTGCACATGGTTTGACCTATACCACAGTTTATTTGTGAACAGTTGTTACGTGTGCCAATAATTTAATTGAACACAGACTTTGTACATTTCAGTGTATAACATTAACAATGTCACACTAGAAGAGTTCAACTGTATTCAGTTACAGTCATACTTTAAAACCTTCAAAATACAAACCATTAGGAACACTGAACAAGAAAATAAAGGAAAATCTGAGAACAACAGTGGAAAAGAAAAAAACTATGTCATGATATGTCATGATCAAAAAACCTGAAAACAAACACACGCTTTCTAGTTGGCTCCTGAAGATCTTCAGGTACACCCATCTAGAGTGATTACTGCTCGGGTTGTGCCAGACCACAAAGCCAGCCTCTCTTCAACAAGTTAAAAACAGATCTTGCTAAAGACAAACTTAAAACAGTTTTACGTTGCAATGCATGTGATTGTCCCCCACTGTCAATAAAACTGTCTGAAGAAAAGAAATTGATTTCATTTGTTTTTATTTGCAGTACAATATAAAATAAGATTCTTTTGGTATGAAGATCTTGGAGATCTTATTTTTTACACCACATTTAAAACAAAAGTCACATACTTTGACTAAAGCCTCTGGACCATCCCAAGCACTGGAGCTGTAGTTGAGTTTCAGGTATTTTATGGACTTCTTTGGTTGCAATCTATTCAGTAAACTTCAGATATGCAGACTTGAACATTTAAGCTCCTAAATTAGTGTTGAAGCACCTAAATTAGAGTAGCTTGATTTCTAAGAACTGCAACATATCCGGAATTCTCACCATTAAGATTTGTGGGTATTAAACAACTCTGAAGAGCAGACTACTTTTATTTAGAAGCTTTAGACAACCTAATAACAAAGGTTATCCTTCACTCAGTAACACTGAAGGATATGCAGTGAGAACAAAAACTTAAATCCATTCTCAAACTTCCATACAACAGATTTAACTTGCACAATCATCAATTCTGTGCTTGTATAGACAGTGTGCATGGCAAAATTCACTACAATATGCCAAACTAGCTCATCTACTACAGCTCACTGCAGTGCTGAAAGTATTGTCAATAGTACTTAAAGTGTAAATCATCATCTGCTGCTTAGTTCCTCTGCTGTGCTAGATATTGGATTAATCTCCACATAAAAATTCTCACAGTAAACCTGTTTTCTCTGCCATTTCTAGCAGACTGACATTCATTTCCTCTTTAATTTCCTTTGAAGGAAATAAGGCAACTTAAAAAAACACTATGGAGAGTATGCACTTCCAGTACAAAAGTCACTGTAGTGTAAATAATTTTATATAGATAATCTAACTGTCTAGTTTACACAGAATACTAAATTCAGCTGCTGTTGGTAAAATACAAAAACACAATAGATGTAAAAAAAAAGCAGCACTGAGCAAACTGAAGTACTACAGACTTCCAGTTTCTTAGAGCACAAGTCCCACACACTTTAGGAATGTATATAAAGCAAAGGAGAAAAGAAGAACGGGATTTTCACAATTGCAGCTGAAGTCACTGCATTATCCTATCATGGTACATTTTCCCTTTTTGAACTTCTGTCACGTTTTTTCTTACGGCTGTACAGAACAGGCTACAAACCCAATTGTTGTCATTTTTCTCCTTGCTATTTTCCAGCATCATATATGCCACAGATTCTTGGTCCATCATGTAATGTAGATTAGTAATGACAGGATGGTTAAGTCTCTTTTTTAATTATGACTATTTAAATCAAGGCAGTTCCAGCAAAGAAGAGAGTTGCCAGAGTACTTAGACACCTGGGTTAAAAGTCCTAGTATTTCAAATCTCTTGTTCTCCTTGTGTGCAAAATGGGACAGACATTTTTTTTTTAAGCTGGCAAGAAGTTGTTAATGCCTAATATAAACAAAATGAAATCATGCTACATAGAATCATCCCCTACAAAGAGAGTCAGAACATGATTTTGGATGAAAGAGTTCATTGTTTATGTTTGTCAAAATCAACAGCTAATGGTTCAAGGAAAACAGATTCGGAGAAGTCTCTGCCTACACATCCTCTGCTGTTATCTTCCTTTGCTAATGACAGTCATGAAAAATCAAGGGCTCTCTTCTTTCAAAGATTAATCAACAGGACGGATCTAGTTATCTACCTTAAAGTAACCTTACAACATCAAAAGCTTTCCCATAGCAATCAGCAGCAGCTTCAAATAACAATGAGGGACTAACTCCCAGTATGCCCAAAATCTCAGAAACTCCTGGTTTCATACACAGAGCAAGACAATCCATTATCACAAAGAACCCTACAAACAGAGCCAACCACTTCAGCCCTCCCATAATTCCACATCTCCACTGAATTCTGCCAGAGATGAAAGTGCAGCATTCATCTTCAAAGTGGCCTTAATCATCAGCAGGGCTTCGAGTCTGCCCTAACTCAGCCCCCTGTAAGCATCAAATCTCTTCCTGTTGTGCTGATTCGTCAAGGCCTAGTATTAGGCTGAACTACATTATTGAACAATTCTTAATGCCCCATATCACCATGATACTTTTTTTGAAACAGTTGGTATCACTGAGCTTTCAGAGGAAGAGCCAAATCTCTTACCTTTATACAGAAAGATTTTCAGTAATATAGTACAAAACTAAACAGAATTTATGTCTGAGTAACGAACATAGAAAACTACTATTGCAATTTTGTGGTGACAGCATAGAAATTTAACAATCATCAGAAAGCCTACAAAGGGCATGTTTAGTTATAAAAGAAAGATTGTCTCAAGATAAAAATAGTGCTGACAGCTAAAAAGCTCTCTGTTGCAGCAATATATGCAGTAATGAGTAACAAGTTCTAGACAATTTAAGCATTTCCCCAATACTGCAACACAACACATTTTTGTAACACTGCTTTTACATGGGTTATGCTGCAGCAACAGTACACTTCTTAGTCATTGGCACTATAAATTAACCATAATAGAAGAAAGGCATTCAGTGATCAACGCGTGAGAATCCCTATTTGACCTGTTCCTTAGGTGTGGTTGAAATAAAAACTGAGGAAGGGGACCGTCCATTCCATTCAGATAATACACCTTCTTTGAACATGAGATTCTTGGCAGGAAGTGGAACACCCGTATCTGCAGAAGAAGGCTGCAGAAGTGAACCTGAAGAACCAGCATCATGGAGCTGATCCAGTGTTGAAATACCTTCCTAAAAGCAAAAGTCAAAAAAAACAACAAAAAAAGTGTCTTAAAAACAAGAGAAATAATTAAGGATTTAACAGCTAGAATATAACAAGCTATTCCCATCTGCAAATGCATTTAGTGTTTCTGAAGTAAGCTCAATCCAAATTACTACAGAAGTAAAACCAGAATAAAGAAAGGGCAGTATGAAATAAGCACATAATTGCCTCAGCTGCATCTGTGTGTGTGTGTATTTAGGTTCCAAGAAGACTTCAGGGAGGTCTGAGACTTAAACATGAACAGAAGACCTAGCAAAGTGAATGTAAAGCTATGAAAGCCTCAGGACAGCTATCGTGTCAGTCTGAGTACGTTAAACACTGCCACCAACTCATACTGTGCTAGAAAGGTATATATAAATATATATTTACACACACACGTGTGTGTGTGTGTGTGTGTGTGTTCGTTCAGAGGCACTGACTTGATCATATTCTGAGTAGCTTTATTTCCCAGAAGTTTGGTTTTCTTAGCTTAAAAATTACTTCAGCGCTTCCCCCCCCCCCTCCCC
>VXAL01006587.1:126920-142287 GCA_013399475.1 Chauna torquata | reverse complement strand
GCTCAGGCTGTACAGCTTGTGCCCCTAGGTCTTTATTATGCCGCAAAAACAGTATTGTGTTTCTCAGTGTAAGTGCATGATCAAAGTACCGCTGTGCTTCCCCTTCACCTGTGCTTTGAACCTAAACAAGAAGCAAAATAAATGCATAAAAACGGCACGTTGTTTCCACAAGCATTCATCACACAACAGGAAAGATCAACAAATTAGCATTTTAAAGCTTTATAATTGAATAACAAACCTGCAGGTCATTTGCAAAGGTGATTTACAGCAACTATTAAATGAAAAGTGAGTCTTTGACAGTTTGACTAGCATGGCCAAAAGTACACAAAAACATCTATAAATCCAAACCATGCCTCAGTCTTTAACTATCTACATATCCAGTCATTCTGATTGGTGTAAAAGAATACTGCAATTAACAGCACAGTCTTGCTACATAATTCCAGAAGGACAACTGTAGAATTATCTTTAAAAGGTAGACAGGCTAAACATTCCAGAATGGTCAAGTTTTCCTACAAAAATGATGCACAGATTTTCAGAAATATTAACATCTTACTAAATAGCAAGTGATTTCTATTTAACAAGCAAGCCCTAATGCAGGTGCATGTACACACAGACTTGGGCAAATATTGTTCTTGAACTCACTTTGCTCAACAGACGCTCACCACGTTTATGTAAACACACAGTGTGCCCCTGAAAGTCACTAGAGGTCTGAATGCTGCAAATAAGCAGCATTTTAACTGAAACACTTAGGTTCGGCATGATGAGGTTTGTGTTCGCAGCACTGTATTGCTAAATGAAATGAAATATGCAAAAGCAAAATGAAAATACTGAGGGTTTTTTGGCCCTTTACACAAGTGCTGAAAAAGCATTTGGCCATACACATAACAGATTACCTTTTCCAGCTCTACTAAGAAGCTGTCCAGAGACTCATCTGACAGTTTCCCAACTTCAAACATAGTAACTGCGTGACTTTTCAAGTTCTGGAACAACAAAACAAAACTATCTTAGTTCTTTGAAAAAGACATGTGCAAGCAAAAACATTATTATGCAAGTGTTTCTTAACCACAAACAATATAAAAGTTTTTTAAAATAATTAAAGCTGCATTATAATGAANAAATAGGAAGGCAATACGCTTTGTGTGTCCACTAGACAGATTCAGGCTGCTCACGCTGGCTGTTTCAGCTAATAAAGAACAAGAAGAAAATATACAATCACATTTGTTTAAATATAATACTAACAAGTCATAAAACTATTTAAAAAAATCAAAAAACCTTAGTTAACGCCATATTAAGTACAATGGAATTCCTTTATCACTAGTAAAGTATTACCTGAATGAGTTTATTCACATGTTGGTATCTTGGCATCAACTGATATCCATAATACAGATTAGCAAAATAGCTTTTTTCTGAAGATGAGGCTGAAGAACTACAAACCAAGACATAGACACCATTCCCCACCAGTGTATATTGCATATGAAAAAAAGATTTACACAATCCGCATTTCATTTGTTTCTACACACCTTTACAGCCTATGGCACTATAAATATGAAATAATTGTTCCTAATGTATTAATTCGCTGTTAATGCTAACCTGGATCATCTTGACTGTTGGTATCTGTATCTGTGGCTGATGACCCAGCTTCCTGTATAGGACTTCTGCTTTCTCCACTGTCCCATGAAAGCAGCATCTTTTGAGGATCCAAAGTACTCCTATTAATGCGAATTAAAATCCACATCTATCGGTCACTGCAGCACCAGAGAAGTATCTCCACCTTCCAGTGCTAGTATTCCATGCACAGGCAAGCCCTATACATGCCTTTCAATACTTCTAAGCCCTAAACCAGACCCACTTGATGTCCCTCAGAGTCCTGCTTTAGCTTCAGCAGAAAAATTTATTTGGTGGTTTGAAAATACCAGGTTTTGAACAACAGATCTGAAAAAAAATCAAACCACCATCATTCAAGAAAAATCCAATGGAAAAATCTAGTCTGCTTTGTTCTCACGTTCCGAGTTCACATTAAAGAAAAAAACACTACGCCTGAGTTTAAGTGGCTTAAGAGAAATTGAACTAAATAAAGTGTCTGACAATTCTTAAATAATGCAACTGGGAGCTCCAACTCAGAGAACTCTTTGCTTTGTATTAACATCATCACTTTCCCAGGATCTGATATAGATATACATAAAGAGTGCCAATGACAGAACTACAATGGTAGCTCACAGCAAGCAAGCAAGCTTTATGTACATATTAACTCGCAGCAGTACCAAGAGACATTGTCTCTGTACTAGCACAGTAATAGCTGTTACTTCTGACCCCAACACTTCAAAACAAGCACACACTTGCACGCTTCAAAAGTAAGCAACTAGGTACTTAAAAGTCAAAAAGCCAGCACAGAGTAAGGGCAATAGAAGTAGCACATTGAACTTACAGTGTAAATTATCACCCCTTATCCTCTGAATAGAGGATGAAGTATTCTTGTCATTATATATCTTAGAAAGTCAAGCGAAATAAGTTGCTGCAGAAGTCAAAGAAAGCAACCAATAGCTCTACAATCAGAGTTAAGTCCTAGCTTTCTCTACAAAGAGAAAATAAGCTTTGTGAAAGAACGGAGACACTTACTTCAGTCTGTTTACCGAAGGAACATTCTTCCATGATGGATGAAGATTATCCAGGTTTATTACTTGGCCTTTTTTATGAGCAAAGCCTAACCGACAATACATGGACACAGCATTCTGAAGAAACACACATACATGTAATAAGGAACTGAAACATGAAACCCATTTATGAAGCCAACTTGCAAGACAGTGAGATTTTCACATCAAATAACATATGTATGACACACATACCTTTACTAAAGACAAATCAATCTCTAGGACATTTGCAAGCTAAAAAGAAAAAAAGAAGAATCAACAATACAGAATTAAAAATGCAGAGTATTTCGCCACTTGTGGGCTTTGGCATCTTTTTGCTGTTTTTGTTTCCTTATTTTTAAATACACTCTGTAATGGTAGGAGCAATTTTGTCTTCATCAAGACAAAATGGGGGAAAAAAAGGGGGAACGAAGTCTCATGATTGTTCCACTTCAAAGCATGCAAAAGAAATACTACGTTATCTTCTAAGGTCTAATTTCTAGGTTAATCATGTGTATCAGATGACATGCAAAGAAGAAAATAAATCCTGGATGTATTTAATCGGTATTTTTCAGGTACTTATCCACACAGTTTTGAGAATCAGACCTTATGAAAAAGGTACTTCATGAAAATTTTAAATACTTATGCAAAAGTTACATTCCTACTTTAAGCTAACACTCTGCATGCTTTCACTATCAGAGAAATGTTGTTTTTTGTTTTTGTTTTTAAATTCACAGTAGCAAAACAGAACCAATCCAGTTAGTACAGAGGGAATATAGACTCTTCTCCAATTCTAGCTTGTATAGAACAAGCTCCGTAAGTCACCCCTATACAAATTCACTCCAGCTGATGGAGTTGCTTCACTGAATTGAAAGTACACCATTAGCCTGCAGAACTACCAAAGTTACATTCAATATTAGAGAAGCTGGTTGGATCTCTATACTTCTAAATAAAATCATTTGATATCTAACCGTATCTCTGCCTTAAGTATTTCACCAGTGTGCTTTGGGTCCTTTCAAGTTTTCCTATCTCCCTGACACAAGATAAGTTTTACTTACCTCTGCCACATTAGTGTGTTCATCTATTGAAACAAATATCTTGTACAGGAGTGTTTCAAAGTAATCACCTTGCACTCTGTTCATCACAAAACCTTCAAGTGGTGGCACTGAAAAGAATTATTTGTAAGATTACAATTTTGTAATTTTCTTTTTTAAACTGAAACTACATAAAAAAGATAAATTTACAGTAATTTAGTTTTCATGGTATCTATTTTTCCCCAGAGTCTGAAAGAATAAAAGCCTAAAGATAGTTTATATGGTATTAAAAATTGTCCTGCTCCTTAAGAAAAGTAATGGTTGTCAAGGTGTTTTCTTATAAAAACTAAAGGCACTCTGCCTTGCGTCATCTTGCAGACTCCTGCTCATCCACTACAGATAACTCCCAGCCACCAAGTCAATAAAACAGTTTTCTAATGTGAAGAGGGGGTGGCGGGGAAGGAAGGAAGGGAGGGAAACCAATAAGAACGAAAAAAAAAAAACAAAAAAAAACCATCCCACTTCCGCCCCGGGGCTGAGAATCCCAAAGCTAGTATTTAAGCAGTAACTCTCTTGCATTTAGAGGACTTCTGCTTAACTGATCTGTACTACCGCTATGACTGGTAGTTCTGCATGGCCAGGTTCCAAGCAACGTGTCTTCGCAGATTACACTGAATTCAGAAACCCCTGAGACCTAGCACAGAATAATGAGTTGTTCAAAGGGCAGCCATATGTTACACTGGTTTAAGCTCCTACCTAGTCCCCAAACACAGCACATTGCTATCGTTAAGGTGACAAGACCATGAAGGATAGAACTGAGATCTTAAAAAAAAAAAGCTGCAGAGTTATCAAAAACTCGCGTCCTTTTGGCAAGTTAGATACATTTCTTTACATTATTCTTCCTTTTCATTACAGACATACAGGAGGGTACTTAAGTCATGCCATGAATCTTTAAAAGAATCTCAACTTAACCTAAATATTTATATTAAATAAAACATAAGAATTCAAGTTGAAATCAGTACTATGTACAATAAAAACAATGTTTTAATACAGCTGAAAACCATTGTCAGGAAAAATTCTCATAGTTCAAATGCTTTAAGCAAACTCATGCATACAGACAAGCAGCTTCCAAGACAGACAGCTACAAGATAACTGAAATAAATCCAAGAAAACATAGGTATTATACCATAAAAATACTGACTTACCTGCTATACAGCTGTCATCAGATATTGGTACATCGAGGTAAATAAATCCTTTATTATACAAGCCTGTTTAAATGAAAGCACATCATTATAGAAAAAGCATTTTCCAGAGTACTAATGATACAAGTAGACTTCCCCATCAGTCAATTCAGAATTTAATTTTTCCTACTAGCCTGCATAGTACAGTATCACTTTGCAATGCAAGGATCAATAAACTACACGTAACATTCAGCAGGTGTTACCCTAAAACAGAGCTCTTTACTTGAAGTCTGATGCAGTGCACTTGGAGCTCTACAACTACTTTCAGGACAACTGAGTACAGTAGAATGACTAGAAATTGAAGCAGCTACATTTGATAAAAACAAGCATGTCCCTCCGTAAAAAGTTAACTTTGTTTTCACCATCGTCACTGTACTATCAAGAAGTGTTTTTATCCTGAACTAGTTGTGTCAGGTGAGGATGCTGGCTACAGTTTGGTCCTGCCCTAACTCAGAATGGAACTTGCACACTTCGTAGCAAGGACAAACTAAGTCACACAAGCTCTAATGGTCCTCACATGTCCTTCCCACATGTCTTCACAAAGTCTTTTTTTTACACAACTACAGAAATAAATTCTGGGGCTCCGCGGCACAAGGCATCAGCAAAGGTGCAGGAGATACAGAACAGCACTGCACACAGTATGGTAGATTTTAAATGACACTTTACCCACATGAGAACGATGTGAGCACTAAGCACCTCAATTTAGTTCTGCTGAGTAGATATGCCAGGGAAAAGTTTCTAAGGGAGGGCAAAACATCTCAGCATGGTTATCTTAGAGCCTTCTAAGGTCTGTAACAGCTGTACTCCAATAGTAAAGCATAAAGCTAAATTACATGGTACAAAATAAGCCCTAATTTATTGTCAGTGGTTTATTTGATGTGACCCAAGATCACTCCATCTACATTATATTCGATACAGCAGGGAGGAAGTGTACCAATGAGAGGGGGGGAGAAGGGGAGAGACAGGAGGAAGGGGGGGATATATGTGTATATACAAATATACATACACACATATACATACACATATTTTCCCTCTTGTCCTAACTGGATTGATTCCGTGTATGTACATACACGTATACCTATATATGCGCGCACACACAAACACACACACACAGAGTAAAACTACTACCCCCAGTCAGAGCTCAAACAAGATGCGTGCAGTACACCACCAACCCGAACTCACGCTGCCACAACTGCTGTTCGGCACAGGCAGCGACATGCACTCAGCTTTGCAAACCAATGGATATCAACAAACCAGTGTTAACAGTTCAGGATGACGTTACAAGCCACCAACATGCTTTTCATGTTGTGCTTTTCACTGTCTCTCTTTCAAATTCACTGCTCATACCTGACACGTTACTTCCTGTACCTGAATTGATGGCATCAGTTTGGACAAAAAAACCTGTCCTCTTTCCCCATAAAATCCTATCCTTCGTAGCCAGTTACATTAATTGGCTATACATTCTTTTTCTACCCACGAATTAGTGTGGAAAGGTACGTTAGATCCTTCTAAACCTATTTTCCCTCCAAGCTTTAAGCCCTCTCCACAAACAACACCAGGCCGTGCATAGAGAAAGATCATCAGGTGTTTTTTGAATTCAAGTCTTCTTAAGCCCTACACTGTTTCAGATCCACTACAGAGCTTGTATTACACCTAGCTTTTTTTTTTTTTTTTTTAAATTTCTATTTTGTTCTGCTTCTGTTACAGGCAATAGAATTCTGCCTCAATTTCTAAGGAAAAGGACAATACACAGACCCAATTGCTTGTAGTAAACCAAACATTACTCTTCCTTGAGAAGTTGGTTTGGTATGTCACTGAATTTGTACTCCCTCCACTAACATGATTTGTCTGTATCTAACACTTGTTACACTGAAACAGGGAGATGCACACAATTTTTCAGTAACAGTTGCAGACCTCTGAGAAACAAGACAGACTCTTAGATTTAAGCTCTATTTTTGATGTTGTTCAGAGGATGATATTTCAAAATCTCTTCTTTGAAAAGCAAACTGAAGTTTTGGCACCTGGGAGCACCAACTCTGCCATTTTTATTTTTAGTTTCCCTCATCTTCATCTACCCTCTATCCCTTCCCCTTGCTCAATCTCTACTGTCAGATATAAGGAAGGAATTTGTTGAATCATTTGAAACAATAACAGAGCAACAGCTGCTAAAGGCTCACATTCAATCATTTACAAGATCTAGACTGCAGTCTGTACAAGCTCTTGAGTACTTTCCTCCACATCCTCCTATGCTTCAGCTGTCTACAACCCTTTCATTCCTAGTTTTCAGACATTACTCTCAGAATTTACTGATCAAGATCTACAAACAGAAAAGGAATGTCAATTAAACACTTACTGTGAACTACATGGAAGTCCAATGAACCAGCAAGCTGAGGACCTGAATCAATTATCTTATCAATAGCGGACTTCTCCGATGTAGTGCAAATCTAGGTAAATGAAATCTTGTTAGTTCGTTGGAGAAATAAGTCTATGCAACTTAAATAATACCACTGCAAAAAAAAACAACTTGAATGTTTCATATTCAGATCAGTCATGGGTAACAAGAACATAGAAAGTAACCATGCTCTTCATCAAAATGCTTGCATAGAAGAATTCACTGCAGTTCTTGTTAGTCTTAAATTTTTTACTCTTGTCCCTGCACAAAGTAATGCATGCTCTAGGAACAGGATTTAATTGTACAGGTGTTTGACAAGTGAAGTTCACAGCATAATAGGTTTCTCTAAAACTTCTGAACTGAGTGTTCAACCATGCAACTGGAACCATTCTAGAAAGAGGTCAATTACAATACCAAAGTAATTACAATATCAAAGTAATTTGTAATATATTACAATATAAAAGTAATTTGCTTCAGGTTAACTATTCTGGGTTGATGAAATGTCAGAATATAAGTAATCGCTGTGCACGATATTCCCAGGAATAGCCAGAAGATTTCATCACTGTTCTAAATATGTTCCAATATAAACAAACAAAAAAATTTATGGAGAAAGAATTAAATACAGATCAAGTGATGAGCTGACTGTAGAAAAACTGTGAGAATGAAAGTAGAATGAGGATGAAACATTAATCCAGCTCAAAAGTTTTTCATGTGCAAACAATGAAAGAAATATGGAGACACGAGGAGAGCAGAAATGAAGATACATATCAAAAAAGTCCACTAGCATTCTAATTATACTGAAGGTGAAGATTTAGTCAAAACCAAGATGTCAGAACTAAAATACAAAATTTAAGAAAACCTATTTTGCTCCTTGTTCCCCATAAAGCACAGCAGCACACTCTTTAGTTACCACAGTTTGGCTGACACGAAACAACCTCAGCGCTGCACGTAACACAAAGTACAAAGGAGAAAAAGGGCAGAACATGCCAACAAAGAGAACACCACCACTTCCACTAGGTCCAATCTCTATTGCCGTAAAAGTTGTTATAAACCTCCGACCTGCAATACTCATTGTGTAGAATACACGAAGGAAAGCCCCACTTCATTCAGTATTCAACCAAAATTAGAGATGCAAGCTATATTAAAGTACCTTGATGTCATCCTCAGTGATGTAGCCAGACTGCACGACCCACCAAGCCTCTATGGCAATTTCCACAGGTTTCACAGGTAACAGATCACGAGCAGTTTTCCTTCTGAAAAATTTCTGCAGTGGTACAGTCCATTTGAGATAGAAATAAGTAGCACTTCACATGTGCAGACAACCGTACACCTTTATATAAGCTAATTTTTATAAACATCCATTTTTAAGTACATTATATTCAGAGACTGGACACATAAATACTATTAACCTCGCCTTTTAGTAAAAGCACACACTTGTTCAGAAACAAATGTGCTTCCTTCCTCCCTCACATCATATGAAATGGGAAGGAAAAAAATTATTTACATCAGATATTGTCAAATCTTCACATAAACCTGTAGTCTGTGTCACTAGTTAAAAACTACACTATTCAAACACATTACGATCAAGTCCAAAAACAGCACAGCAAAGTATACAAGTGGTGTATTTTTAAAGAAGTTTAATGGTCTTAAAATCCATTTTAAGAACACAGTTTATTTACTTTAAAAGACCAAGTACACCACATTCTCAATAAGCATGATGCTATAGAAGTACAATGAATTTCTGTCCAAGAAAGAAAAACTAGAGGGTACTGTTTATACACCTAAATAATTCCCTTTCCATTCTCTTTGATTGTATAGCCATTACTTTTTGGTCCACTCTATCAACTTCATATTTCAGTAAACACACTTTTGACTGAAGGAGCACCATGAAGCTACTGCAAGAGCATTTATGAGTTTCCTGAAGAAAGAAAAGAACTGTTGCAAACTAAGATGCCTATGGCTATCAACAGCAATTGCAACGTTTTCCACGCAGTTCACTTGCATGCATTCTTGTTCAGGTGACCTGCTGTTGTCTTAGAGAACAACATGCATACTACAAAAATTTACACCTAGTTGGTGGACTGTCCCAGAATGATTTCTGCTCTCAACTGCACCCAGAGAAACATGTGATAATTCTTCCAAAACCAATACCATTATTCCATATTTATAGGGGCCAGGAGACATTAGTTACTTGGTGCCCCAGAATAAATACATCTCTGAAAATATGTTAAAAAAAAGTAATGCCTAATATCCTTTCCTTTAGTGTATTTTAATTTAAAATTTAAAAATTTTTTATTAATTTTAAGGAACAGAAAATAATTAGCAATACATTAGGCAACATTTGATTAGACATATTATTAAACTAACAAGGACCATGAAATGTTTCCACTCTATTTCCTATCAAATAATATACTAGGGGTGAGGTGAGGCGGGGGAAGGAAGGAAGGGGAAATTAAAGACAACCTCACCTTTGAAGATCTACATTGGTTCATCAGATCTATATACTGGTTTCTTCCTATACCAAGAAGCCTTAGACCTGAAAAATAATTAAGTTTTTATTTCTCTTGAGGGTTTAAGCCGAAGATACATAAAACATTCTTCAAAGAATCAGACCTACTTCTAAAATAATACTTTCACTTACTCTCTCCTCCCAAAGGAGAAGAACGGTTAGAGGACCTAAACTCAGTTCCAACTGAATTTGACTGAGAACCACGTGCATCTAAAAAACACAATCTATCCCCATTTACCTACTGTACACAGGTTAAAAAAAAGATCCCATCTCTCTCAAGTCACAGAGTAGCATGGAATAATCCAAGCACTTTCTCTTCCGCCCTGATATCAACAGGTAGTAACTATGCTTCAGATCAAGAGGACTAAAGTTGTACCTGAGTTTAGTCAATAGTTTTTTCCCCCCCCACCACCCTAAAACTAGGCAATGCACTAGATTAGAACTCTGTAAACTAAGATTTAGAGCACGAAAGACTATATAAACCTTTAAGGAAGATGACTAAGATCTAGTTGAGTTAAAGTGTATCAGAACTTAATTCTATAACCTCTAGCCTTCAACCACTAATGAATTGTGAAAAGATACTGGAAGACTACTCACAAGCTTTGACCCATATTCTGTCTCAGTTTTAAGTCCAACTTCCTGGTTTGACACTAGTTTTATTAAAAATGATAATAAAGACATTTAACTTAATTGTACCTCAGTCACTGACTTACAGCTGCTGCTAAAATAACAGAAGAGGTACGAAAAAAACAAGGAAGCCTTTCCTATCTTCTTACTTCTGAGTAACATTGGATTTCCAACAAGCTACGTGGCGCTGAGCAAAAAAGTTTCTCCTTATGTGTTTCCCCAGGGCAAACATTACATACAGGCAAATTAGTACAGTTAACTGAAGGTGTCTTTTTTTTTTAATTAAAAAAACTGCTTTCTAAAGCTGCAAACTACTCCTCACCTGACTATACATTATGCTTAAAGAGAACCATATAAATTCATAGCGAAGGTGAGAAATGAAGTATTTAGCTATAAATAACTTCTCAGTGACAGGTTTCATTAACACCCTCCCTGTGTCAGCAGCCCACATTTTCCTCTGTAAGACTTGTCAGTAGGCTATCACTCTGTTCTCCTTCAGTTCAACATGAGGTCACATTTTCCCTTCCCTAATCCCCCCCTTCCCATGCCCACATCAGTCTAACAGAAAGCAAGACAAAACATCTGGACATCCAAGGGGATCACAAAATAACATTGTGGTAAGTCATTCCTCTTTGTACACTGATGCTAATTCACAGGACGGCCAACAGCCTTTCAGTGTCTTCCCAAAGCTTTCTACACAACACACATCAAAAAACATACTACGAAAGTATCAGCAGCTCAGCTTGCTGATGCACAACAGCCAGCGAGCCTTTCCACCCAGAAGTCAACAAACAGCAATGCACTACATGCAAGGACAGAAGCTGCACAAGGTTTTGCACCATGCCTATTTGTACTCAAATCAGCCCAATTCTTGTGCTGACGATACGGACAGAACTCTGCATGGAGAACACACACTCCTTAACACCACTATTTAAATACTTCTACACCTTCATTCCCACACTTGTTTTCAAGCAAACAGATGCCCTACAAATCCATTTTCAGACGGTCCTTAACTCCAGCTCCTTGAAAACAGTAATGCAACTAGGTAATACTTACAGTCAGCAGCAGTAAAGTTGGGTAATGAATCATAGCTTTTCTCACTGTTCATTATATCCTTAAAAAGACAAGAAAACTTAGTTTAACAAGAAAGTCATTGTTTCATAGAAGCAGGTCCAAAATTCATTCTGTCTTTTTAAAAAATTCGAAATTAAAATAGAAATCTATTAAAGTCAGTGTACTGGTTCTGGCTAGGATAGAGTTCATTTTCTTCATAGTAGAATATGTTTTGGATTTGTGACCAAAACAGTGCTGATAATACAGGAACATTTTAGCTATTACTGAACACTGCGCTTATGCAGCCTAAAGGACTTTTCAGTTTCTCCTGCTGCCCTGCCAGCGAGGGGGCTGGGGGTGCACAGGGAGCTGGGAGGGGACACAGCCAGGACAGCTGGCCCAGACTGACCAAAGGGATGTCCCACACCTTATGGTACTGCATTCAACAAAAGCTGGGGGAAAGGAGGAGGAAGGGGGGATGTTCAGAGTTAGAGCGTTTGTCTTCCCAAGTAACCATTAAACATGATGAGCCCCGCTTTCTTTGAAGTGGCTGAACATCTGCCTGCCAATGTGAAGTAATGAATGAATTCTTTATTTTGCTTTGTTTGCGTGCAGAAATTACCTAGTGAAAGGTAATTTTATATCAACCCATGAGTTTCCTTCTCACTTTTACCCTTACAATTCTCTCCCTCATCCCACTGGGGAAAATAAGCAAGCAGCTGTGTGGGGCTTAGCTGTCTACTGTGGTTAAACCACAACAGTCGGTTAACTTATCAGAGTTGCCAACCACTTGACTAATCATTACGCAGTAAGTTAAATACGGAAAATTTATACTTCAGTTTGATGTAAGCTTTAAAAAGAAAAATGCTGATCAACAGAGTAATAAAGGTGAAATCCTCTGTCTTCACAGGAGAAAAACAGCATGAGAAATTGCTAACTAATAATGCAGAATAAGCTAACAACTAATCAGTTATATTGTATAGAATCACTAAACAGAAAACAAATAAGCACTTTGAAATCCAAAGAAAATACAAGATGGTTGACAGAAAACAGAACCATCTTAGTTCTCACAGAAAAAGCTTCTAATACGGTCAAGTGTCATTTTTGACAAAGAAAATAACAGTTCAAATGTGTTTTTTAAACAAAATTCCCTCTGTTTTATTAATCAAACAGAATGAGTGTGGGGTTTTTTTTGGTTTTGGTTTTGGTTTTTTTTCCAAACAATTTGAAATGAAGAGTTGCAAATCTCGAACATCAAAAGAAAGCCTGGTCTAAAAGTGAGTCCCACCCAGCTCCATACAACAAAGCCCAGCTCTTGAAAGGTTTCACAAGGGAGAAAAATGCAGGTACAAATAGCTGTCCAGAAAGCTTCCTTAACTGCAGCTTATTAGCAGACCCTTCCCAAAAGCAAACAAACCACATGACACTGCCTTGCATGCACTACAGGGCCATCACTGACATCTCTAGGACAGGATACAACATATTATCACCACTGTTTTGTACTCACCTCCATTATGCCTGTGTAATACGAAAATGGTGTTACCCTCAGACCTTTTACCATGATGTCAGACAAATGGTAAGGGTACAACATCAGATGATCCCGACTGTATTTCAACAGATCCTCGTAATATTTACGCTCATCTTTCTTGACATGCTTAACTACAAGAAAAGGGGAGAAAAAGTTACACCGTTCTATGAAGTTCAATTAAAAAAAAAAAAGTAAACCTTCACAACAAAAGGATTAGAAATAGCATAATGGGGATTGACAGAAAACTGAAAACAAAATAAAGGAGTAGCGCAGGGCATTCAGAATCCAGGGATTCCTACACACAATACAAGTACTCTCATAGCCATTAAGGATCACATTAGAACATAGTAGATTTATTTCACAGGTTACCATAAAGTGGCCCACTGAGAGAGAACTCATGCAGGCTCTGGAAAATTATCTGTTAATTAGTGAAACTTATCTACTGTAGAAAGAGGACTGGATGCAGTCAATGCAAAATAAATTAGAAGTCTGCAAACAAGTCATAACCATTAGCTCAAAAGAGCCAGAGCCACCGTCTACATTTCATCTAATGTTAGGCTTTATTTTAAAAGCCAGGGCCACTGTTAACAGGTCCAAATTTCTTGGAAAAGAGCAGCATAACTACTAGAAACTTACAACTGCAGTAGGAATTCAGGTGCACCTGCCAACTCAGTAACCTTAAAAAGTGCTTTGCTAGAAACGCAGCCAAGTGGACTCAAAAGGGAAGTTTTTTCCTTGATGTATTATCATTTAGAAGTTCTTGCAGTTTTGCAGTAATCTTCCACACAGAAGAATCAGGTAGCAATTAAAAGTTAGTTTGCTTCTTTACTCACCCAGGTTATTCCGGTATCGTAACTGATTGCGGATGCTGTAGAGTACAACCTGCCTTTCATATTCCCTCTGAGAGTTTCCAAGAGCCTGGAAAACAAAAAGGCCTTTTAGCTGACATGCACAAAACCCATTTTAGTTAAACCACTGCAAAGTGTCTCATAAGGAAGCGTAGGCAGGCACTTGTAATTACTTAGCGAGTCCCCCAGTTCATTACAGTGATAGTACCTTCAGTTTCAGTACAAGGTCAAAAGTATCTTTAGTTAAACGGGTCCCTCCACGCAGGATAAGGACTTAAAAAGCAATCTTTAGATTTTTTTTTTTCCCTAGAACCATTCTGATCAAAAAGGGAGCCTCTCATCTTCAAATTGAAGATTATAAAACTTCTTTTAGATTATATGAAGCATCGAGCATTTTACCAACCATTCAGCACCTTGCAGCCTTGAAGAAGTGCCCAGAATTAGTGCAACATAAACCAATAATTGTGAGTGACATGAATTTTCAGCTGTTTCACCTACGAAACTTAAAAGTGAAAAATAAATAACGAAACAGTTCAATGGTAACTTCACATGAGTAGGCAATCAAGTGATCTTAAGTCACGAGATTAAGACGTAAGCACAGTACAGCACTTGACTATCATGAAACAAGATAAAAAGAGAACTTTGTTTGATGCTTTAAATGCCTTATTTCACAAGCCATCCTGCAAAACTCTTCACATTATACTTCTACTCTGCATCTGCTAAAAAGTGAGCAGGTTTTCTTCTCCCAATTCCCTCAACTGATGCTCATATTAAAAAAAGATCCTTAGATAAAAAGGTACTTTACTGCATGTATGGGATAAACAAGTACATTGCCCACGTACTGCAGAACCAGGCATTAGAAAAGAGAAACGTACTTGGTATCACAGGCAGGGTCCATAATTTATTAAACATCCGAAGAGAGATCCAAGTATTTTTTTCAAGTACAAAAATATTAACCACTATTCTAAAACTAAACAGTATTCCAGAAGGTACATTAAATAACATAACACGTTTAAATACCAGTGTGCTTTCCACCCTGAATCACATAGCCAACAGTATGGTCCTCAGCTGGGCAAGTAAACAGAAATCATCACTCAGGTTCCTCTTACAGACCAGCTCCTATCTCAGACTCAAGGAATTCAATCATTCAGGGCCTTCAGACACTACTCTTCCTCTCCATCCTTCCTTTGCGCAAGAGCAGGAATTGTTTCTCTGCATCTGCTTTCAAACAACACTAGACTTTGGACATGAGATGAAAACCTCCCTCTTGACTTCACACACTACCTCGCCTCTGCCGTCAGAGACCCATTAAACCAGGCAAATCAAACTTTCATGAGGTTTTCTTTTCCACAAGCCGCTCATTGCCACAGTTCCCTGACTACTGAACGGAGCAGCACCAGCCTCCAACGACACCTGTCCCGGCTCAATTCGCACTGCTCCCTGTGGGGACACCCGCCTCAGCCGTGGGTCTGCACAAGCGCGGCCCTGAGAGAGCACCCCCTGCACCC